>CM047589.1:4011095-4136802 GCA_026184515.1 Peronosclerospora sorghi | reverse complement strand
CGTTCCAACTCTGAGTCAGGGCGTCTTTATCGTCCCTGTTCCTCCTTGACCCTTTACGGCTCGAATAATATCGAACCTGGAAAAAGAGATCAATAAAGTACAGAAGTCTATCGTCTGTACTTCGATCGAATCGACGTGACTGGATGTCTTCGCAGTCATCCAGCACGTTGATATCGAACAACGCATATTGGCAGTCACGATTACGGTGACCGCCACTGTTGGGGGCAATAGCCCATCCAGGGGTCCAAAATCCCACTTTGTACGGAACATGTGGATCCGTACGATGATACGCTTCAGAAGCGGCAGGCGCCGCTTCTGTTCGAGCTCTTTTAGCAGGCGGAACACCGCCTGCTTCAACACCACGTGCCGGGGTTAAACCACCCCGACGTGGAGACGTACTTGGTCCAGGTGCGGTTCTGCGTTCCCGCAACCACCTGTGATAATCATTGTCGCTGTCATAGCTGACAGCGACACAAGAGTTATCATCGCTGTTAGGCGATGAGCACCTAGCGAGTTTCGACTCGCTAGATCCTTTTCGAGGGGACAGCTGTGCCCCAATCACTTTTTTCGGAGTCAGAACTGTCTCCGAACATGGAAGAACCCTTCCTGGCAACACACCATTCGGGGGTTGTCATCGTGCGAGATGTTGCATTAGCAACATCTCCCTGTTTCTTGCCAGATGCCGCCTTAGCATCATCTGTGGTCGAAGACGGTACGTCTTCCGACCTTTGAGTAGTTTACGCTGCTAATGCAGCGTCACTGTTGTCACTCAACACCTCAGCACCTAGTGCTGAGGCGGAGGAAGAAGCTCCTTCGATGTTTTCAGCAGCGCTCTTTAGAGCGGCGCCGCGTGCTTCGACCATCGAGTCGATGGTCAATCAGTTGGTAAATGAGAACGACCGACAAGTGCCACCTATGATTCGCCAAAATAATAAATATTATTGGCCAACCACCTTAAGTGGGGGGGGGTGATGTAATGGGGTGCCATTACATAATTGATATTCATGTTAGAATATCACAGTTAAATTTCAGACGCGTTGTCTGAAATTCAAATAAGAGATTATAAGTTATTATAATCTACGAAGGAATAGTCGATTCGGTATAAATACCGAATCTTGCATGTTAACTAATAGTACAGTTAGTTTAATACTTAATATTATTATATTAGTTAGGTAATTACTATACTGTTAGCCGCTAACCACCCATTAATAAACACTCTTAATTTTGCGTTCTCAAACCAAAGCAAATATTATATTTGCTCTTAGTATAGGATTAGTTGTCATCAACTAATCCTAACCCTCCCGTATTGCACGCTTCCTCGCACAACACAGTGTAAGCCTGTAACAGGATCAGTCCTGTTACACTCGGGTTATAGCATCCAGAATATTTTCTCTATCAAGCGACACAACCACGACCTCGCACACGTTCGGCACGATGCTGCAACATGCACAAAAAGTAAGTCAACCTATAACAGCACCCATAGCGACGACCATAATGCATATCTCGTACTCTCCATTATCATCCTTCTTGAGCCAGAATCTGGGGACATGGCAAGAGGAATAAAAGTGAGTTGTCACCTTTTGGTTGGTCAAATTCGTGAGATTCCAGACCCAGTGGAGAATGGGGCGCCTTCGCCATGCTCCTGGGCCCGATTGCCCCGGTCCTTGTTGGAAGAGTGTGTACCCATTTTGGAGTTTGCGCTCTTCCGTATAGTGGAAGTCCATTGGCTGTTAAGGTAAGCCATACATTTATTGCATATAACGGCAGTTACTAGATTAAGTTGCATTAGGACTGGATAGTGACTTAAGTAACCATACATAATATATCCTTACTTTCCGTTTTAAGTTGTTTAGCACAAGCACACGCACTGAATCTCTACCGCCATTGCGCGCGCACGCAGTTACACCACTTCTACTGATCCTCCCGCGTCGAAACTTCGCACGCAGGTGAGTCTTGATCATACGAAGTGCACGCAACCTTTTGCTGTTGATTTTAACAGGTTATGAGCCCAAGTTGCGCCAAGTAATATCGTAGAGTTTTCTTGGTGATTGGAGTGTGATTGTTTGAATATTTTCGTGTTGTTACGTTTCGTGGAGCTTGTGGAAAGTCCCTCATCGAAGGGGAAGCTATTGACGGAATTGATTGGAGTTTTTTTATTAAGTTTACGATGGATGATTTTGATGGAGACGATGTGCCCTCTGTGGGCGATTTTCAGGGCATGGTGCGTGATTTGCGCAAGATTGCGCTGAATACAGATGCCGATGATGCAGGGCTAACAAGGCCCACATTTCAGAAGAGGTCCCCCGAGCGTAAGAGGAAGGCACCTATACGTATACCACAAGATGAGTTTCGTGAAAGTCTCCGAAACTACCGTCCCTTCGGTCAGCGGATGTCAATGGATGACCTGGCTGAGGACGAAGGGGTTGAAGCTGGCGCAAATCCGCGCCCCCGTGCACGCGAAGTACCTCTTAGGGCGCCCGCTGCGGCGCCCGCCGCACAGGCGAATGTACCGGTGCAATACACCGGGTACAAAATACCCAAGTTGTGTATAGATAAATTTTCGGGACGCGATCTGTATCCCGGTTTGGGTGCAGGCTACCGGCAATGGGCCTACCTGTTCATGGAGGCCCTCGAGATCGCCGAGATGAGTTCTGTTTTTCAATGGAGTGAACGGTTGAAGGTAAACAAGTTTGGCGAGCATTTGGAGGGCACCGCCGCCGAATATTATAGGACAAATGTTGCATGGTGGTGGCGGGTTCGACCGACTTTGGTCCACGTAATGGAACAGATGTATTTGGGTTTTCGAACGACCATATCGCATCATCAAGCCGCCACAAGGTTCGCGATGGAGAAAGATCCAAAGCGCAGCTGGACGGAGCACTACTTATACTTAGTAGCTTTGGCTCGCGAAAGCGGTTCGAGTGAAAAGTTAATCGTTGCAAATATTGTGAAGTATGCTGAACCACGCTTCAAGATAATGCTGGCGGCAAGATAGGACCACAGACGGGGGGATTATCTTAGTCATGCTCAAGAGTTGATCGCATGGGCTCAAGAGCTCGAGGATGATGCGATGAAGCCGAGGACCGCCCCTAAGTTGCACGTGAATGCAGCAACATCTGGTCAGGGGCGGCGCGTGTGCTACAGCTGTGGTGGCGAAGGGCACATACAAAGGTATTGCCCCGAAAAGCGCCGTGGAACGGGGGTTAACGCACCCAAAAGCAAAGCCGTGGCGCAAACGAAGGGTCGTCAAAGCGTTTCGTGCTTTCGACCGTGGATGGCATTTTGAATGCATGTGGAACTGGAAATGCAGATGAAGACATCTGGATCATCGATAGTGGGGCTAGTAGACATTTAGTGTCGAACGCTAGTCTGTTGGAAGATGCCAGGGATTGCAGTCTCGACTACAATTTTACCTTGCCGGATGGTGGCACACTTCAGGCAACCAAGGTTGGGCGGCTTACGTTGCGAACGTGCAACAATAGTGAAACGGTTATTGTTTTAACTGAAGTATACTATGCGCCGCAACTAGCCATAAACCTGATCTCGCTTGGCCGATTACGCGAAAAGGGTTGCGAAATTGTCGACGACGGCCACAAGCTGCAAGTTATGGTAAAAGGGCAAAAGTTGTTCGATGTCGTGACTCAAGGATCAGTTTTTGTAGCCAGGTTGAAGGCGCAAAAAACAGATGGTATTTTGAAAGGGTTTGAAAGTATGGTGATGAACAGTGTGCTGGAAGGTGTCGATTCAGACGCGCACAAAGGGATCCTGCATCATTTTCACGTGCGCCTGTGTCACCTGGCCTACGATACTGTCGAAAGGCTGGCGAAAGACCCCAGGTCAGGCATCGTACTCACGGACACGAGTAGACCGAACTGCCTGACCTGTGCTGAAGGCAAGGTCACAAGTAAAGCGCAACCAAAAGCGGACTCTGGTGCAAAAACACCGATTGATCGCATCGGGGGGGGGGTGATATGCAGCGACCTTAAGGGTCCTATCCCCCCCCCCCCCCCGCGATAGGCGTGGAAATCGATACTTGGTCGTTTTTGTCGACCATTTTTCGAACTATGTACGCGTTTTTGCAGCGCGCACGAAGGACAAGGCCGCACGGATGTTCGGGCATTTCATTGCATGGTTCGAAAACGAGATCTCCTGCAGGGTGCACGTGCTGCGTACCGACGGTGGCGGCGAGTACCAGAACGTTGATCTGTTCTGCAAACAGACTGGTATCCGTCGTCAGGTTACCGAAGCCGGCACCCCTGCGTCGAATGGCAAAGCGGAGCGCATGAACCGGACCATTTTTAACATGGTCCGGTGCATAATATTCGGATCAGGCGTACCATTGACGTACTGGTCGGAGGCGGCTGAGTATGCAGCATATATACTCAACCGCACTCCGACAAGGTCAAACACCGGTCGAATTTCTCCTCTTGAAGTACTCACCGGCAAGCGACCGGCGGTGAATGAAATTGTCGTTTTCGGGTCCCCGTGCATGGTTTGGAGGGACCCGAAGAAGAAGGCGTGGTCGAAGCACGCCGAACGCGCACTTATCCTTGGAAAGAGTGACTAAACCAAGGGATATAAAGTGCTGCTACTTAAGGATAGGGTGGTCGTGGTGACCAGGCACGTCACAGCGATTGAAACGCTGAGTGCCGAGGCTAGCAACAATATCACCAAGGTATTAGAAGGTGAATGCAGCCGAGATCTTGAAGAGTTAGCAGAATCTCGTGCCAGGGTCACCGATTCAAATACACAGATTTCAGGACATTCAAATGATGGAATACCGGAGTCTGAAGCGACGCCCCAGCACGCGGAAACCACTGGGCAGGGTGCAAGGAAGTCACGCAGGAAGCAAAAAAAGACACCCAAGGGACGCGACTATGAAGCGTCGAAGTCTAGAAGGGCCGTTGCAAGCGACGTCATTTCGGAAACGGTTGACAAAAATGATGAAAATGGTGGAACCGCATTATGCGTTTATGCAGTCTGTGAAACGGATGCTGGGACTGCAAGTGCACTACCGATGCAGCCGGATCCAAGGAATTACAGGGAGGCGCATGGTGGCCATCATTCGACGATGTGGAAACGCGCCGAAATGGAGGAGATCAAGTCGCTCCAAGAACTAGGCACATGGGACATCGTGTAACGGGGTTACATTCGGGTAACACTGAGTGTTGGTGTACATGAGTACACCACGGTTGAGGCCAGTATTGGCCGGGTTGAAAGGTTTCAACCTTTGGTTATTTTAACCAATCAGGACATGGGCCCTTGGGGTGGTGTGTCAGCCATCCACGTGTCAGTACACAGGTGTGTACACTACATTTTAGCTAGGTACGAATTAGGAATATTCTACTTAGTGTTACATATAGTTTATATTAGTTTAAATTAACTTAGGCTAATTACATATTAAATATATTCAGTTTACTTTCCACTCCTTAGTACAGACGCACGACCTCGACCGGTCGTGCGTGTAGTGAGTGCCGTAGCGTAAGGGGAGCCCTCCCCTTAGCTACACCCTTTGTAAGGGAGCCTTGCCGTTAAGGCACTAGTACAGGCTAGAGTAAACTAACCCGGGAATCTTGGCCCCGAGTAGGAGAGCTCTCTCCTACTAAGCCCTTAATAAGGGCGTATCGGCTAAGTAGCGGCGAACGCCGCTTTAAGGAAAGCCTTCCTCTGTGCGCTAGCCGCACCGTGCGTATACGCACCGGCTACACATCGTGCGCCGTCCCGCCGGCAAGGTACCTCTTCCAACCAAGTGGGTGTACAAGACGAAAGTCTGTGCAGATCGTTCGGTTGAGAGGTACAAGGCCAGGTTAGTTTCCAGAGGCGACAAGCAAGTATTTGGAGATGATTTCTTATTCACGTTTTCAACCGTTATGGAGTTGAACAACGTAAAGTTGCTCCTGGTGCTGGCTCAAGTATGGGGGGTAGCGGCACGTCACGGCGATGTGCCAAGTGCCTACCCCAAAGCAAAATCCGAAAAAATGTGGAAATATACCTGCAAGTACCGCAAGGTATGGAAATTACAGACGAAAAATTGCGTGATTATGGTGTGCAATCACCAAAGGAGCTTGCGCTCAAGCTAAGGCGAAACCTATATGGTTTGAAGCAGGCTGGACGCCTGTGGCATCAGTTTCTGTGCGATACATTGATGAAGTTTGATTTTGTGCAGTGTGTCACGGACACATGCATTTTTGTAAAGCACGTGGGAAATGAAACAGCTGTAGTCGGGGCGTACGTTGACGATCTCCTGGTCACCGGTACCAGCGATCAAATAGTGGATGAGTTTTTCGACGACATGCAAGTGATCGAGCTAAAGGATTTGGGTTGTGTTACCAAGTTTCTTGGTATTCGAGTCGCAGGAGATCCGAGAAATTGATATACTTTGGATCAAGAGGCGACGATTAAGGAAATTCTGGTTTCACACAAACTGGAAAAGATAAACCCAGCGCGTACACCGGTGCTGGTACTCGATGAAAGCAAAGAGTTTCAAGAGAAATTGCCGTTGAAACCACGGGGCAACATGCCCAGTATCAAGCACTTCCAATCGTTGGTGGGCAGCCTGCTGTGGGTCGCGAGGTGCACACGTCCTGACATTTCGTTCGCTCTGCAACCGCGCCACCAGAAAGACCCATGCACCAACCGTAGGCGATTACAAGATTGCTAAAAGGATCCTCAAGTACCTTAAGGGAACGAGTGACCTGAAACTGGTTTTGAAGCACGACGAAGATCTGCCGATGCCGCTGCGCATAATGGTATACAGTGATGCAGATTTTGCGGCCGACAAGGCGGATCGAAAGAGTGTTTCGGCGATGGTGCTTTTCGTAAATGGTATGCTTGTGAGCTGGGCCTGCAAGAAGCAGACAGCGGTGGCATTATCGACCGCCGAAGCGGAATTTGTTGCTGCTGCTGTAGCTGGCAAGAAGACGCTTGGCTTGCGGGAGCTACTTGCGGAAATTGGCATGCATTCGAAGACACCGTTAGTGTTCAAGATGGACAACCAATCGGCCATTAAACAATTGGAAGATGAGTCGAGCGCTGCTAGCACGAAGCACGTCGATATCAAGCTCAAATTCTTGAAAGACTTTACGAGGAAGGGTATTCTTTCAGCTAGTCACGTGCCAAGTGTGGATATGCTGGCCGATCTACTGACCAAGGACCTCAATGCGCCAAGGATTCAAGTGTTGCGTGCAGCGCTAGGACTACAGTGACGATGGTGCAGCCTCCGGTCTTCCAGGAGGAGTGTTGGAAGAGTGTGTACCCATTTTGGAGTTTGCGCTCTTCCGTATAGTGGAAGCCCATTGTCTGTTAAGGTAAGCCATACATTTATTGCATATAACGGCAGTTACTAGATTAAGTTTCATTAGGACTGGATAGTGACTTAAGTAACCATACATAATATATCCTTACTTTCCGTTTTAAGTTGTTTAGCACAAGCACACGCACTGAATCTCTACCGCCATTGCGCGCGCACGCAGTTACACCACTTCTACTGATCCTCCCGCGTCGAAACTTCGCACGCAGGTGAGTCTTGATCATACGAAGTGCACGCAACCTTTTTCTGTTGATTTTAACAGTCCTCGCCGGAGCGACATCAATTCTTTCTGTTTCAATTCTTTCTTTATATATGTGGATGTTATTATATAGAAGATAGAAACCTGACCCATTCTGTGAATATCAGAGAAAACCGACCCATTCTGTGAATTTCCGTGAAAAACCGACCCATTCTGTGTAATTTCTCATAAATGAAACTATAACCATCCCCGGTTTGACAGAAACCAGCATAATGCATATTTCCGGTGGTCTCTAAATTCGTTTAGCTCATCACTTGGCACCTATCCAGCATGCGCCGATACTTAATTGAGGAGCATCGTAGTCTCTCCGACGCGTCCTTGGGCAAGATCATCTCGACAGGATTGGTATTGGGCATCGTGCACGTCTTAACAGGTACATTCGAGCGTATGGTTGCATGTTTGGAGGTGTATGGACGCCACTCACGATCTCGTGTCCATTTTTGATAGGACCCGATCACTTAAGTGCGTTAGCTGCCATGACGACGGGATCCTCGTGGCGCGCGTTTGCATTGGGCATGCGATGGGGTTGCGGTCATTCGATTGGACTCGTTTGTATGGCGCTCATCTTCTTTGCCGCGGGACAAACGGTGGATTTAGATGCCGTGGGCGGGTACCTTAACTACGTCGTGGGGTTCTTCATGATTACACTGGGTGTCTGGACCGCAGTGCATGTGTGGAAGAAGTACCAAGCAAAGGTGAAAGACGGAGGAGATCAGTCCTTCATGAGTGCACGTAGTGGCGGTCTCGACCACAACCGTGTGAGTCTCTTGCGCGTAGGCTTGAGCAATGCTGTTTTACCGCAAGGATCGATGTCTCCAGCAAGAGAGCAGGGTCCTGATGACCCACTAGCATCACCCTCATCTTCGTATCATGTGCCAGTTCAA
Organism: Peronosclerospora sorghi; assembly: GCA_026184515.1. Lineage (NCBI taxonomy): Eukaryota > Oomycota > Peronosporomycetes > Peronosporales > Peronosporaceae > Peronosclerospora > Peronosclerospora sorghi. Next base: position 4,128,350 of record CM047589.1, on the reverse strand, counting down.
GAAACGGGCGACTCGTGTCTAGCTACGCATTTACAGACTCCAAGTCCCGACAAGGCGGCAGGAACCAAGTCCTGTCGATGTGCTCCTCGTCATTGGACTTGCTGCCGGAAGATTAACTTTGAGAACCCAACTACCCAAAAGGTGGGTCACAAAGGTGGACCTTGTCCCTTTTGGACCATGTTTCGACTCACCTGACCCGATTTTCCTCGATAGGTTATGGCTCTGCTGGTCGGGATTATCCATGGGTTTGCTGGACCGGGCGGTATCCTCGGTGTCTTGCCTGCCGTGGTGCTACATGATTGGATCAAGTCGGCTGCCTACCTTGGCTCGTTCTGTGCCGCCTCCATCGTAATGATGGGTATCTTTGCCGCTCTGTATGGTGAAGTGACTGGTCGTCTTGGTGGCACGTCGTCCGTCGTGGAGGTCCGGATCGGTCTCTTCTCTGCCTTGTTCTCCTTCCTCGTCGGTGTCGCGTGGGTGGCGCTACAAGGCACAGGCCAAATGCGTCTTGTCTTCGGAGAGTGACGAAGGAATGGCAGCAATGTATTATTGACGTACTAGATACTTAACTCCACACGAACTTAACGACGTGGAGGGATAAAATCGTCACTAACCAAGCGAAAGGATTTAATCCTTTCATTTACCCAAAGACCTCGTCCAGCGTCCCCGTCGACACGAGCACGATCCACGTCAGGCCGACAAGTAACGACACACTGGACGAAAAGATGCCCACGCGGACAAGCGACGCATCCGAGAAGCGACTCATGCGGCCTGTGATCTCGCCATAGAGCGCTGCAAAGCCGCCCATTGTGAGGATCGACGCGAGACAAAAGGCAGCAAGGTACGCCGTCGATTTCGTCCAGTCATTGAGAATGACTGCGGGGAGCACGCCCAAGACGCCGCCCGTGCCGGCGAGACCATGCGCCGTGCCATAGGCAAACGCCGTGAGTTTCTGCGTACTGGGGTTCTTAATGTCTGCCTTGAGCAGACCGAAACAGCACGTTCGCACGGTGGGTTCCTCTGAGGACGACGGGGGCGGACCGTGATGGTCCATATAATGAGTATACACGACTTCCTTGACTTCCGCGTCACTCTCGCTCTCTATGTCGTCAGGCATCGACGGCAGGGCCGGGTCCATTTGCAGCGGCGTGGATTCTTTCACGACCGGATGCTGTTTCCGCTGCACCTTCTTGCGCAGGAGCAAGTAGTAGCGTAGACTCCAGAGACCGAGCGCTACCATGAGAAACCCGACGAGAAAGTCACAGTACGTGCCAAACACATCGATGTTCAGGTGCTGATTTAGCGCCAAGAAACAGGCGGTGACGAGAATCAGGCCTGTCGAGTGGCCACAGCCCCAGCGCATGCCCAATTGACACGAACGCCACGACGAGCCCGCGCTGAGCACGATGAGCGCACTCAAATGATCGGGTCCGGTTAACACGTGCACGATGCCCAGGAGTAAACCGGTGGAGACGATACCCGCGACAGACGCGCCTTCCAGGGAAGTAACCGTATCGCCGGCGCTCATGGTGAGTGGTGGAGCTGAGCGAATCAACGCCGACTCGGCTATAGTATACAATCTAGAGGTTTATCCGAACGACTGCAGACCAAAGGGTGTATACAAATTAACACTCGCAGTCGCGTCGATTGTCTCGTTTGCCAAGCGCTCGTACTTGCCTTGTTGGTATTGATGGTCCAGCATGCTTGTGTACACGACACATCCGTTACGTTTTGGATCTCGTTGAGTCACTAGGCTAGTTCGTCTTATGTCCTACTAGCTACTATAAATGTCCGAGTCAACGTGTATCATCACCACGCGTCTCTTGAAAACTATTCTCTAAACATACTTGGATGGCACCCTGGACGAAGGCTTCTGCTTCTCGTCTTCCGCCACAACATGTACATGGGAAAGGCTTTTCGTCCATTGCCACGCCGAATGAATGGCGATGGACGACTTGGTTTCAACCTTGCCATAAGCAGGTTAGTCCAATGAAAACCATAGGCGTGGACGTTTACTGTTGCCTGAATAAATCTTCCGGAGACACCCTCTGGACCAGATATGTGCGGTTCAGTTGAAAGATTGTCTATTATAACAGACTGAGTGGCTTCTCAATCTACCGGGGTAATGACTAACCTTACTGATACAAATACTGGTGTACACTATTGCTAGGTTTCTACCTCGGTTGTTTCTTGGTTGCTACAGTAGAGCCTGTCAAATTTAATAGCCTCGGGACTACACCTAAGTTATTAATTCTAAAAGGTTATTAAATCTGACAGGTATGTTTTTTTGCTGACATCATGCAATAGGTAGTAAGTAAACTGCTGATGTCATCTATTTACTAAGGGCCAAAAAAGCGACATTTTGCCCTGATTTTTGCATATAAAATGGGCACTTCTCTCCTGGTTTTTTCTTTTTTTCCTCACTCCAATCACTCCCCCTCATCCAGCCATTCCAATGCCTCCTAGAGTCAACAAACCACCTCGTAAGACAATGACCGATGCCATCCGCATCGCTCTTTGTCAACACAAGCGCACAAACCCCAATCTCACGCACAGTCAGCTGATAAAGTGTGTAGTGGGGTGCCATTATATAATTGGTATTCAAGTTAGAATATCACAGTTGAATTTCAGACGCGTTGTCTGAAATTCAAATAATAGATTATAAGTTATTATAATCTACGAAGGAAAAGTCGATTCGGTATAAACACCAAATCATGCAGGTTAACTAATAGTGAAATTAGTTTAATACTTGATATTATTATATTAGTTAGGTAATTACTATACTGTTAGCCGCTAACCACCCATTTAATAAACACTCTAAATTTTGCGTTCTCAAGCTTAAGCGAATATTCTAATTACTTTTAATATAGGATTAGTTGTTACCAACTAATCCAGCCCTTTTTGTATTGCGTGCTTCCTCGCAAAATACAGTGTAAGCCCGTAACAGGATCAGTCCTGTTACACCTGGTAGCACTTCGTGGTCCGTCTTAACGACCACAGTTCCGTTCCGCTAGTCAACTAGCGGAGCGAAGATTAAGAGCCGCTCGGCATCAAGTCGTGAGACATGACGCCTGCCGAGCGAGAGAGAACGCTGGAAGCGGTGACGAAACACTTCCCCCACTTCTCGTCGCGTAGTAAAACGCAACGGTAGAAATGGTTCGGTCCATGGGGACCGACATCCTTACCTTCCTCCGGGGTCTTACCCAGGAGGAAGCGATAGAGGTGGTGAATCGCTTTAGGCGAAACCACCTAGAAAAGCCAGAACGGCCCGCGCAAGAGGCAGCGCGCACCGCACCTGCACCTGCAACGCATAGCGTTGAAGTGGTAAAGGCGCGAGTACCGCCCTTTACCGGTGAAGGGGCGAGCCCCTTCGTAGATGGTTCGCAGAGGTGGAAGATGCCATCTCTGCGCAAAATATTGTTGACGAACGTCAACAGGCGTACTTCGCCACAACATGTCTAGGCGGCAGAGCCAGGGCATGGGCGATGAGTCGCAGAGCCACTGATGACTCTGCGTTCCTGACCTATCAGGAATTAAAAGCTGAGCTAAAGCTCAACTTTGAAGCTCCAGAAATGGAGCTAAGTAATCGGCAGGAGTTCATGGAACTCCGGCAAGGTAAGCTTGACCTTCAAGCTTACGCTCAGAAGACGCAATATTTGTTGTCAAATATTGTGTATGAGCCGGTGCCCCCTGCTATGCAGGTCACTGGCTTCATGAAGGTACTCAATGATGGTCCCGTCAAACAGAGTCTTTACCGGTACCCGCCAAAGACTCTACAGGATGCCATTGATATGAGCATCCGTGAAGAGCTCAGCATGTGATCAGCGTCATAGCATGCTGGGTACAGCCGAAGGGCTCAACAGCCCTTCGCTTTTGACATGCCACAACAGCATGTCAACAATCAGCAGTCAGGCAGACGAAGTTCACACTTCGTCTCAAGAAACAGCCACCCACGCCAGAGCATGGGCGGTGGAGGTACAGAGCCGATGGAACTATCGGTTGCGGTTGCTTCGAACGCGAAGAAACCGAAATTTAAGAAGGATTTCGCTGCAATAGATGCGCGAAAATGGGGCATTTTGCCCATGAGTGTATGGCACCGCGTCCGGTTCCACGCAGTCAGCGGACGGAACCGTCCGCTGCACGGCGACACCAACAGGGACATCACCCTGTTGGTGCAAAAAACGTAGAACACCAGTAGGGGCGGGGCGCCCTACTGGGAATGTTATCTCACATGCCGACATAGGTAATGTGAGGGTAATAGCCCCAGACGGGACTATGTCCTGTCAAAAGGTGCAAGGTGATGATAAGCCTCTTATCACCCTGGAGGTTAAGCCTCACGGGAGCGATGTCCCCATGCGAGCTTTGTTTGACACAGGAGCGTCAAAAATTTCGTTAGAACTCAGAGTCTAACGCTGTTGAGCTTCGTGGAGGTAGAAACCCCACGAAGAATTTTGTCAGTCCGGTTAGCAACAGGTGCAACCGTGACTATTCCAAAGCGTGTGATGAAAACACGTTTCGAGTTGAATGAACTGTCATTCGAGGATGAATTCATCGTCCTCGATTTAGATGACAAGTTCGATGTGATACTTGGAATCCCATGGATGTCCAAGTTTAAACCTTCGATCGACTGGGTTAACCTATCGATCGACTGCGGCGGACCCACAGGATCTGATCACCCTGTGTGTAATCCGGCTGTATCAGAAGATACAACCGCAGCGTCGGACAGTCTGGTGGATAGCGATGGCACCACCAGGTCTGTTCCGACACGATCTGCGGAAGGTACCTCCGCTGGTGAGAGTCCAGAGGAACTACCACACGCAACGGAAGAGTCGTTTTATGTTGGAGAGATATCCACGGGTGATAAAGACCACCGTGAGAATGAAGTGATATCCACGGTGGGAAACACCCACCGTGAGAATGAAATAGTATCCACAGTGGGAAACACCCACTGTGCGACCGAAGGTTCCAACACGACGAAAGAATTCCGTGTTGATGAGAGTGAACTCACGATCTAGTGCAATCGTGAGCACAACTCCGTTGTGGCCAGTGCCCACCACGTTGCGTTAGCCATGCACACGGGTGATAAAGACCACCCTGTCGCAGAACAGGTGGCCGATCAGACGAGCACATCTGATCGCCAAGAAAATTCCATGGTAGGCAGTGGCCACCATGATGATGAGTATTCGCACACGGTGAATCGTAATCACCGTGTAGCAGTCAATCAGACGAGTGCGTCTGATTGCATGGAAAGTTCCGTCGAGACGATCAACGTCTTGACGCAAACGGAAACCGGATTAGCTACCCAGTCTCTGTTGATGGAACACACTCCGAAAGAAGGTTCGGAAGTGATGGCTCTTCCAGCGCTAAGCTGGAAGAAGTTTATGAAGAACTTGCACGATGATCAGATCGAACAGATCTGTATTATCGTATCAACAGATGATGTAGTGGATATTCGTGAGCGAATATCCACATTACAAGTGGAAAACATTGGGAAAGAGGTTCCCAATGATCAAACCATAGTTCAGCGATTTGAAGCGCGGAGCTCGGAGTCGCTTAAAGCGAACTCCCCATTTTATGAGGTACTTCAGGAATACGCTGAAGTATTCCTAGAAGAAGTACCTATCGAGCTCCCTAAGGATAAGGGAGCTCGTCATGAAATTGACCTCGTTCCAGGTACGAAGTATTGTGTTACGCGGCGATGGACGTTGCCGCGTGATCAAGTAAAAGCGATCGACGAGTTTTTTCGAAGCTCGTCTTAAAGCAGGCCAAGTGCGGGAGTCTATCTCACCACACTCTACCCCCACCTTTTGTGTGAAAAAGTCCACAGGTGGGCAGGTGGGTGGAGAATCGTTCACGCTTACAACAATCTGAACGCATCGACGGTACCGGCACAAACCGATACCGCGGAAGGATGTCATCATAGATGGCATGTGCGGGAGCACCTTTTTAGTGCTCTCGATCTAAGAGATGGATTTTATCAAATCCTAATGCGTGAGAAGGATATCCCTCTCAAGGCAGTAAGCACCCCAAGCGGCATGCTTTGGGAGTGGCTTGTTATGCCACAGGGGCTTCGAAATGCCCCTGCTACGTTTAACAGATGCGTAAAGCGTCTATTACGCCCGGTGTGAGAATTCGCACCGAGTTATTTCGATGACGTGTTCATCCATAGTAAGGGTGAACACGATAAAAGCGATGTAGATGTCCATAGGGAACATCTACGTCGAGTGTTAGAGCTTATGAGTAAGCATAAGCTCTATGCAAATCTAAAGAAGTGCACCTTTGGTGCACCTGAGATACCCGTTCTTGGATGTTTTGTGGGAAAGAACGGGGTGCGCTCTGATCCAGAAAAAATCAGGGTGATCGTTGAATGTCCTACGCCAAACAACGTTAAGGAACTTCGAAAGTTCCTTGGGTTGGCAACATATTTGCACAAGTATTCGTGCAACTATGCTGGGTTAATACTACCTATTTATCAATTACTTAAGAAAGATGTCGAATGGAATTGGGATACCCAATGCCAAGATGCTTTTGATGCAGTCAAGAAAAGCTTGACTGAAGCGCCTGTCTTGGCTATAGCCGATAACGAGCGTCCGTTCCACGTCGTTTGCGACGCGAGCGATTTCGCTATCGGCTGTGCTTTGATGCAGCTTGATCACGATGATCGTGATCGCGTAATCTGCTATCAATCGCGTCAGTTGCGCCCAGTCGAGCGCAACTATCCAGTGCATGACAAGGAACTCCTTTCCATGAAGTAAGCACTGGCTAAGTTTCGGATCTATCTATTGGGAGATAGACCGTTTGTGGTTTACACGGACCATGCGTCGCTACGCACGGCCGTGAATTCACCACACATTTCTCAAAGAATGGCTCGATGGCTGTCATTCTTTGCTGAATACAACTTTACGGTTGAATATAAACCGGAAAGTTGAACGTGATAGCGGATGCGCTATCACGAAGGCCCGATTACGAGACGAAACCGTCCGTAACCGAAGGTTCCAGTGCAAACGTGATCCGTTGCACTGCTTTGTCGTCGTCAATTATACGACAAGTACGCGAGGCGTACAAAACAGACGAGGAGACACGTCTGTTGATTGATTACTTACGTAATCAATCAAGTGAGAAGCGCGACGAACTCCCAGAGTTCCTCCGCGCTTGCGTGCATCGATATAGACTGCACGATGGTATGCTGCTTTACAGCACAGACCAAAAAGATGAAAGTCGCATCGTCGTTCCAATCGACGATGATCTCAAACATCAAATTATCTTTGAGTATCATGATGCACCGATTTAGGGACATCAAGGTCGAGAGAAGACATACGCTTCTCTCGCACGTGACTTTTACTGGAGAAACCAGTACAAGTGGGTACGGAAATACGTACGCGCTTGCGAGATTTGCCAGCGCGTTAAGCCTGCGCAGTCTGCACAGGCTCCGCTGCAATCCCTGTCGGTTCCGACAGAGTTTTGGAAGTCCATTTCAATGGACTTCGTATTCGGTCTTCCATCCGACAATAGTCGGAAGACCGGAATAGTGGTCTTTGTAGACCGTTTCAGTAAGATGGTACATCTTACTGCAGTATGAGCAAACGTAACCGCCTCTCAAACAGCGCGGATATTCGTTGATACGGTATTCCGTTTTCACGGAATGCCGGAAGACATTGTCTCGGATAGAGATCCGAGATTTACAGGACGTTTCTGTCAAGAAACGTTCTCATTGTTGGGAACCCAGTTGAAGATGTCAACTGCGGACCATCCGGAAACGGATTGGGCAGACGGAACGGGTTAACCGCGTTCTCGGAGACATGTTGCGATCATACGCACATGCTTTGAACAGTGGAGTTACTATCTACCACTCACTGAATTCACGATTAACAATTCAGTGCATGCTTCAACTAAGCATACACCGTTCTACGTGAATGCCTTAAGGCATCCTTGAACCCCAGCTTTAATTGGAGGTATGCCAAATCTAAGTGGGGGAGGGACCCGTTCAAATGTTGGGCGAGTCAATGCGCAAGTTGCAACTTCAACTTGTGAACAAAACGATGGCCCTTCTACTGAAAGTACAGTAGAAGCGGAAGCAGCTTCAATTAAAACTGAAGCTGCATACGATGAATATGTGTCTGCAGCCATTGCTGCAGACAATGAGGGCAACGCACCTACCGCTGATAAAGCAGTAGATGAATTCGTATTACAGAGCCAAGATGTAATACGCTATATAAAAGATGCACTTGCTTCTGCTTTTGATAAGCAGATGCAAAATGCAGACAAGCAAGGAAGGAATAACAATAACTCCTTTCGGAAAGGCGAATTGGTATTATTAAGTACTACCAATTTGCCTATACATGCAATAAGCAACTTCCCTACACGGAAGTTGCTTCCTAAGTACATTGGACCTTTCAAGGTCCAAGAGATTCGAGGTAATGCCTATACTTTAGACATTCCCACAGCAATGCGGCTTCACCCAACATTCTATGTTGGGCGGCTCAAGCCGTATCATTCGTCTTCGTCTTACGACGAGACACAGAACCACGGAAGATACCGTGCTTCTCCAGTCTCCCAAGAGAGACTTGTAATCGGCTTCCAGCCGTTGATGAGCAGAGCGGAGAGTCATTACCTCCGCCTTCGACTGCTCAAGATCAGCTTTGTGCCGATCGAGCTCTTCCTTACAGCGGGAAATCTCGAAGTACAATAGATCATTCTTCTGCTGAACGGCAGTGTGCGCCCCGAGGATGTCGCGGACATCTTCGCGAAGAGACCGATATGTCTTCACAGAGTTAGACATATCGCTGCTCAAGGAGGAACAACCCTCCTCGAGTTTGCGGAGCAAAGAACCATGCTCCGCAACAACAACGGCGAGGGAATTCTCAACCTCCGCCGCCCCTGATTGTTAATCAGGGGAACAAGCGATATATCCTCGAGCGCTTGATGTCGAAGCGCTCGGTTCCTTCGAAGAAGGGGCAGCTTACCGAGTACTTGGTACTCTGGCTGGGATATCCCCAGGAGTTCGACTCTTGGGAGCCGATTGAGGTTCTGAGGGCCGACGCCCCAGACCTTTTAACTGAGTTTGAGAAGGAGTCTCAAACTCATTATGCAAGGTAGCATAAACAGTAGGTGTTGATGCATTCAGGGTATCAATTAAACCCTGAATTTCGGCGGGTACGGAAAAACCACCGTACCCCCGCAACTCCTCCTCTGACAGACGAGGAGCGCCCTGCGGACACCGCGGGCAAACGAGGTGAGAAGGTACACCACAGTTCAACCCTTCTTTGATGCAAGCAAAATGAATGTATTCCATTTTGCCTGTTCGTAAGTGCTTTAAAAAGCGCTCGCGCATTACGTGAACTTTATTCACGTAATCATCTGGGCTTTTTTGTAGTTGTCAACAAAAGCATTACAACTCTGAGTCAGGGCATCTTTATCGTCCCTGTTCTTCCTTGACCCTTTCCGGCTCGAATAATATCGAACCTGGAAAAAGAGGTCAATAAAGTACAGACGTCTATCGTCTGTACTTCGATCGAATAGACGTGACTGAATGTCTTCGCAGTCATCCAGCACGTTGATATCGAACAACGCATACTGGAAGGCCCGTTTACGGTGACCGCCACTGTTGGGGGCAATAGCCCATCCAGGGGTCCAAAACCCCACTTTGTACGGAACATGTGGTTCCGTACGATGATACGCTTCAGAAGCGGCAGGCGCCGCTTCTGTTCGAGATCTTTTAGCAGACGGAGCACCGCCTGCTTCAACACCATTTGCCGGGGTTAAATCACCCCTACGTGGAGACGTACTTGGTCCAGGTGGGGTTCTGCGTTCCCGCAACCATCTGTGATGATCATTGTCGCTGTCAGCTATGACAGCGACACAAGAGTTATCATCGCTGTTAGGCGATGATCACCTAGCGAGTTTCGACTCGCTAGATCCTTTCTCGGGGACAGCTGTGCCCCGATCACTTTGTTCGTAGTCAGACTGTCACCGAACATGGAAGAACCCTTCCTGGCAACACACCATTCGGGGGTTGTCATCGTGCGAGATGTTGCATTAGCAACATCTCCCTGTTTCTTGCCAGATGCCGCCTTAGCAGCATCTGTGGTCGAAGACGGTACGTCTTCCGGCCTTTGCGTAGTTGACGCTGCTAATGTAGCGTCACTGTTGTCACTCAACACCTCAGCACCTAGTGCTGAGGCGGAGGAAGAAGCTCTTTCATTGTTTTCAGCAGCGCTCTTTAGATCGCCGCCGTGTGCTTTGACCATCTAGTCGATAGTCAATCAATCAGTTGGTGAATGAGAAATTCCGACCAACAAGTGCCACCTATGATTGGCCAAAATAAGAATTATTATTGGCCAACCACCTTAAGTGGGGGGTGATGTAATGGGGTGCCATTACATAATTGATATTCAAGTTAGATATCACAGTTTAATTTCAGACGCGTTGTCTGAAATTCAAATAATAGATTATAAGTTATTATAATCTACGAGGGAAAAGTCGATTCGGTATAAATACCGAATCATGCAGGTTAACTAATAGTACAGTTAGTTTAATACTTGATATTATTATATTAGTTAGGTAATTACTAAAATGTTAGCCGCTAACCACCCATTTCATAAACACTCTTAATTTTGCGTTCTAAGCGATAAGCGGATATATATAAGATTTTAGTATAGGATTAGTTGTCACTAATCCTACCCTTTCCGTATTGCGCGCTTCCTCGCACAACACAGTGTAAGCCCGTAACAGGATCAGTCCTGTTACATCCACCAGCGTGAAGTTGATGTGCCGTTCACCAAGTCGACTTGCGTTGGCCACGCTCTCCCAACGCGCATGAATTCAGCAAGCGATCGGAGATCAAAGACGCTTGAGCTGTGCAGACGGAAGATTCGTTGCGGCTCTGACACCATACTTATGCAACGTCGATGCGCAGAAGTTGTGCCACCGTGATTCCGCTGTTCGCAGTTAAGATCGGCGTCCGAGTGAAACCGGAGCGGCTGGCGAAGCGCATACTCGACGCGCTCGTCAGAGGGTTAGTCGCGCCACGTCTTTTTCTAGCTTGTCTGGTGCCACCACGTCTAGGTCTTCTTCTACTACATCGACGATTGTCTCCACTTGATCATCTCGACGTGGAGCTGTGGGATTATCACGAGCAAGTAGCGCGCATGACGTTCGCTGTACCGAGGAAGGATTGACCGCAAGAACTCTGTGCTCGCAGGCGTCCACCAGCGTCCACCTGTATCTCGATCCTGTGCTACGAACTGCATCAAGAGAACGAGACGATGCCGCTTCAGCTGTGCGTTGAGACTAGGAACACCAAGGCCATCGTCTGCGCGTCGAAGCTACAGGAATTCGCTCGGGATGAGCTGGATGCGTGTCGCATCACAGTCCGTGCTTGCGACTCAGCACGAATTGGTTCAGCATCGACTGCCATTTCCCGACGACAGCTGACGGAACCGAGCCATATTGCGTGTAGTGCCACAACCGCGATACCACCATGGTCTGCGCGACCGGGAGACGTCCACGAAGCGTCCGAGCGCGACGATACCACTGCTTTGAGACGTTATAGAAGCGATGGACAAGCGAACCGAGGACTCGATCGTCTACGGGCGACTGGCGGAATGGAATGCCAAGATACTGGATCAACTCCGAGCGTCCAAGAGCTTGGACACCCTGCATCTGCGAGCAGTCTTGAATTTGGTTCAGCGCCAGCAGCACGGACTTCGATGGGTTCAGCTTCGCGCGTGATCCTTCACAGTGCTCCTCCACAGTCTCAAGCTTCGCCTGCAAGTTTTTGATGGAACGTCCGATCAGGGCGAATCGTCGTCAAAGAAGATTCTCGTCGCAATGTGGTCGTCGTTCAGAGACACACCATACTCCTCGTGCAACCGCCGCATGTTCCCGAGTGGATCGATCGTCAGGATGAAGAGCATCGCGGATAGTGAATTGCCTTGCTTCACTCCGCGACTTGGATGTAACGCCAGCTGGATGACACCGTTGATCGGCAGGTGAGCCTGCGGATCTGTAAACAGTAGCATGATCCAGCGCGTGAAGCCTTCGCTGATCCCCATACATTCAAGAATCCCGAACATGTAGTCCCACTTGACTCGATCGAACGCTTTCTGGAAGTAAAAAAAACAGCGCGGTCGCCTCTTCGTCACTACTTGTGACTAGGTCCTGGAGATCATCCAGGAAGTCTCGTGGTGGTGGATTGAGCGGCCGCGGACAAAGTCTTTCTGGTCCGGGTGGATCAGCTTCAGGATAGCAGACTGCAGAAGATACGTCAGCGCTTTCGACAGTATCTTCACTTCAACTTGGATGAGTGAGATCGTCGGTAGTTGCCTGGACCTGCTGGCGAACCCTTCTTGCGCAGTAGTATCACCGCTGACTTCCGCGGCGCCGCGAGCAGTTTGCCGCGCTTCAGAAGATCGTTAAAGACTATATCAAGGCACTACCTGAACATGTCTGGAACGACTTGGTAGAATCCTGCTGTTAAGCCACCAATGACTGGAGATGACGTCGCCTTTATGTGCTTGATGGCTTCCGTCAAGTCGACGGCGGTCACGCCTGTATCGGGAGCCTGTCTGACAAGCTCTGACAACTCGCGGGCGACGGAGCCGAGAAGCTTTCGCTGCACCGTGTTGTTCGGCGGGGAGCTGTTCCTGTTGGACTATCGGGGTCTCTCATCTTGGACTCCCAGTGCTCGAGGAAGCGAAGGCTGATCTCGTGCGGGTTCGTCGAGACACTCCCATTCGGTAACAAGACCTCCTCAATCGAGACCCGTCACAATCTTGTGTCCTATGGTCGGTAGAAGTGTGCCGTAGAATTCTCGGCGTTCGCAGCTTGGAAAGCGAACGCAGTGTCTTGACGATACTGGCTCAACCGCGTCACCGCCTCTTTGTAGTCGCGCATGGCTTCCTCGTATACCTTACGGTTGGCGGCGTCGGCAGCAACTGAGTCACGCGGCGGCGTGATCCAGTGCGACACAAGCTTCTTCTACATCTTAGGAGTCTTGTGCACGGAGCTTCTTCTGAGGGTCTTGCAGCTGCATTTTGATGTTCGACTTCCACCGCTCTCACGTCTTCCTTGAATTCGATGCAGTACCAAGCTTCGACAGGATATCTTCAGCCTCACGCCGGATTGCGGACACCACTAGCGGGTACTCGAGAAGATAATACGTGAACGTTCAGGACTGTGCAGCTGTGATCCCGACTTGAACGTTACGCTATGGGCCAGGTGGTCTCCAGCATATGGCGGAAGGAAGTAAGTGGCTCGCTGTAAACACTGCTGCAGAGCACGTCTCAGATGAGGATGTAGTCAAGGCGATTCTTGCGAGGCATCGACACCGTGAACACGCGCGAGTGATCGTGGTGGATCCGCCAGGCGTCGACGACACCAAGGCGGGCCAATAACTCTAGGCAGCACGAGCGACTTGGGTCATAGCGCAGATCCATCGTCGAACAATTCAGGATCAAGTCTAGCGGATTGTTGAGATCCGTCGTCGAACAGTCCAGGCTCAAGTCTAGTGGAGTGTTGAGTTCTCCAACAACCAAGTGTGTCGCTTCATCTTCGAACTCCTCCGTCTTTAAGCTGGAAAAGAACGCTTGCGTTTTTGTATGTCCACTTGCGCGTACACGTTGTGGATGTAGACGGGAGAAAGTTCGACCATCACTCGCACGACGAGGTACCGACCAGGGACGGTCATGCGGGTGAGCTCCACAGTCTAGGAAAAGCCTGGGAAGTCGTATCGGAGCACTGTCAGCGCTCCAGTGCTCCGAACGCGTGTAGAACGATCCAGGAACGCCTTTACGTCACTCAGGAACAGCTTGTACCCGAAGGAGGACTCGAGGTGAAACTTGAAGTTTGCGAGGTGCGAACGGTCCGCGAATCGGTCTCTTGGACACACGACAGCTCGTATTTCTATAGTAGGTTATCGATCAGGAGGTGTCCGCTCTTCTTGACGCCCGCCGTTCGTGTTCACGGTCAACACGCTGGCGTTGTCAAGTTGGTTGCAACGTAGGGGACCCTTTAGTAACTATCAGCTACGCCACCCTCTACTGGCATCATGGAGCCTTGTTCTGCGATTTGGAGCTGAAGAACCGACTCATCCGCTGGATAGTGGCCGTCAAGTCGCCGTAGCTCTTCGAGTTCGTCGAACAGGTCACCTTGCCAATGAATCTCATGCCAATGCGCCATGCACAGCTCGCCGAGCTCCGACCGCAGGATATCCATCAGCGTGTTCGGGTGCAGCAGTCGAGTGTGGTTAAAAATAGCATTTTGGTCTAATTATGGATGAAACTAATGTTAGTCAGTTATTGACAGGGATCAGCCGGTACAGAAGTAACTGTCAAGTATTGGAGTTTGGGTGAAGATTTTTGACCAGTCAGATGCAACCATGGGCGGCCATCTCACGCCGACTGTAACGGGGCTACATTCGGGTAACACTGAGTGTTGGTGTACATGAGTACACCACGGTTGAGGTCAGTATTGGCCGGGTTGAAAGGTTTCGAACCTTTGGTTATTTTAACCAATCAGGGCATGGGCCCTTGGTGTGGTGGTGTGTCAGCCATCCACGTGTCAGTACACAGGTGTGTACACTACATTTTAGCTAGGTACGAATTAGGAATATTCTACTTAGTATTACATATAGTTTATATTAGTTTAAATTAACTTAGGATAATTACATATTAAATATATTCAGTTTACATTTCACTCTAAATAGCAGACGCGCGACCTCGACCGGTCGCGCGTGCAGTGAGTGTCGTAGGTAAAAGGTAGCCCTCCCTTTATCTACACCCCGTAAAGGGAACACAGCCGTTAAGGCTACGTAGTAAACCAACCCGGGAATCTTGGCCCCGAGTAGGAGATCTCTCCTACTAAGCCTTTTATAAGGACGTATCGGCTAAGTAGCGGCGAACGCCGCTTTAAGGAAAGCCTTCCTCTGTGCGCTAGCCGCACCGTGCGTATACGCACCGGCTACACTCTTCCAACAGGAAGCCTTAAAAAGGATGTTACCCTTAACGGGGGAAGAAAGTATGAAGCTCCTAGTGGAGCAAGGCCTTGAGGCTGTAAAGGCAAGGGTGAATGCCCTCATCGCTCATGAGGCGAGTTGTGGTGGAGGTCATTCCACGGGGGTGCGTCCTTCATTATCGTTTAAGATAAAGGAGCTCACCGGAGAAAAAGGGTGACAACCTTTATGTTTGGTTGCGAGAGGTCGAAACGGCCTTCGCCACAGCGAACATGACCGCTGATCACTTGCAAGTTGGACTTGCATTGACCCATCTTACGGGCAAAGCCCGTTCATGGGCGTTTATATGTTCTGAGTCAGTCAAGGACGTGTTTCCAACATTGAAGGTCCTTAAGCAGAAGCTTATGGACATGTACGCAACGCCTGATCTGGTTTTCCAGAATCAACTGGCGTTCCTGAGGTGCCGTCAAGGCACTAAGGACCTGTAGATTTATATCCAGGAGCTTAAGACCCTGTTGGCAGGGATGTACGCGAAAGCGTATTTGGACGATGTGTCCATCCCCGTCTTCATGGGAGGTCTAAGAGAAGGGCCAGCACGTTCGGAATTGTTCCGATGCCGACCCGAATCCTTGGAAGAGGCATTCAAGATGGCGTTCAACGCCGAGAGGAATTCCGTTCCTCTAAGGTGGGGCCTGAACCCATGGACTTGAGTCAGGTCGAAGCGGAGGAGAAACCTTCCGCTAAGAGTCACTCTGACTCTTTTCCACAGAGCTTCGAGGCAGAGCTCTTAGCCATGTTGCAGCGGCGTGAGCCGCTGAGATGCTTCTTGTGTGGAAGCACGGATCATCTGAGGAACGGATGTCCGAAAAATCCCCAGCGAGACACTCGCTACAAGGGACCAAGGGTGGGGAAAAAGCCATTGTCCAAGCCGTCGGGAAACTACGGCTCCCAGTAGGTGCGGGGCGCCCTACTGGGGGAGCCCTCAGTGCTGTTAAGCCCCAGGGTAGGGGACAACAGCACAAAGCCCCGAGGGAAGCGGTGCTTTATAGCACCGAGTTGGTGTACCAGCCAGGTTTGCTGGTAGTCCTTGCGGACGTGAAAGGCTTTTATAAGCCTTGGAGAGTCTTGATAGACTCTGGAGCGTCTGACAATTATGTCAGACGGGCTTTTGTTGTGAAGAGTCGGCTGTATGCCGAGGCCCTAGAGGCACGTTCTCGTGACGTTGTCACGGTCCGTCTTGCGACGGGCGTACAGGTTTCTGTACCCAAGGTCTCGATTGACCTTAAGCTGAAGTTTGCAGACTTCAACAGCTTAGAACGTTGCCTAGTCCTGGATTTGGACTGGAGGTATGACCTCATTCATTCTGGGCATGAAGTGGCTGGAACGCCACGAGCCATGGATAGACGGGAAGTCTAAGTCCATTGTCTCAACGCACCGCGGTCGGGTGAAGCATTGGCTAGTCATGAACCCACCTTTACTCGATCGCAAAAGCGATTCTGGCGAGAGATGCCAGAGATTGGGATGTCTGAAATGATCATTCCCAATGGCGTTAAGGAAGAGTTCCTTAACGAGGGAGATTCGGCGGTTAATCCCCACGCCGTGAACGGCGAGACTGGTGAGTTACCTGTGGTAACTCCAGTGGTAGGGGTAGAGACCCCTGTGGTTAAGCGCGAGGCGCTTCCACGCAAAGAGACCCGTAGTTCGTCTCTTTTACACGTCGGAAATGATTCCGACCACGCCTTTATAGGAGAGACTGGTGAGATACCTGTGGTAACTCCAGTGGTAGGGGTAGAGACCCCTGTGGTTAAGCGCGAGGCGCTTCCAAGCGAAGAGACCCGGAGTTTGTCTCTTTCGCACGTCGGAAATGATTCCGACTACGCCGTTATAGGTGAGACCGGCGAGTCACCGGTGGTAGAGGTAGAGACCTCTGTGGATAGGCGCGTGGCGCTTCCAATAGATGGGGCAATTGACTACCCCCATCTGGGTCTCGGGATGAGTCCCGAGGCCAGTAGTCAGCAGTCCTATCGGATGCTGAATAGTGTGACAGGTATTGTCACAGAAGGCGTAAGCCTGGAATGGTTGCCTGGGGTAGGCGAACTGTTGTCGTTAGAGGAGATGTCCTTCAACGAATTTGAAACTGCTTTGAAAGCAGATGAAATCGACGAGGTCGTCGTGTTGCGTCCGGAAGAGGAGTTGAAATCCTCATCCACGATGGACGAGTCAGTTTTGGTGAAAACCAAACAGGCATTAAATGCCCGAAGCGGCCTCAAGATCCTCGCGGATACTGAGGACCTTTACCATTCCTTGTTAAAGGAATTCGGAGATGTCATTAGTGACAACCCGCCGATGGGGTTACCACCGGATCGGGGAGTCCGACATGAAATTGATTTGGTTCCTGGAACCAAATACTGCGTCACTAGGCAGTGGCCTCTCCCCAAGGAGCAATGCGACGTCATCGACGCATTATTCAAGGGGAAAGAATAGGCAGGGATGGTACGGGAGAGCAAGTCTCCTCACTCATCTCCCACCTTTTTTGTTCGTAAACCGAACGGAAAGTGGAGCATTGTGCATGCGTACAACAAGCTGAATGCAGCTACTGTGCCCATGCAGACTCCGATTCCTCGGAAGGATGTCCTCCAGAACAATATGGCGGGCTGTACTGTGTACAGTGCCTTAGATCTGGTGGACGGGTATTATCAGGTGCTCATGCGAGCGTACGATATTCCGCTGACAGCGGTTAGATCGCCTAGTGGCATGCTGTGGGAGTGGCTTGTTATGCCACAAGGGCTTTCAAATGCACCAGAGACTTTCAATCGCTTGGTGACTCAACTCTTCCGCCCTCATAGGAAGTACGCTCAGATGTACTTCGACGATATATTCGTCCATAGTCGTGCTAAGGCGACTCGTCTGATGTTCAGACGCATCTGATACACCTTCGAGCAGTGCTCGAATGTATGCGAGAGCATAAGTTATATTCAAACGCATCCAAGTGTATCTTTGGTGCTGAGGAAATTCCTTTCCTCGGATGCTTCATCGGTAAGGATGGAGTGCGGGCGGATCCCGCGAAGGTGAAAGCCATTGTGGAGTGTCCTTCGCCTGTAAATCTTAGAGATTTACGGAAGTGGCTTGGATTAGCCAACTATCTCCACAAGTACAGCGAGAAATACGCTGAAATGGCGAAGCCATTGACCGACCTTCTCAAGAAGGATGTTGATTGGTGTTGGGAAACTGAACACCAAAACGCTTTTGAAGCGGTTAAGGGGAGCTTGTTAAAAGCTCCCGTTATTGCTCTCCCAGACTCTGGGAAACCATTTAGTGTCGTCTGCGACGACTCATATTTCGCAATCGGATGTGCTTTGTTACAAGAAGACGATGCAGGAAGGGAACGCGTAATTGAGTTTGAGTCGAGGCAGCTTAAATCTGCGGAACGGAATTATCCCGTTCATGACAAGGAGCTACTTGCAATGAAGTATGCTCTTGTCAAATTTAGGGTTAACTTACTCGGCTCAAAGCCGTTCGTGGTTTATACTCACCACGCGTCCTTAAGGACAGCGACAAAGTCGCCTTATCTCTCGCACCGGATGGCCCGTTGGATCTCCTTCTTTGTGGAGTACAACTTTGAGGTTAAGTATAAACCTGGCAAGCAAAACGTGCTTGCAGACGCGTTGTCGCGTCGTCCCGATTATGAGCTCGCTCACGCGACATTCGTCACCACGTCTGTGGTGGATCTCATACGCCAGGCGTATGAGATAGACCCACAATGTACGGCGCTTATCCGCGCGTTAGGTGAAAAGGGTCTTGGATCGTCTGAGCCAACCCTGTCAAGTCGAGCTAAAGCTCGTTTACACCGTTACAGGTACTGGGACGGTATGCTATTTTATAGCACGAGCGCGGAGGACACTCCACGGGTGGTATTTCCTCATAATGAGGAACTGAAGTATAGAGTCCTATTTGAGGCACATAACGCCCCTACAGGGGGTCATTTAGGTCGGGATAAGACCTACAGCGCTTTAAGCGCTTTGTATTGGTGGCCCAATATATATAAGTGGGTCGGTGCGTATATACGCTCCTGTGAGACGTGTCAGAGGGTTAAACCCTCTGCAAGTTCAGCTGCGCCTTTGGAGAGCTTATCGGTTTCAACGGAGTGTTGGAAATCCATTAGCATGGATTTTATCTTCGGTTTTCCGAAGGATAAGGCCGGGAACACCGGCATATTGGTCTTTGTAGACCGTTTGAGCAAGATGGATCACCTGGCGGCGGTGCCAGAGTCCATAGATGGACAAGGAACAGCAAAAGTGTTCCTAGACCGTGTCTTTCGACAACATGGTCTACCCGATTCCGTTGTGTCGGATCGGGATCCTCGTTTTACGGGACAATTCTGGGGAGCGTTGTTTAAGGTGCTAGGCACCAAGCTCCTCATGTCCACTGCGGATCATCCGCAGACGGACGGTCAGACGGAACGCGTTAATCGCGTTGTGGAGGACATTATCCGGAGTTTATGTCTGGATTCTCCAAAGAGTTGGAGTGAGATGCTTCCGATGGTTGAATTTGCTATCAACAATTCGGTACATGCATCTACGGGGTTTACCCCGTTTTACGTGAACGGATTGGTGAATCCGAGGGTTCCGTTAACGCCACGTGTGTGTGGCCCAGGGCTTGATGGGGGAGGATTCCCCGATGTAAGCCCTGTATCTGTGCGAAAGCACATCGATAAGTTTTTATCGACGCGCCTTAGTGTCTTAAGACACGTCTGCGATGCCATGGCGGAAAGACAAGACAAGCAGAAGGAGCAAGATTACCGCAAGGGGCGGCGTAACAAAAGGGTATATAAAGTAGGAGAAAGTGTTTTATTAAAAGCTAAAAATCTTCCTACACAGGCAGTTTCAAATGTGTTGCGCAATAAACTGCGCCCCAGGTTTGTGGGGCCCTTTAAGGTACTATCCCGAAAGGGCTTATCGTATACCTTGGACATCCCGAAGGTGATGCGTACGCATCAAACCTTTTATGTCGGTATGCTTAAGCCATACAAGGACCCGGAGGCGGGGCCCCTCCTGGAGGAGGGTGGAAAGGCGGATAGCCGTAAGGCACCGCAGGGCGAAGGAAGCCCGAAAGGGCTAAAATGCGACCAAGAAGCTCCGCAACGGTCGTCTCGAGAGAGGCAAGCCGCCTCTCGAAGCGATCAGTGGCATCCCGCTCACCGCGGATCCCCTCGTGGAGATATGGATGCGAAGGCTGTGTCGATCACAGCGCGCGCGAATCTCACGTCGCAATTGTGCGACCTCCTCCTCCAATGCTCGATGCGGAGAGTACTCCACACTTTCATGTGGAGCGGCTGATGGCGCGGCGCCATCATCGGGGTCAAACCTAGTATCTGGTGAAGTGGAAAGGTTATCCACACTCCCAGAGTTCGTGGGAGTTCGAGACTCCCCTACGGCAGGATTGTCGCTACGTCGTTGACGCTTTTGAGCGGGAGAATCCCGCTGTAGGTCAACGACCAGAGGGGCATGAGAATCCCCTGAACTCCCAATAAGTGGGAGTTTGCCGGAGGCAGATGTGGCGACCACACTGTCTCCGGAAAACATGGTGTAGACAGGGGCGCTGGCGTAGCGCGTGTGATACGGAGCACGTAGTTGCTCCATAGCCTTAGCTTTGGCAAATGTAAGGCGCAACACCCTCTCCACCCAAATGTCTCGACGGGAATAGCTGTCATGCAGCTCATCGAAGCTGGGGAGAAGCTTCTCCCCTTCCGCCCAAGCACGGAACTTGTTCTCTGCATCATCGGCACTTTCTCCCGGAGAAACAACGAAAGGAACCTCGCGGAGGTTCTCAACAGGGGCACCTGGTGCCTGCCTGTTTAAGCGCTCTCGGTACGAGACGCTAGTGAACTACTTTTGTGTAAACAGTTGTTGCCGGAGTTTCTCACGGCGTTCGCGTTGGTACGGCTGTTCAGCCGCGGGGCCAGAGGTATAGGACGCTAGACTAGTCCTTACCAAACGCCTGGCCCACCTTGGAAGGTCACGAGGACCATCAAAATTATAAGCCGCCCTTGACGGGCGTTTGGGAGCGCGTAACGCAGCCCTTAGTGCCTGTGCGGCAAGTTGGGTGTCTTGATCTGCGTCCAGCTCATTAGTGATGATCGCCTTGGGTGATTCAGATGTATCATCCGATACGGGCAGGGGTGCCGCACTGGCTAGTGCATTTTCTTCACGTGTGGGGAAGGGATTAGGCTGCCGACAACGCCGTTCGGCGCTGTCGGAGCGGCTCACCATTGGGGAAGTATCCCCAAAGGCATCCACTTCCGAGTTTTCGGAGTAGTCTACCTCTTCTAGAGGAGACGCCATAGAATCACTGGAGGTGTACATATGGATGGCCAGGGTAACTGGCGTTGGATTTCTCCAACAAAATTTTGTTTATTGCGTAAGCAATAGTCTTGATGGGGGAGGATGTAACGGGATTACATTCGGGTAACACTGAGTGTTGGTGTACATGATTACACCACGGTTGAGGTCAGTATTGGCCGGGTTGAAAGGTTTCGAATATTTGGTTATTTTAACCAATCAGGGCATGGGCCCTTGGTGTGGTGGTGTGTCAGCCATCCACGTGTCAGTACACAGGTGTGTACGCTACATTTTAGCTAGGTACGAATTAGGAATATTCTACTTAGTATTACATATAGTTTATATTAGTTTAAATTAACTTAGGCTAATTACATATTAAATATATTCAGTTTACATTTCACTCTAAATAACAGACGCGCGACCTCGACCGGTCGCGCGTGCAGTGAGTGTCGTAGGTAAGAGGGAGCCCTCCCTTTATCTACACCCCGTAAAGGGAACACAGCCGTTAAGGCTACGTAGTAAACCAACCCGGGAATCTTGGCCCCGAGTAGGAGATCTCTCCTACTAAGCCTTTTATAAGGTCGTATCGGCTAAGTAGCGGTAGATACCGCTTTAAGGAAGAGCCTTCCTCTGTGCGCTAGCCGCACCGTGCGTATACGCACCGGATACACCGGCCGTCTCACGACCGATCGGATTATGGAGGGTCTGAGCATGATTGGTGTGATATTGGAGTTTTGAGTGAATATTTTCAACCAATCAGATGCAACCCTGGGCGGCCGTCTCACGACCAATCGGATTATGGAGGGTCTGAGTATGATTGGTGTGATATTGGAGTCTTGGGTGAATATTTTCAACCATTCCGATGCAACCTGGGCGGCCATCTCACGCCGGCCATCTCACGACCGATCGGATTATGGAGGGTCTCAGAAGTAGCTGTCAAGTATTGGAGTCAGCACTGAAGTAACGAAGAAGTAGTAGGTAAAAGAAGTGTTTGACTTAGATATAGGATTTGGTAATACTTTATAGATTCTAATTTCCCCTGTAACACAACAGTCGTATGCAACCTTCCAGCAATCCTTCCTTACTGTTCCTATGCTGAAATAAAGTTTAATACAAGAAGGTCTTTAAGTGATACCGGGGCGAAGATCTTTTGTAGAGAATAGAAAGATAAAAAGTGTATTATTATAATTAAGGATTTTATCCTAAACTTTAACTATAATTCCATGCATATAAACTACTTCAAACCACTGCGATTTTGTTCAATGAAAAATGCTCATGGACGGCCATCCATCTCACCATATCAGTACCGATTAAATACCGTACCAATTAAGTACTACCGCTACCGACCAGTTTTCCAACAGCGGTGGTATCAGGGGTGCGCAATATTGGTACCGGTATCGCACTATACCGGTATTTACAATACCGTTACCGTATACCGTGGGCGGCAAAGGCGGTAGAGTTTATACCGTACCACAACCGGCGCTACCAAAGTCGGTATCATCCCATACCTTTGGCGGGAAGTCGCGGTATCGTGACTGACGGTATCCACCGATTCTGGGTGCAGTCTGGAATACAAACCGGTATACATACCGATTTGTATCAATCTCGGTATTTTCGGTAGAGTCTGTGGCTGCAAGTCGTCTACGTAACTGGTACGAACTGATAAGCAGCGACGGTGAAGAAAAGAAGAAGAAGAAGCAACTATGACTAATTCACGAGGACCTCTGATCATCTAGTAGGATGATCCAGAAATTTTTAAGACAAAATTTAACATCACCTTCGGTGGTTGTTGAGCTCTAAAGTAAGCCTGATATGTAAATAAGGAGCATTCATACGAAACACAGTTTCAAGGTGCACCAGCAGCCCACATGATGATGATGATCATAATAGATGGCATCATCAATAATGAATGCTTTTATAATTGTTGGTGCAACAGCAAGCAACATTGAACATCAACACTCAGCTCGTAAATGATAACGGGCGCGAATACTGGTATCGATACCGGTATCCGACCGAATTTCGGTCCGCCGGCAAATACCGGTATTATACCGGTACCGATACCGCTGTGGACAAAGTCGGTATCACTTTCGGTATACCGATACCGATGAGTTAAATGTCGGTATCACTACCATCGGTACCGGAGCCGGAGTACCGTACCAGTCACTACCAATGTCGGTGATGACCTCTTCCCTACCGTACCGACGGCCGGGACCAATACCGCACACCCCTGGATGGTATCGTAGTGTGTAAGTTGCCGTGCCCTCTTTGTAATTTTTTTTGAATCACTGTAATTATTTTGAAAATCACTCCTTTGTTAAAAGTATTCATAATACTGGTTTTTATTAAAGCAGGGTATGATTGATACTTTATTTGTAGTAGCAATATTCATAGGGTCAGCATGCGGTCACACACCCCAAGTTGCTCCGGTCACCCCCCCCTTCCCTTTTATGTAAGGTGTGTGTAGGCTCTCAATATATGAATTTAAAATAGGGAATTGATCGGGCCACACCCCGTTCATTTCGCCCCAACCAAGCACAACAACATACTAAAGCAATGGCTGACGCGACGCCCGCATTTCCCGGCGAAAAAAGAGGATTTGGTCGTGGTTGTGGTGGCCACGGAGGTCGTGGCCGTGGTCGTGGCCGCGGCCGCGAAGAATCCAAGGAGTGGGTTCCTGTAACCAAGCTTGGTCGTCTCGTATAGGAGGGGAAGATTGGATCACTTGAAGAGATTTATCTTTTCTCATTGCCGATTAAGGAATGTGAGATTGTCAGCTTCTTTCTGGAGTTGTCGCTAAATGATAAGGTGATGAAGATTATGCCCGTCCAGAAGCAGATTACAGCTGGTCAGCGTACGCGTTTCAAAGCGTTTGTCGCAGTGGGAGACTGCAACGGCCACATTGGCCTCGGTGTCAAGTGTGCCAAGGAATGCCACTACTATTCGTGGTGCTATAATTCTGGCCAAGATGTCGCTTGTCCCGGTGCGTCGTGGGTACTGGTGCCGTATGGTTGGTGCACCGCATACTGTGCCGAACAAGGTGAAAGGAAAGTGTGGCTCCGTCCGTGTCCGTCTCATTCCTGCTCCTCGTGGTACCGGTCTTTGTGCTGCTCCTGTGCCCAAGAAACTACTGGGTATGGCTGGTATTGAAGACTGCTAAACGTCGGCTCGTGGCCACACATGTACCATGGGCAACTTTGTCAAGGCGACCTTCGACGCCCTTCTTGCTATGTATGCGTACCTAACGCGGATCTCTGGGAGCAGAACGCTTTTGGTCCCTCGACGTACCAGGAACACACGGACTTTTTGGCAAAGACTGCGATTAAAAAGTAAGTCCATGTCGAGCAAAGGCCGGAAAGCAGCAGTGCAAAGTCTGTTGTGAACAGCTTGAACGATCAAATGAGTGCAAGGTGTGCAAGGTGATTAAAAGAGAGAGGAAAGCGTGGACCTCCTGCGCTACGAACGAAGGTGTCGACCTCCTTTTGCACTGATGGTTGCTCGGGGAAAGCGTCGGGGCGATGCTACGGTTCGTAGGTGTCGACCCTAAGCAACTGCAATACAAAGAAAATTTGTTGCCCCTTTATTCGTAATTCAACCGTGGTTGAGGTAGTAACATGTATGAAAGTATTGAATCTGAGACTTTGCGTTCTTGACATGCCACAAACAGACGAGATGGCAACCCTGAAATCTGGGACCAGGCCGAGCCGTTTAGCACTTTCTTCTGTTTCAGACGTTGCGTTTTCAATCACTGCCAGAATTATTGCGGATGTCAAATTAAAAAAGCTAGCATAATTTAAAGGTTCATTTTTGAAGCCCAAAACTTATCCATATTTGCCGCATTTGGACAAAAAGGGAGGGGGGGGGGTGACCGGAGCAAAGGGTGCAGGCTGACCCTATTTCATCTCTATGTGTTTGTACTCATTCTGAGTACATATGTTTTTCCAGGCACTAAATAAGTAGTGTATAGCACAAAACAGATAGAAGTTTACCATAACTTCAACATCCCGTACATATTTCACGTTACGCTAGCTAAACACTTCTCAATACACATTCCATTGATAAGTCTCTGGTTTGGTTACTTTCTCCTGCTTCCTACGAGCTATCTACGGGTGTCTTTTTCTCGGTCAACGGATTGCTGTGATATTGACATACGACAATTTCGGCATATTGAAGTTATTATTTGACATCTACGGCTCAAGTTTTCGAATATCTACGCAAGTATGAACGCTGACAACTTTCAAGATTCTTTATTTGTAAATTCCCGTTTTAACAAGATTTCGACTATCCGAATCAATCTTCCATGCGTGCGTTTCCTCTCACCCTTCCCATTCTGGTCGCACTGCTCGCGCCGACACCGCCAGCGCCATGACAGGCGCTGAATCAAGCATCACTGACTCAGTGAAACCTGATTTCGAGCAACGTCGAGGAAGAAGAAAGTTACGCAGTTATGGAACTCATTCCAACGTAGTGGCCGATTCACTTCGTCGTCGCTGGAGCGATGGCAGAGACGACGACGACTGCCGTGGTTCTCATCACTGGATAAAGAGGTTAATGAGGTCGAAAAAATGTCGTCACACGGACGACGACTAGCTCCGATCGATGTAGCAGTCTCTAAAAGTGGACCCAAAAAAATACGTGTAACCATTCTGTCGGAAAATTACCGTAATGTATCTAAATGTTAGATACACCATTTAGGTGATGCTAGCTATTTTGGTACTTTTCTGCTTCTTCGCTAGTTTAAGTCTTTCCAGTTCCTCGTCCACCACTTTCGCAACATTTGCTTCCAACCTCTTTGACCACGCACTCGTGCGCTCCTGCGTCGTCAATTGTATCCAAATGTCCTCATTCTCTTTTCTCATCAGTCGCGTGATCACTTGACGTACAAATTCCCACAAATTCAAAGGCTCCGTCGGAAGTTTCACCACGTTCACATTCGATAGGAACATCGCCGCGACGAGAATTTCTAATTCTGATTCGATCGTCCCTTTTTGTCCAATCAATGTCGACGTGTTGAAAAACTGTTCTACGAGCGCTAGAAACTCGAGCGTCTCGGCGTCTTCGGGCTCCGGTTCCAACCCGAGCTTGCATGCGACCTCGACGTTCTCTTTCACGCGTGCTGCTGCATTGATTCGAGCACGCAGTCGACTGATAAACGTCCAGCGAGCGGCTGATTGGAAGGGGGGACCCCGGACGGATCCACCTGGAGTCAACACGTTAAGTGGTGGAAAATCGGGGCTCGAAGGATCGAGACAAACAAAATCGTCCACGAGAGACGAAATGCCTTCTTGCAGGTCGGACGGCTTTTCGGAAGCGGCTGGGGTATCCACTAGTACCAACGACGTAACAGAAGGCCCCGTCCTTTCGTTAGAAACGCCTTGAAATTGACCCGAGCGTTCCAGGAGGACTGCATGGGCACTCAGACTCGTGCGAGCAGCACGAGGCAAGTGCAAGGAGTGCACAAAACCTTCTACGACGCTCGTATGCGTCGCCAGATCGTCATAGACCACGACACTATGCGGTGATCGGCTGTGCTGCATCATGTACTCGGCCACGGCACAGCCAGTAAAGGGCGCAATGTATTGCAATACGGGCGAGTCGCAGTCATGGGCGGCAATAATTGTCGTATGGGACAATGTTTCTGTCGTTTTCAGTACTTCTCGAATCCGAGCAATCCGCGCTAAACTTTTTCCAATACAAACGTAAACAATGTGCGGAGGCACGTGGCCAAGCTCCTTGGCCCGTGCCACTTGATGGACCATCACATCGAGCGCGAGTCTTGTCTTTCCGGCGTGTCGAGGCCCAAAGATGCCGAAGCGATGGCCGTGAGCCATTGGATGCAGACAATCGAGCGCCACGAATCCCGTTTCGAACGGTAGTGAGAGAGGGACACGTTGCATGAGGCCCGGGACACTTTGAGCGCCCCATCCAACGTGAATCCGTTCTTTTGGCTCGTGCTGCGCCCGTGACTCGTCCATCGACAGTGCGCGTCCGAGGGGATCAATGACAGCACCAGTGAACGCGGCAACACTGCCAGGAATCTCCAGCTGCTCGTGGTGGAGCTCCACGTGCATTCCCTTGGTCACGGGGAGGGTTTCTGTCGTGGCTTTAAGTAACGCAACATGCACGAGTTTCGTTTCCAACATCAGGACGAGGCCATGACAGCAAAATTGGCCATCTCCATCCCTCACAGCCACGACGCTCCCGACCGTAGCGTGACGGAGCCCCGACACACGCGCGAGATCGTTCTGTACGCCAATAACGACGCCATGAATCGCTAGTTTTGCCTGAACACTTGACGCAGGCGCGTCCTGTGCCCCGAGGTTCAGAGAATCCAGTAGCTGTTGCGTCAAGATGGCGTCGGAATCGTCGAGTGAGGTCCGTCGTGCCATTGACATGGGCGTCAGGTGAACGCGGCGCGAAACGCAAGCGCAAGAGACACGCGGAGAGAACCGCGAGAGGCTTCGAATCCCAAGACGCGGCCGCGCGCGGCGCAGGCAGCCGCTCATTTTGTCGAATGTGGGCATCTATCAGACCGGTACAAGAGCCGGTACGAGAGCCGGTACGAATACCGGTATCGTTTGCTGTCCTGGTATTTAGAAATGCTGACCCTTGCGACTCTGTTCTCGACGGGTGCAGACTTGCGCTCGGTGCTCTCGAGTGAGAGGCTTCCCGAGATTCTTGACGTGGTCGATGACTTTTTCACACGCGGCACGTCGATCCAGTCATCTGTGGATGTTCCGGAACAAGTCGCTGCCGCCAAGTCTCTCGCCACGGACGCGCGCGCGGTCTTTGCGCTCTATTCGTGTCTCGCGCAGGCGCCCGCGCCGCTCTTGCACGAGGCGCTCGAGTGCGGTGTGCTACATGTGACGAGACTTGTTCCCTTTTGTCAGATCTATGGTGTTAAGAATGCACGTGCCGTGGCGGCCCTGTTAGATGCGCTGGTGAATCATGTGCCGGCGGTTTCGACAATGTTGCACGACTTGCGGCAGTTTTACATGGCGCAACTCAAGGAGCTGGACGAAGCGGCCACGGAGTGTTTACGGAATTCCGTGGGGCCGCTGATTCGACGGTGTGCTGAAATGTGCTTTTCGATTGGTGGAATATCGACCGCGGCGTCCGTGGCCGCGATCGTGCTACTTCAAGGAAATACACTCGACGCGGAGCTGAGGTCGCGCACCCCAACCCTGCTGTCGCGACTACTTCAGTGCTATGAAGTAACGTTACCAGCGTTGCAGCACCGCGTCGACGAGCGGCGGTGGCTCGCACTGATTGCAACGTGTCGCCACGTGTTACTTCAAATTCTCGGCCGGTGTCTCGACATTGAGATACAACGGGTGCATCAACCATATGAGTCCGACGAGCTCGTGGCGGGGTTATATGCTATTAGTAATGGAGCGATAAATAAGAGCAACACCGACACGGGCTCCTTCTTGAGTGATCTCTGGTACGTGAGTGAGTATCAAGACAAAGTACGCGACGTGGTGGACCGCGAGACGTTCGGATACTTAGATCAAGTCATTGCAGCGCTCCCACGACGGCGACTACCTGTCAACGACAAGGTTCAAGTCGATGTTGAGCAAGTTGCTCTGAATGCCAATCGCACGGAACAAGAGCAACTTGTCTCGCTCATCCACCAAGTCCAAGAAGTATTTCCGACTGTTGGCGACGGTTACGTGGAGCTTTGTCTCTTATGCTCTAAAATGCAAGTGGAGCCTGTGATCAACTGGTTGGTCGAGAACCAGCCGCCCGCGGTGCTTCGGGACGTGCCACTGGATTTAAAAGCATCGGATCCCCAGTGGAATGAGTTTAAGGCACAAGTAAGCGCATCCAAGACGGCGACATTGGATCCAAAGCGCATGTGGATGGGGAAAAAGCCGAGCGCAAGTGTCTATGACCCGCAAGTAGCGCGATCGGAGCAGCAGCTGGTCGAAAAGGTGAAACAGTTTGTTGCCATGTATGAAAACGAGGACGAAGCGAGTCAAGAAGACCACGTTGACGAGTATGACGACGAGTATTTTGACGAGTGGGCGGACGTGGTGCCAATGAGTGACACTGTGGACGAGCAGGAGGCGATTAGAGAAGAGAATCGCAAGATCCGGGCCAAGGAGGAGAAGGAGGCGTTTTGGGAAGCGATAAAGAATCGGAATCGGGAGCAAACGGGGGCACCGGGCGAGGAGGAAGAAGAGAAGGCGCCATCGAGTCGACCGACACTTGAAGAGCCGAAACACAAGTCGGATGAAGCGCTCACTCATCAGCAACGCCAGCGTCAGCGAGCTCGGAAAGACAAGAATAAGGCCAAGGTCGCGAATCATCACCGAAAAGAACGAGCGAGGAAGAAACTGGAGCGTGCGTAACAATAAGAGCAGGTTGCGATTGGCTCTTGACCCATGCAGCGACTCGTGCTTTTTTACTTGCAGATCGTAGCGCTCGTTTAACACATGGATTAATTTCTGCGAAAAACAGGAGTTTCCATTACTGTAGTAGTCCGGGGAGTGTCAATTTAGTGTTAACCACTATAAGCTACTCGATATTTATGTATACTTGTAAAGGTTCGTATCGTCGTCTGGGTTAGGACTTCGCTCATCTTCAACTTCGCCTGCTCCATCGATTTGGTGTGCTTTTGGTTCTTCCTTGATGCATTGGAGGCAAAGTGTTAGTCGAAGCCCGTTAGTTTCCATTACTGTATTTAATTATGTAAACTACTATCTCGCGCTTAGTGACCGTCATGTCGTGGATACTGGATACTTTGCCCTCCCAGAAACCTGCTACAATCCGACCGTGGTCGAGTGGTTCACTCACTACTCACTGCGGGACCGGAGGGTCCCGGGTTCGATCCCGGGCCAAACAAAGTTGGTTGGTTTCAGAAAGTATAATGTGACGATATCAACCCAGAAACCTGCTACATCCTGAATAGTGATATTCACTATTTCGTGATGATAGACAACAACATAAAAGTGCAAGAAAGTATACCGGTACCTATACGGTGTACATAACCCGAGACTCTATGGACTTTTGCTTTCATCGCTATGTTGGCATATGTCGCCAAGTGCCATGTAATTGGTGGAAATGTATTCATGCCTGGAGTATTCCCATCATTTCGACAAATTCAGTCCAAAATTCAGAAACATTCGCAGCAACATGCGGCGTGGTTAAGCTCGTTCTTCCCACTATCGTAGCACTGTTTGTTGGAAAGTAGTATATTTCAGAATTCAAAAGAAACAAAAGCTCCTACCGGACCTGAAATCCTTATCTTTACATGTAGAGGGTCGCGACGCCTTGAAGAGTCGCCCTGTCGCCCGGATACGATCTGGGTATCCTCACCAGTCGTTTCATCCGTTTTCCAACACGCCCGCCTCGAGGTAAACACATCGACTTATTCATTTGATTGTCGACACCCCGATGATCTTCATCAGCGACGCAAGCTTGACCTTGTCAAGCGCCTTCGTGAATGCGTCCGCCGGGTTGAATTTTCCCTTAATTTTGCCGAGCACCAACGATCCACGCTGAGCCTCTTCACGCACGAAGTGCCAACGAAGCTCGATTTTTGGCGCGTGCGCCTACTGTACGTTGGGTTGGTGGCCATCACCAACGCTGCTTGACTATCAATCCCGACTTGCGGCGTCTGTACGAACTGCGGCAGAACCTCCTGGATGATGTTTGTCTCGGCCTTCGCCTCCATCGCGGCCTCTCAGGCAGCCACGTACTCCGCTTCCGCTGGATAGCGCAATGATGGGCTGGCGGCGTGACATCCACGCCACAGCGCCACCGGCCACAGTGAAGACGAAGCCGCTGGTGTATCCGGTGCGTATACGCACGGTGCGGCTAGCGCACAGAGGAAGGCTTTCCTTAAAGCGGCGTTCGCCGCTACTTAGCCGATACGCCCTTATTAAGGGCTTAGTAGGAGAGAGCTCTCCTACTCGGGGCCAAGATTCCCGGGTTAGTTTACTCTAGCCTGTACTAGTGCCTTAACGGCAAGGCTCCCTTATAAAGGGTGTAGCTAAGGGGAGGGCTCCCCTTACGCTACGGCAGTCACTACACGCACGACCGGTCGAGGTCGTGCGTCTGTACTACGGAGTGGAAAGTAAACTGAATATATTTAATATGTAATTATTTAAACTAATATAACTATATGTAACACTAAGTAGAATATTCCTAATTCGTACCTAGATAAAATGTAGTGTACACACCTGTGTACTGACACGTGGATGGCTGACACACCACCACACCAAGGGCCTATGCCCTGATTGGTTAAAATAACCAAAGGTTCGAAACCTTTCAACCCGGCCAATACTGGCCTCAACCCTGGTGTACTCATGTACAACAACACTCAGTGTCACCCGAATGTAACCCCGTTACATCCTCCCCCATCAAGACTATTGCTTACGCAATAATCAAAATTTTGTTGGAAAACTCGAACGCCAGTTCCTCTGGCTGTCCATTGTACACCCTCAGCGGTGCTATGGACGCAAACAATTCCGAGGGCTCGGAAGTGGACGCCCTTGGGGAGCTCTCCCCAACGGCTGGCCATGTTGATAGCGCCGAACGGCGCTATCAGTCATCCAACCCATTCCCCACACGTGGGGAGAACGTACTAACTCGTGCGCCACCGCTACCCGCTAGGGGTGATACCTCCAGGTTGCCACAGACAACCACCACCAATGAACCGTCCTTGGTTCAAGAGGCCCGACGTGCCGGACGGGCACGTAAGGGACCTCGCGACCCTCAAAAGAGGGCTAAGAACGCGGTCAAGAGAGGCTTAGCCACTTATACCCCTGGACCAGAGGCTATACTCGCGCGTGAAATTGCGCATCGGAACCAACTCCGGGCCCGACTACTATCGCCCAAACATTATTCCGTTAAGGCCTACTGGACGCGCCTCGGGAAACAGGCACGCGGTGTCCTCGTGGATGCTCTCCGCGAGATTCCCCTTGTTCTCCTGAGGGACGAAAGCGTCGAAGACGCATAACAGGCGTTCCGCGCCTGGGCGGAAAGGGAGAAACACCTCCCCAGTTTCGATGCGCTGTACAACAGCTTTTCCGAACACGACGTTCGGGTAGAGGGAGCGCTACGCTTGGCCTATGCTCAGGCTAAAGCGCATGGGCAATTGCCTGACTCCTATTATACGCGCTCTGCTCTCGATGTGGTGCCGGAGAGCAATGCAAGCACAGCATATGCCTCCGGCGAACTCCCAGCTATTGGTAGTGATGAGGCTTCTTCAGCCCCTTTGGTCGTTGACTCTCAGTGGGATTCTCCCGCTCGAAAGCGTCAACGACGTCACGGCAATCCTGCCGCAGGGGAGTCTCGTACTCCCACGAGTTCTGGGAATCTGGATACCCTTTCCACTTCACCAGGTACTGGGTCTTACCCCGGTGATGGCGTCGTGCCATCAGGCGTTCCACATGATAATGTGGCGTACCCTCCGTATCGAGCACTGGAGGAGGGGGTCGCGCTATTGCGGCGTGACTTCCACGAGCGCTGTGATCGGCACAGCCTTCGCATCCAAGATGCTCAGGAGGAACTCCGCAACGAGGGGAGTGCGAATGAACGCCTCGAGGAGCGGCCTGCCTCTCTCGAAACTCTCATTGCGGAGCTTCAGGGTCGTATATCAACCCTGTCGGAGATGTTCCGACCTGTTGCGCCTTTCGGCTATCCGGTTTCTCACCCTCCTCCGCGAGGGGACCCGCCTCCGGGTTCTGGTATGGCTTAAGCATACCCACATAAAAGGTTGGATGCGTACGCATCGACTTGGGGATGTCTAAGGTGTACGACAAGCCCTTTCGGGCTAACACCTTAAAGGGACCCACAAACCTGGGGCGAAGTTTATTTCGCAATACATTTGAAACTGCATGTGTAGGAAGATTTTTTAGCGTTTAATAAAACACTTTCTCCTACTTTGTATACCTTTTTATTACGCCGCCCCTTTCGGTCAGCTTGCTCCTTCTGCTTGTCTTGGCTTTCCTCCATGGCATCGCAGACGTGTCGTAAGACACTAAGGCGTGTCGATAAAACTTATCGATGTGCTTTCGCACAGATACAGGGCTGACATCGGGTAATCCTCCCCCTCAAGTCCTGGGCCACACACATGTGGCGTTAATGGAACCCTCGGATTCACAAATCCGTTCACGTAAAACGGGGTAAACCCCGTAGATGCATGTACCGAATTGTTGATAGCATATTCAACCATCGGAAGCATCTCACTCCAACTCTTTGGAGAATCCGGACATAAACTCCGGAGAATGTCCTCCACAACGCGATTAACGCGTTCCTTCTGACCTTCCGTCTGCGGATGATCCGCAGTGGACATGAGGAGCTTGGTGCCTAGCACCTTAAACAACGCTCCCCAGAATTGTCCCGTAAAACGAGGATCCCGATCCGACACAACGGAATCGGGTAGACCATGCTGTCGAAAGACACGGTCTAGAAACACCTTCGCTGTTCCTTGTCCATCAATGGATTCTGGCACCGTCTCCAGGTGAGCCATCTTGCTCAAACGGTCTACAAAGACCAATATGCCGGTGTTCCCGGCCTTATCCTTCGGAAAACCGAAGATAAAATCCATGCTAATGGATTTCCAACACTCCGTTGAAACCGATAAGCTCTCCAAAGGCGCAGCTGAACTTGCAGAGGGTTTAACCCTCTGACACGTCTCACAGGAGCGTATATACGCACCGACCCACTTATATATATTGGGCCACCAATACAAAGCGCTTAAAGCGCTATAGGTCTTATCCCGACCTAAATGCCCCCCCGGTAGGGGCGTCATGTGCCTCAAAGAGGACTCTATACTTCAGTTCCTCATCATGAGGAACTACCACCCGCGGAGTGTCCTCTGCACTCGTGCTATAATATAGCAAACCGTCACAGTAACTGTAACGGTGTAACCGAGCTCTAGATCGACTTGACAGGGTTGGCTCAGACGAGCCAAGAACCTTTTCACCCAACGCGCTGATAAGCGCCGTACACTGTGGGTCTTTCTCATACGCCTGGCGTATGAGATCCACCACAGACGTGGTGACGAATGTCGCGTGAGCGAGCTCGTAATCGGGACGACGCGACAACGCGTCCGCAAGCACGTTCTGCTTGCCAGGTTTATACTTAACCTCAAAGTTGTACTCCGCAAAGAAGGAGAGCCAACGGGCCATCCGTTGCGAGAGATGAGGCGACTTTGTCGCTGTCCGTAAGGACGCGTGGTCAGTATAATCCACGAACGGCTTTGAGCCGAATAGGTGAACCCTAAATTTGACAAGAGCATACTTCATTGCAAGTAGCTCCTTGTCATGAACGGGATAATTCCGTTCTGCAGCTTTAAGCTGCCTCGACTCAAACGCAATTACGCGTTCCCTTCCTGCATCGTCTGCTTGTAACAAAGCACATACGATTGCGAAATCGGAGGCGTCGCAGACGACACTAAATGGTTTCCCAGAGTCGGGGAGAGCAAGAACGGGAGCTTTTAACAATCTCCCCTTAACCGCTTCAAAAGCGTTTTGGTGTTCAGTTTCCCAACACCAATCAACATCCTTCTTAAGAAGGTCGGTCAATGGCTTCGCCATTTCAGCGTAGTTCTCGCTGTACTTGTGGAGATAGTTGGCTAATCCTAGCCACTTCCGTAAATCTCTAAGATTTACAGGCGAAGCCACTCCACAATGGCTTTCACCTTCGCGGGATCCGCCCGCACTCCATCCTTACCGATGAAGCATCCGAGGAAAGGAATTTCCTCAGCATCAAAGATACACTTGGATGCGTTTGCATATAACTTATGATCTCGCATACATTCGAGCACTGCTCGAAGGTGTATCAGATGTGTCTTAACATCAGACGAGTCGCCTTCCGCACGACTATGGACGAATATATCGTCGAAGTACGTCTGAGCGTATTTCCTATGAGGGCGGAAGAGTTGAGTCACCAAGCGATTGAAAGTCGCTGGGGCATTTGAAAGCCCTTGTGGCATAACAAGCCACTCCCACAGCATGCCACTAGGCGTGCTAACCGCTGTCAGAGGAATATCTGATGCTCGCATGAGCACCTGATAATACTTGTCCAACAGATCTAAGGCACTGTATACAATACAGCCCGCCATATTGTTCTGGAGGACATCCTTCCGAGGAATCGGAGTCTGCATGGGTAAAGTAGCTGCGTTCAGCTTGTTATACGCATGCACAATGCGCCACTTTCCGTTAGGTTTACGAACACAAAAAGTGGGAGATGAGTGGGGAGAATTACTCTCCCGTACCATCCCTGCCTCTTATTTCCCCTTGAAGAATGCGTCGATGACGTCGCATTGTTCCTTGGGGATAGGCCACTTCCTAGTGACGCAGTATTTGGTTCCGGGAACCAAATCAATTTCATGTCGGACTCCCCGATCCAGTGGTAACCCCATCGGCGGGTTGTCACTAATGACACCTCCAAATTCCTTTAGTAAGGAATAGTAAGGGTCCTCAGGATCCGGGAGGATCTTGAGGCCGCTTCGGGCATTTAATGCCTGTTTGGTTTTCACCAAAACTGACTCGTCCATCGTGGATGAGGAGTCCAACTCCTCTTCCGGACGAAACACGACGACCTCGTCGATTTCATCTGCTTTCAAAGCAGTCTCAAACTCGTTGAAGGACATCTCCTCCAACGACAACAGTTCGCCTACCCCAGGCTACCGTTCCAGGCTTACGCCTTCTGTGACAACACCTGTCACACTATTCAGCATCCTGTAGGACTGCTGACTACTGGCCTCAGGACTCATCCCGAGACCCAGATGGGGGGAGTCAATTGACCCATCTACTGGAAGCTCCACGCGCCTATCCACAGAGGTCTCTACCTCTACCACCGGTGACTCGCCGGTCTCACCTATAACGGCGTAATCGGAATCATTTTCGACGTGCAAAAGAGACGAACTCCGGGTCTCTTCGCTTGGAAGCGCCTCGCGCTTAACCACAGGGGTCTCTGCCCCTACCACTGGAGTTACCACAGGTAACTCACCAGTCTCGCCTATAATGGCGTGGTCGGAATCATTTCCGACGTGTAAAAGAGACGAACTACGGGTCTCTTTGCGTGGAAGCGCCTCGCGCTTAACCACAGGGGTCTCTACCCCTAATACTGGAGTTACCACAGGTAACTCACCAGTCTCGCCGTTCACGGCGTGGGGATTAACCGCCGAAGCCCCCTCGTTAAGGAACTCTTCCTTAACGCCATTGGGAATGATCATTTCAGACATCCCAATCTCTGGCATCTCTCGCCAGAATCGCTTTTGCGATCGAGCAAAGGTGGGTTCATGACTAGCCAATGCTTCACCCGATCGCGGGTGCGTTATGCCAATGGACTTAGACTTCCAGTCTATCCATGGCTCGTGGCGTTCCAGCCACTTCATTCCCAGAATGAGGTCATACCTCGAGTCCAAATCCAGGACTAGGCAACATTCTAAGCTGTCGAAGTCTGCAAACTTCAGCTCAATGTCAATTGAGACCTTGGGTACAGAAACTGTACGCCCGTCGCTAGACGGAACGTGACAACGTCACGAGAACGTGCCTCTAGGGCCTCGTCATACAGCCGACTCTTCACAACAGAAGCCCGTATGACATAATTGTCAGACGCTCCAGAGTCTATCAAGACTCTCCAAGGCTTATCAAAGCCTTTCACGTCCGCAAGGACTACCAGCAAACCTGTCTGGTACACCAACTCGGTGCTAGAAAGCACCGCTTCCCTCGGGGCTTTGTGCTGTCGTCCCCTACCCTGGGGATTAACAGCACTGAGGGGTCACCCAGTAGGGCACCCCGCACCTACTGGGAGCCGTTGTTTCCCGACGGCTTGGACAGGGGCTTTTTACCCACCATTGGTCCCTTGTAGCGAGTGTATCGCTGGGGATTTTTCGTACATCTGTTCCTCAGATGATCCATGCTCCCACACAGGAAGCATCCCAGCGGCCCACGCCGCTTCAGCATAGCCAAGAGCTCTGTCTCAAAGCTCTGTGGAAAAGAGTCCGAATGACTCTTAGCGGGAGGTTTCTCCTCCGCTTCGACCTGACTCAGGTCCATGGGTTCGGGTTCCACCTTAGAGGAACGGAAGTTCCTCTCGGCGTTGAACGCCATCTTGAATGCCTCTTCCAGGGATTCGGGTCGGCATCGGAACAATTCCGAACGTGCTGGCCCTTCTCTCAGTCATCCCATGAATACGGGGATGGACACATCGTACGAATACGATTTCGCGTACATCCCTGCCAACAGGGTCTTAATCTCCTGGATATAAACCTCCAGGTCCTTAGTGCCTTGACGGCACCTCAGGAACGCCATTTGATTCTGGAAAACCAGATCGGGCGTTGCGTACATGTCAATAAGCTTCTGCTTAAGGACCTTCCTTGTTGAAAACACGTCCTTGACTGATTCCGAGCATGTAAACGCCCATGTACGGGCTTTGCCCGTAAGATGGGTCAATGCAAGTCCCACTTGCAAGTGATCAGCGGTCTTGTTCGCTGTGGCGAAGGCCGTTTCGACCTCTCACAACCAAACATAAAGGTTGTCACCCTTCTCTCCGGTGAACTCCTTTATCTTAAACGATAATGGAGGGCGCACCCCCGTGGAATGACCTCCACCACAACTCGCCTCATGAGCGATGAGGGCATTCACCCTTGCCTTTACGGACTCAAGGCCTTTCTCCACTAGGAACTTCATACTTTCTTCCCCCGTTAAGAAAAACAGCCTTTTAAAGGCTTCCTGTTGGACGAGTGTAGCCGGTGCGTATACGCACGGTGCGGCTAGCGCACAGAGGAGGCTTTCCTTAAAGCGGCGTTCGCCGCTACTTAGCCGATACGCCCTTATTAAGGGCTTAGTAGGAAAGAGCTCTCCTACTCGGGCCAAGATTCCCGGGCTAGTTTACTCTAGCCTGTACTAGTGCCTTAACGGCAAGGCTCCCTTACAAAGGGTGTAGCTAAGGGGAGGGCTCCCCTTACGCTACGGCACTCACTACACGCACGACTGGTCGAGGTCGTGCGTCTGTACTACGGAGTGGAAAGTAAACTGAATATATTTAATATGCAATTATTTAAACTAATATAACTATATGTAACACTATGTAGAATATTCCTAATTCGTACCTAGCTAAAATGTAGTGTACACACCTGTGTACTGACACGTGGATGGCTGACACACCACCACACCAAGGGCCTATGCCCTGATTGGTTAAAATAACCAAAGGTTCAAAACCTTTCAACCCGGCCAATACTGGCCTCAACCGTGGTGTACTCATGTACACCAACACTCAGTGTTACCCGAATGTAACCCCGTTACAGCTGGTGCTCATGCGTGACTCTGGATCGCCTCCCCAGTCGCTGTCGCAGAACCCGA
Organism: Peronosclerospora sorghi; assembly: GCA_026184515.1. Classification (NCBI taxonomy): domain Eukaryota; phylum Oomycota; class Peronosporomycetes; order Peronosporales; family Peronosporaceae; genus Peronosclerospora; species Peronosclerospora sorghi. The sequence continues at coordinate 4,089,741 of CM047589.1, read as the reverse complement.
GCAAGTCGATCGTTCTCTCGCCATGATTTATCACCTTTTTGTACTTGTCCCGAGCTCAACGGTGCCAGCAAGGTACCGGAGCACCCGATTGAGCGCGCCCACGTGCTTGGTCGTCGGCTGCGACACAAATCGGCTGAGTTGCCCAATCACATATGCGAGATCCGGTCTCGTACTTGTAGCTAGATACATAAGCATCCCCAGTGCGCCCGATAATCAAAACTAGTGTACAGATCGCCACCTTCCTTAGCTGCCATTAGTTTGGCATTAGTTTCAATCGTGTTTCCAGACTTGTGTGCGTCCTCGTAGCCAAACTTCTGTAGGATCTCCCGCGCATATTTGCTTTGTCCGACCGTGATGGAGTCCGCAGCTTGGATAACTTGAACGCCAAGGTATTCTGTGAGCATGTCTTGGTCCTTCAGACCGTACTTCTCGTCCAGAGCCGCGAAAAATTTTATCTTGAATGTCTCGTCGTTGGTAGCGCACATTACATCGTCAACGTAGACCAGGACCTGCACGATCCGTTCGCCTTTCACCACGTAGTAGAGGCACGGCTCCGTCATGCACCTGTGAAAACCGTATCTGAGCATCCAGTCATTCAGCTCCGTGTTCCACTCGCAGCCCGCTTGGCGCAAGCCGTACAGCGCCTTGCGCAGCACGTACATATTGCCCTGCGTCTCGCACGGGTATCCTTCTATTGACTGCACGTATTGTGGGATCTCTAATTCAGCGTTGAGATACGCCGTGTTAATGTCGCCCCCGTACACCGTGAGTCGCAGGCGAGCAGCCATTGCTATCACCAATCGGAAAGATGACATCCGTGCCACTGGAGACGATGTCTCTACAAAATCAATACCTGGACGCTGGTGATTTCCGAGGGCGACGAGACGAAACTTGAAGAGTATAACGTAGTCAAACTGATCGGTCTTGAGCGCTCATACCCACATCGTCCTGATAGGTTTCGCACCTTCTGGAACTGTTGCCCCGTCCACTTCCTCGATCACGCCCTTGGCCCGTAGAGCGGCCAGTTCCACCATCTCCGCCATCAACAAAAAATTCGCGTACTTTGATCCCAGAGCTTCACGGCGAGATCTTGGCAGCTTGACGTTCGCCCCCAGTATCGCCCTGCCGTTGCTATCGGTCAGGCGCTGCAACGCATTGATTTTGACCTCGTAGGCACTGAGATACGCTGGTTGCTTGCTGTACTCGCGCATCTGCACACGGCGCGTCTTGCGCTTCTCGCCCAGCGCGTTGCGACTTTCTTCCGACGGCGTGTCCTCACGTGTCTGCCACTTGAGCAGATACTCGGGAAGCACGACGCGCTCGCCGCGGCTTGGCTTTTCATTGGACACACTGATGGATCCATTTTCAGCCATTGTACTGCCGTCTGAGGATGACCGTAGTTCATTAGCAATGGTCGGGCCGGTGCGTCCATCAGTAGTGGTGACTGATTCCGCTTTATCTTGTTTGCCGAAGGATAATGCACCATCCGATGGATCTACCGCGTCGCCGTTTTCTTCACCACCGCTAATAGAACTTCCGGTCGCGGTTTTTGGTTGGATTTGCATTGTCAAGTCCATCCTCCTGGTTGGTCGCAACGCCATTAGCGTCCACAGGAGCGTCGTCGTCTTCGTCTTTGCCCTCCTCAAGGTCGATAGTCATGATGATCTTGCTCGTCTCAAAGGCTGCCGATGCGTTGATCTCGGTGACATCGTCATAGTACTCGTCCTCCACCTGTATGTCGTGGTCCTCCAGCTCCGGGTCGTTGCTGTCGGTCGTGGCGTCTCCCCACTGGCGTCGCTCACCGCCGACTCGGTAGCATCGTCATCCCCAGGATCCTCCTTGGTGAAGTGAAGCCACGAGCCAATGTTGGCGTTTTCCGGATTTACATCGTGGCGATCACGGTACACGATATCCTCATTGACGCGCAGGTCGGGAACAAACGAATGCGTCCGCGTCTCCGGGAAGTACACGTTGCATCCGACTTCATCGTCCGAATACCCAAGAACAAAGCCAATTTTGGCTCTGTCCGCGTCCTTGTCACGCTCTGGTCCATACGGAACGTGCACATTTGCCAATGCACCGGCCTTACGAATACGGTGAACGTCAGGTTTTCTTACCAAAATGCCTTTGGTACGGGATACCATTGATAGGTCTTGGAGTACACACGGTTTTTGAGGTAGGCAGCATTCTTGAATAGAAAAGGCCAGCAAGAACGGGGGAAACCAGAAGCGTGCATCTGCGTCTTTTTCATCTCTGTCAGCGACTGCTGGGCTCTCTCGACCGGGTTCAAATGCGAGCTCTTGGGGCCCACCTTGATGTGCTCGATCCCGCGGTCTGCGTACCAGCGGTCGATCTAAGAGTTGACGAATTCTCCTCCCTTGTCAGTCAGTACCTGCTGTACCTGGAATCCGGCTATGGAGTCGCCTTCCAGTCTGCGCTGCACGATCCGACTGATATTCCGCCCCGCGTGGCTTTCCGTCCAGAGTACTTACTGTTTCATGAGAGCATTCACTGTCGAGCTTTTCTTGTCGGTCAATAAGTGGGTGGTCAAATAGTGACTCCACCCATCCATGATTACCAGAATCGCCTTGAACCGCGTGCCATTTCGCTTGCTAGGGAACATCAGATCAGCATAAATAATCTGGTTTGGCGCCTCGAGCCCACGTTCAATCTTCTGTTTCCGGCGGCTGGCATTCTGCTTTCCAATGTGGCAAGCGTCGCACTGCTCTAACACTGCGCGCTTCGTCATGATCATTCCCTTCACGATCCCCCCGTCTTCCATAATCTTAAGATAGTGGCAGTTCGTGTGCCCCATGCGCTCGTGCCAGAGCTGCTGCGTGGCGACACCTTCCGCGGCAGTGAAATTCACGATGAGCGACCGTCAATCCTCTCGGATGGCTCACCACTTGAACTCACGCACTCGAACACCCACGTGTTGTTGTAATTCGGGGCCGCGCGCAGCCCACGCGGACCGTCCTTGACCAGTGACAGCTCCTTGGTCTTTTTGTCGTACTCCAGGCCGAAGCCCTGTTGCGTTGCAAATCCTGGCGAGATTAGACCATACCGTGCGCTTGGCACGTAAAGTACATCGTGGAACAGTGTCCTAATTTCTTCCCTATCCACTTCGGTTACCAGGCACACTGTACCAATTCCGGCAGCATGAATATGAACCGCTTCGCCCATCCACTCAAGAACTCCAGAGGCAGGGTCGATTTTCTCCATGTTGATGAAGTACTTTAGATTGCCGAACACGTGAACACTTAAGCCTGTATCCAGGCAACCACTGGCCCGCACCTTCACCTGACCAATCGCTTCAGCGCAATCTCTGTTGACGCCGCCTTAACCGGCGAGCGTCCCTCCCGGCAATTCTATGACTACACCAGTGGCAACTCCAGGCTCAACTGCCACAGCTGCATCTCGCAACTTTCTGCCGTCACCACCGAACTGGGTAAAATTTGCTTTCTGGCGCCTTGGTCCTCCTTGTCCGGTCCCGCTGGCGCCTCCTTGTCCGTGCCCTTATCCGCCTTGACCATGGCCGTTTTTCCGATCCGGACAGCCCCTTTTCTTGTGACATTCTTGCCCGCAGTTCCAGCAGCCCCTTGGGTTCCGTAGTGCTCCGCTTAAGTTTCCCCCACCAGTCCCGGTGCCTTCAATTTCACCACCTGAGCCTCCACCCCTACCACGCTGTCCGCCGCGCCGCCCTGAGCCACTTGACTGATTGTTCGACTCGGTTTGTTTCGGGCGGTGCCTTGACTGTTGCATGGAGGCCTCCCATTATACGTTCTCGCAGTTCTTCAGACGTGTGAGGTCTCTACACTGGATAGTTGGCTGATTATCGAAGGGCGTTGTACTCGAACTGATGCGGCAGACTATCTAGCAGATATCGCCGCATGTCGACCTCGTGCACAGTATAGGAGTAGCTAGCAAACTCCGTCTTCAGCCGAAACATCTTGGCAAGGTGTACGCCCATGTATCCGCCCGGTTTGAGCCTCGCCGCCACCAGCTCTTCAATGAGCCGCTCAATTACGCTGGCACGCATGATCAGGTTCCTGCGTTGCTCGTAGATCTCGCATAGCGTCGCCCACATCTCTGTTCCTGTGTCGATCGTGTCGATTTTCTGGAGCCGATGGGGCGGCAGCGTCGAGCCGATCATGCGCATGAGCTTGAACTGGTACTTGTCGTAGTCGCCTTTTTCGTCCGTCGTGAGCGACTCTCGCTTGGTCGTCCCATCAAAAATCGCGAGAAGGCCATGCTCGCGAAAGACGGCCCGCATCTTCCACTTGTAGTCCCGCCAGTCCTTGTCATCCCAGACAATGGGTAGCCCTTCGGTTCTTCTGTGGTCTTCATTCATGTTAATTTTGACGGTGCGCCGAGGGTCTTGGGCTCATAACCCTGTTGGAAAGTAGTATATTTCAGAAAGAAAACAACAGCTCCTACCGGACCTGAAATCCTTACCTTTACATGTAGAGGGTCGCGATGCCTTGAAGAGTCGCCCTGTCGCCCAGATACGATCTGGGTATCCTCACCAGTCGTTTCATCCGTTTTCCAACACTGTTTGCTATGAGCACAACCAGCGGTAAGCTTATCGAGACGGAAGAATCCGCGGAAACTGGCAACACCCGTCTCCGTCGGGAGGAAAGACGTGGTGGGTCAAGGAGGGGTGGTTTTTGGAGGAGTGGCTTTGGGAGGGGCGGTTATGGGGGGTGGTGGTTATGGGGGGGTTGAAATGGAAGTCAGTCCGACTATTTCGGGGTGACGAGGCGAATGGAGTGATGGCGCATTGGACTTCCCATCAGCTCGCACCTCAAATGATTGCGATGGTCACGCGACGTTACAAGGAATTGCACAAGGACGAGTGCCAGTTTTCGTCGAATAAGGTGTTCGATATCGACGAGCTCAAAGCCTGGCAGGAGAAAAGAAGAAAAAAATCCTAGGTTGGGTCTGTCACCGTACCGCTTGAGCAGGTTCATTACTGATGCATGTACGAGAGAGTCAACCTGGAAGATTTCATTTGTTTTTACGTGTATTAAAGTCGCGAGCATTGAGACACCTAACAAAAAGGGGGTTTCAAAGTTGGCGATTTCGGTAAACGATTTTATCCAAAATTGGGGACGACCATGTTTTGGCAAATCGAAATGTTCAAGGTCGAACCCCCCCCCCCCGTCATTTTAAGGATTTTTTTGTCCATTTCAGGGTTGTCCGATCCTTCCTCTGTCTTAAAACCTTCCTCGTGACTTTCCACCGCTGCACTACCGCTGGACGTATCTCCTCCACCCTCCTGTCAAGCACCGTCCCAATGGCCTCACATTGCGCGCCCTGCCCCGACTACGACGGCCGTCGGATCTCGACATCAACACCAATCCTCGCCGACCGTGGCATGTCCACGACGTGTACACCTGCCGCGCCCCCTGCCTCATCCTCCACATCGACACTGACGACTCCCGCTCGTTGCCGTGGTTCCGGTCGCGGCCGTGGAGACGTTGAAAGCTTGCAGGACGGCGAACGCGTTGCTAACGGACAGCTTTGGCGCGAAGACCAAGAGAGATGCGTAAGTTTTTTTAAGAGATCCCAACAATTATACAACATGATTTGGCTCATCGCACGCCACCAAGATGGGTACCTCCCGCGTACCACGTCACGGCTGGGAGGAACTGTCCTATATTCTCAACAAGAGTGCCGCCGGGCGTTTGGTCTTAACGTCTGATCAAGCAAAAAAGCGATTTATGACCTACAAGAAGCTATTCCTCAAGGCCCGCAAAGAATACGACCAGACAGGCTTTGGCGTGAAGGACCACCATCGGCAGAGGGGCATATTCACCAACGCATCCTTGCTGGAGAGTATGTGCCCTCTCTACGAACGCATGAACAGCATCTTTGGCAAGAAGCCGGACGCAGCGACACTCGCCATTTTGATTCAACCGCAGCGGAGGGCGACTTAGGCGCCACGCTGGCTGACATGCCCGACGAGGCTGATGCGGACGAGGACGAGTCGGACCACCCAATCAGTGATGGGAGGTCACGTCGCGCTCTGCAGCTGCTTCGGACAATAATAATGGAGAGCGGGCTACAAATCCTGAGGGTGGAGAAAGAGAACGACTCTTTATGGTAGAGAGGAAGGAATCGTGGCCCCCAATGATCGGAGCACGGCAGAGGACACGCGCACGTCGCCAAGCGAGTCCACCAGCACCACCGCCAGCGCCACTGGCTCCCAGAAACGGGCGCGCGACAGTGGACCGAAGTCACTGCGCGCTACCCGGGATCGCACGACCAGCATAGCGTCGCAATCATAGAGAAAGCCGATACACAGCGCCAATAGCGGGACAGAGAGCGCCGCAAGACGGATGCAGACGTTGAAAAAAAAGGCTGGTGTTGGAGGAAAAAAAATTGACGCTAAGTTGAGACTTCTTGAAAAGTATGGGCCGGAGCACTTCGCTGCTCTGAAAGACATCTTCGAACATTTGTAATATGTAGGGAATATATGTTTTGGAACAGTTTACAATCTATGTCTAAGTAATGAGAAGAAAATGCTCCTCATGAACATGCCCAGTGGTGCACGAGAAAGTGTCAACGGTGTTTCGCGCGATTCTTGATCGTCAAATCTAATGGACGCATTGTTTTCGTCGTGCACGAGCATCATCTCCTCCTTTGAACTCTTTCCTCGATCCAGCACCGTACGGAAGGGTCATGACTAGATCATTTGGAGTAAAAGTGTACTGACAGATGATACACCTGCCGCCAATTCACAATATCAATTGAGAGACCATGGCACAAGACGGAGAAAACGTACGTGTCTTCGTCTTCATCAAGGGTCCAGTGATGGGTTGGGAGACTCGATAATACCTCACACGACTTTTGTCGCCACATATCCTTTTTCACATCTCCTACCTCTTCTCCAATCCTTAAAAGTTCTTCATAAGTCATATTGTCTGGATCAATATAGCGCTGGTTATTCATAAAGTCTGAGCTGGTATGACCATAAATTTGGTGGTTGTATTCTTGATGAGGAGACTCCTCAAGAAAACGTGCCTCATACTCTTCGTAGGCTAAGATATACTGCAAGCAAAAGTATACGGTTATATGATTCAATACCAGAGGCATCAAATTGCAGCTTTTCACTTACCGCTTGTTGTTGTAAATATCGTGCCAGCGCTAATGAAGCCTCCTCGTCAGTCAAGGTCCGCGTATGAGATGCAGGTGTAGGAGCGTGTGCAGGTAAGATCGGTGCGTGGGTTCGCTATCACTGGTGAGGAGGCTACAGGTGACGATATAGGTGGCACTTGTGGAGGATCAGATACCCAGTGGTATTGCCAATAACGACGTAAACAAGGCTCTAGCTGGTCATGATCAAATTCTTGCCTATAAGAATGGGCGATAGATCGTTCTGATGAATCATCGTGTCGATCAAGACGTGGACAGATTCGCATGCGGTGTTCTCAACTATGAGTTGTCATGGGATTGGATGACTGCTGAGAGCTGTGAGAACTCGATGAATTACTCCAATGCGTTCCATATAACTGCATCCGTCGCGGTGGAATTAAAAATTGAACGATGGGAATCTGTAAGACGTGCTGGAAGAGAGAAGTCCAAATACATCTCTCGAGACATCGGGATTGAGTACAATCCGTGGATGTTGCATCGCAACAATTCCTCTTCTTCTTTCACCTTTTCTTCTTCCTGCTCCTCATTAATGCGAGGCCATGTCACATCTGGAGATCCCAATTTCGAACTTACTCTGTCTCGGCAGATGTCATCACTTGTCGTTAAGCGTAAACGGGAGCGCAGCAAATCATTAAAGGAAGTATCAAGAGACCCCATGATTGCTGCTACTGGTGGAAGCACGAGGGCCAGAGAGATCATTCACTGCAGACCGAGAACAAACTTAGCAATTAATGATTGTGATAGGACGGCAACATATAAAATTAATAGAATGCACCATTGGTGTCGGCGAACTGCTCGATGCAAACTCATGGCTGTCGTCTCGCGTTTCACATAACCGCTTCGAAATTGGATCCTCAGCAGCAAGAATGGATGCGACGCTTTTCGGGTGCATGTATGTGAACGACTGCTCGACGGGATGGGTTTGCACGTATTTAGAGGCTTGAACCCATGGGTTTCGACTTAAATTGTAGAAGAAGATAGATATCGACAGGCTGGCTTTTGTACGTGTTAAACCCATGGGTTTAGACTTGCATGGTTGAAGAAGATAGATACTACTGTTACGTACATAACGCCCATGTTCAACCAACCGTCACGAATCACGTGAGTGATTGATTGTACGTACGTCCGGTCGCGTCGTACAATGAGCACGAAGCAATGCGCGAACACGAACGTGGACTCGTCCAGGCAAAGCCCGAAAGTGGACGAACGACGACGGCAAGTTGGTGCGCAGAGTGCCCAACATTTGTACCCCTCTCTATTACAGTTTTCGGTTAAGTAGTGCATGAAGCGCAAGTGCATGGGAGTCGCTATGGCGACGAAACGTTGCGAGCGTTCTGATAGCGAAGAAGACGTGACGATCGTCGAGCCTGGCGCTCGTGCAGACGCTTCCGAGGATGGAGATACCTTGTCTAGTCTAAATGAAGTGTATAGCGACGACGAAGAATGGGAGGACGAAAGCGACGCATAGGAAGAGGAGGACGAAAGCGACGAAGAGGAAGAAGACGAGAGCAACGGAACGGAAAGTGAAGGTATTGATGACGAAGACGAGAGCGCGGACGGCTCTATTGATTCCTTTTTCAAGCGCCACAGCGATTCCAGACGCTCCTGCGCTCGTCGATTTGGTAATGGGGACAAAAAGAAGATACAAAAACGTAAAATAGAGCATTCAGAGCGCAGCAAGCGCTTGAATCAGCGTCGGAAGATTGCCGACATCATGTCCGACGATGATCTCGACGTCACACGCGTAAAGCTCGTGAAGCAGAAGCTAAGCGAGCTAAAAACATTGATGCGATACTAGGAAATTTTTCCACGTTGTCAGAGGAACAATTAGCAGTACCTGTTGAAGAGAAAGACACATACGTGTGTCTTAACCCAGTGACGAGCCATGGGGCGCCGCCAACAGGCGACGAAAGTTCGGACGATGCTCCGATATTTGTGTACAAAGATCTAGTGGAGAAGCTCAAGCCTCATCATATTATTGGTGCTCGGTTTCAATGGAGTCATATTACCGTGGAAACGGATGGTTTTGACTGTGTCTTAGCAGCCTTTATGGGAATGGGAAAGACCCTGCAGGTTATAACGACCGTTCAAGCGTTCTTATCCAAGAAAGTAAAGGATGAAGATGGTGATTTGATGCCTCGCTATCAACATGTGCTGATTCTTGCTCCCAACATTTGTGCGAAATTGGGAAACAGAAGTCGTCAAGTGGCTTGGCAAAAAGAAGACACGACGTCTTGGGATTTTGACATTAGAATCGAGTCGAGAAAAGAAAACGACGGATCACGTGTATGTAGTCAAGAAATGGCACAAACGCGGCGGAATTTTAGTCATGGCCTACGAGCTCTACCAACTATTGGTGCTGCAGTCTACTAACCGAGAAAAGACTGGATTGAGTGACAAGAAGCATGCGCACTCGATCAAACTAATGTACTCATGCTTAAGTGACTCTGGACCAGATTTGATCGTGCTCGATGAAGGACACCGTGTTCTTAGTCATAAGTCCAAAATGGTGAAGGCACTCGCTCATTTCAAAACCAAACGCCGCATTATTTTAACGGGTTACTCCCTCCAAAATCACCTGGAAGAACACTGGACCATGGTAAACTTTGCCCGACCAAACTATCTTGGTTCGTTGGAGGAGTTTAAAAATCGATACGTTTCTCCGATCACGAATGGGCAGTGCATTGATAGCTCCGAAGCTGATTTACGGCTGGCTCGACATCGAGCGTTCTTCTTGACGCGAGAGTTGAAGCCTTTCGTGCTTCGGCGAGACCAAAAATACCTGTTTACACAAGTACCCCCGAAAAAAGAGTATGTGATCATGTGAAAGTTTACTGATGCACAAGCACAATCATACCGGTCATTTTTTCAACACGGCGTTCCAACTCGCGGTGAGACGAATCAGGTGGATGCTTTCGGTTGCTACCATATTGCATTGGCTATCTAAAACCACCCGGATGTGGTCTATGAAACGTATAAACAAGTAGAAAATGAAGAACACAGAAGCAAAATTTCCAAGCGCAATGGTGTCACCGACATTTTTGCGGATGAAGATAGTAGCGACGATTTGGAGCAGGAGAAATAAGCGCTTTAAGTTCCATAGTTTCATCGCATGTTACGAATGGCAATGCAGGCAAGGCTGAATTATTGAATGAGCGGACTGAGCCAGAACCACCACCAAGCAAAGGCAGTCATCGATTAAAATTTTCGAAAGAGTTTATGGAAAAGTATGTCCCGAACCGACTTGAATCGAGTGGCAAGATGGTAATTCTTATGGAACTATTGCAGGCGTGCCAAGGTGTCAGTGACCGTGTGATCATATTTTCGCAGAGCATTCCTACTCTTGATATTATCGATGTTTCAATCTCGAAGCATAACAAGTATCAGCGACGTCGTGCCAAACGCATTAACTACTTGCGTATTGACGGCAGTACATCACAGCTAGATCGATTTCGTCATATCTCTCAGTTCAACGACCTCGAAGAGGATGTCAACGTAATAATAATTTCGACAAAAGCAGGTGGAGAAGGAATCAATCTTTGTGCTGGAAACCGAATCATCATTTTTGATGTGTGCTGGAACCCATGCAATGACAATCTATGTGCAGATCGTATCGTTTTGGCCAGACCAAACCTGTCTTTGTATATCGTTTGTGACGATTGGAACCATGGAAAAGAAAGTATACGAGTTACAAATTCGTAAAGAAGGTGTGGCTAAGCGTATTGTGGATGAAAAGACGACGGAGAGAAAGTTCATGTCTTCTGAGTTGCAAAAGTACTTTATCATTGAAGATTTCGAGGATTCTTTGTTGCACGCCCTAGGCAAGGTAGTGGATGGTAAGGAAGCAAAAACGCAAGCCTTGCTTCATGAAGATCCGGTGCTTGAAAATATTGTGATAGAATGCATGACAAAAGTGCTTCTGTCTCCAGTGAAGATGGAAATAACACGACAGATAACATGGCTACTGAGAGAAAATGGATTATTGCTTGGTTCGAGCAAGAAACAATGTTTGAAGACGATCTGTATCAACAGTGTACACCCGATGAACAAAATGAACTTTTGTAGATATATCGATACTTCAAGGTGGTGCATATATTGCGCAGCGATGGAAGCCATCAGTCCATCAGCCGTGAGGATGTGCTGGGTAAGAATTGCGACTTCTGCCGTGCACCAAACGAGATCTAACCGATAGCGATTACTAGTGCTCCTGTGCCTTCAAAAATTTAATGCATTTTATGCAAGCGATCGATACCAACGAGAACTAGTGGATGAAGATGGAAAACCGATCGATCGTTTTCTTCAAGTGCATTATGCTGAGAAGATTCAGCCTAAACTGGCCTCTGACAGTGACGGTGGTTCGGGTGGCTTTGCTGACATGCAGCAATTCTCGCCGGAGTGACTGGCGTTCCGTGATGCTTACCTGAAAAAGGATCGTGGTGGTGCCAATCTCGAGTGTCTGTTATGTGGAAAAAAAATTAGAAGTAAGTCTGTGGCGTTGGTATGGTGTCGAAGGTCTGATTCTCCGACTTAAAAGATACATTTGATATGTGGAAGACTGCTTTTTCACGATATCGGCAGAATGCCAGCTTCACGGCCAAGAACAAGAGTTGTCGTCTGTACTCTGGTTCGGGCATTTGTTGCTTCGGTGCGGTTGTCGATGACGTCATCTCTCGCGCCTTCGTCTATACGGTCTGGTTCCACTTCCTCCAATTCTGAAAGATCCACCCACCGATCTCCCAAGTGGGCGAGGGCGTTATGGAGAATAACGCAAGCCAGTACCCACCTAATCAGGCGGCGCATGTCGTTTGCGCAGTTGAGACGGCTGCGCATCGATGCACGAATGCCACCGCATCTTCATCACCCCGATGGCATGCTCAATTCGGACCCGCGATTTGGACAAACAGTAGTTAAAATCCTGATTGTCGGGAATGGCTGCTGTCGGAGATTTGTATGCGGGCACAACCGTGTCGGAGGACGCGTATGCGGAGTCGTCCAGAAGGTACTGCCCGGGAGGAAAAAAATTCTCGCGGCCGTCGATGGAGGTCTGTAGACTTGTATACACTGCTGTCGTGGCAGCGACCGGGATTTACCATGTGGAAAAATGTGAATCGACGGTCATAATCACAAACTAGCTGCACTGCAACGGAGTAATTCTTCTTGCGATCCCAATACAGCTCTCCATGTTTCCCCGGCTTCTTGTCGAGTTTGATGGTCGTCAACGATACCGATGCAGCCTGGGTATCCTTCCTCTGCCATGACTTCGGAAATTTCACGTCGTCGTTCTGCATTGGGCCAGGATAGCGGATTTATTCCAAAAAATGAACTCATCGTGCGCTGAGGGTGATAAGCGCTGGGAGAACACGTTCGGTGTACAGACAGACTGTACCGGCACCAATGCGAAACTGTCTTTGAACTTGGCCTACTGCGCCGCCATTTCCATTATGGCCCAGACGCGCAAGTGCGACCATGAGCTGCAAGGCAACGAGAGCTTGAGCGTTCAGTGACTGGTTCTGGAACACTGCACAGTCCTGAATTTCTTCTACGAGACGGAGGGAGGTCTGCCGATCAGTCCGTATGACCTACCGAAAGGCGTGTCAAAGATTCTGCAGATGTGGGGGAGCAAAAGCAGAACATCATATTCGTAACTGCCTGAGCTCGTTTTCTAGGAGGTGCAGAAACTCAGATACACTGTGCCCAAGCGACGGGTGTTCTCGCGGTAATCGTTGCGTCAAGTAGCGGCTATTCTCTATGGCTACAAGAACTTGAACAAGTAAGCGCGCCAGGTCCAGGTTGCCAAGGTCAAGGCTGCCCCTATTGCATGGTTCAGCGAGCGCAGGTTCCTCCGCCTCACTGATATCTTAGGCATAGCGCGCACAAGCAGATCGGGAATAGATGGTTATGTTTTACGAGTCGAACTAATTATCTTCCGTACTGTACGTGCCAAAAGATGTAAATGATGCGTGTGTCTGGGGTTAGGGTAGAGGGCGGCGATTTCGAGAAAGAAAATCGTCCATTTCGCCAAAACGAAATCGACTAGCTTGGGGCTAGTCGATTTCCGAAATGGACGAAAAATCGACCAAATGGTCGACCATTTCATTTACAAAAATTAGCCGAAATCACCTAACTTTGAAACCCCCTATAATGTCACTTTCCAGTTATTACCTTCCACGAACATTGAGACTCCTAATAAATGTCACTTTGGATTTTTTACCTTCCTCGCTCGTTCATTTCTGTGGCAAATCATCACGAAAAGAACGAGCGAGGAGGAAACTGGAGCGTGCGTAACAATAGAAGAAGGTTGCCATTGGATCTTGACCCATGCAGCGATTCGTGCTTTTACTTGAAGATCGTAGCGCTCGTTCGACACATGGTTTATTTCATAGCGAAAAATAGGAGTTCCATTACTGGATTTAATTATGTAAACTACAATCTCGCGCTTAGTGACCGTCATGTCGTGTAAACTGGACACTTGGCCCTCATGACTAGGGCTCCGCGTGGGCGGGTTGAGCTGGGTTTTGGCCGGCTCGCGGCCCAGCAAAAAGCCTTGGGCGGACTGACGTGTTGGAAGAGTGTGTAGCCACTTTGGACTTTGCACTCTTCCAGGATAGTGGAATCCCATTGGCTGTTTGGGATGGCATACATTTATGCATATATCGGCAGTTACAGGTTTAAGTTGCATTTATTACTGGATAGCTACTTAAGTAACTTTCCATAATATACTTTACTTTTTGCACATAAATAAGCACCACTCTACTGAACTCTCTACGGCCGTCAAACGGCGCTTGCTAGCATCTCCCGCTGATCCTCCCTTGCTGAAACTTTGTCACAAGGTGAGTCAAGATCGCGTGAAGTGTTTAAAACCTTCTATTTGGTTTTTTAACAGGTTATGAGCCCAAGCCTCGCCGGATTTTTAACAGTATCGCTCGTGAAGTCTTCCCAATAAATAGATTTTTTAAATATATTTTTCACCTTCTATCCGCTGGTACTAAATAAATATATGTCTCCGGCGCGGCATGATGAGCCAGCTATTTAGGATGCCCTATACTATCCCACTTTTCACCCAGTTCTGCTATCACATCAATGCTTCCATATGAACGGGGATGAGAGAATTGCGAAAATAAGTAATGATGCGGCGCCCAGAAGAAAAAAGCTGATCACTAGGAACACTAGTTGCGGGGACTAACAAATGTGCTCGATCCATTTTAGCCAGTGTCGGATATGAACAAGCCGGACCTCTCCACAATACCAAAGGATCAATGCTACCATCCACACATTGTACCGCAAGATAATCTTGAATCTCGCTTTCTAAGTTGTCACAACGCCGCTTCTTGAAAAGTCTTGCATGTAGGCCAGATTCTTCTTGAGTGGCAGTGAGAGCGGAAACACGCTCGTCTCCAGAATAATAATTGCGTGTGTCATTAAGAAATGCTTGCCGTATGGGCTCCACATCAATGCCTTCCTCGAACCAGTGTGTGAGCTTCAGAAGCGGATCCAATATGGTAGAGCTAGAGTACACTTGTTGCTTTGCGGTTTTTCCGTCATAAGCCTTTAGTTTTTCAACCATGAAAATCACTGGTGACTCCAAAACAGATCCATCGTAAGTGCCGACCAATCCACGCACGCACCCGAGCAACCAGCGCTGCACAGGAAGCACCACGGAGACGGAAGGATTTCTTGTGCTCGAAAGCATGCGGGTGGCTTCTTCTAGCGGCTCTAGAATCTGAATCACTTGACCAATCAAGTCCCACTCGTACGAAGTAATGCTGTACTTTGTTGCCGTGGGCTCCCTACGGGTATAGAGATCAATAGACTCGTGTAGTTTACGTGCACGTATCGGCTATTGCTCACTGAGACTAACAGTTTGTAAAAATATTTTAGGCGATCTTCAGCAATAGTTGGACAGTGCAACGGTCGTTTTTATAGGCTAAAAAAATTCAAGAGGATAGTTGCGATGTGAGTCAACATGAGCGCAGTAGAGTTCCAGCGGGTTGGAACATCGTACACCCTTGTCTTTACGGCAAAAACCAGGTTGATCTACTTGAATTGTTTGCTCGAAACGTTCACGTCGCTGGGTGGAATTACTGAAAGTCTTGGCCAGAGCACGTACCCTATTGACAACAGGCGACGCTTTAAAAAGAAAACAATGTTAGCAGAACAGAATAAGCAGAATATTTGTATCAGAAAAGGTTATTCCCACCATGACCAGGATAGAAATCACGCGGGCCAATCAGATTGATAATTTCCACCGGATCATCTGTTGGTGCAAATTCCATGTCATGCGCTGGGTCACTTAGCTCCTTGATACCCGCTTTGGCTGCCAGATTTATGATGTGCGCCATACACCCCAGGAGATTTACGCCGGATAAAAGAAACTCATATCATCCGCGGTAGTCAAATGTTGTGCGAGTGTTTGATTCGACGATTCATTGTCAGCAGTAATGCAAAATATCTTGTCGGAAATGGAATAATCGCGTAAGACGGAGAGGAGGTGTTTTCCAAGATTCGCTCCGCTGTGGGCACCCTGGATGGGAATGGACGCAATACTCATTTCTATGAGTTTCCAATCCGAATAGATCCAATGCGCCGTAACCCAAAGATCGCCTTGTAATTTGGCGAGGTCCACGCATCACAACTGATATTGATACGGCTGTCAAAGCCCGAAAACATGCCGCGGATGTGCTCCTTGGCTAAAAATTCAAATCAACCAAGACATTAATGCGAAAAACTCTTCAATATACCCTGGCGCTATGTTTAATGCAAAAAACAATTCATTATACCTTGACGATATGTCTCGCGTGTGGCCCTCCGCAGCGTGTCCGCACCAAACAACATATTTGGACATCCGGACTCACCAATGTCAGCATTTCTCGCATCTCGGTGTAGTCCTCAATTTGATATGGCAAATACCGACGAGCAACCAGCTTGAACATGGCAGCTTTCAAGGTCTCCCGGGTCATCTCTACAGCCGTGACCTGCGGGTGACCAGTAGAACTCCACGCAGACGTGAGGGTACGTTTCGACGACTCCACTCGGCTACTCGCAGTCATCAAATGCTGTTTTTCCAGGTGTCGGATGAGAATGCTGGTCCCATTCCCTTTTGTCCACTTAAACGCTTTGCTGCACGTTGTTTGTCCGCTATGTAACGGGGTTACACTTGGTTACGTTGGTGTACGTAAGTACACAACGGTTAAGGTCAAGTATTGACCAGTCCGAGAGTTTCGGACTTATTGGTTGTTTTAACCAATCAGGGAAGGAGCCCTTGGTGAAGGCGTGGCAGCCTGCCACGTGTTAGTACGCAGGTGGTGTACACTACATTTTGGCTAGGTACGAATTAAGTAAGTTCTACCTAGTATTGAATATAATTTATATTAGTTTATTAAGTTAGGCTAATTTTATATTAAATAAATAAATCAGTTTATAAATACACTTAAGACTGCTAGGCGCACGACCAAGAACGGTCACGCGTGCAGTGAGTGTTATAGCAAAAGAGATCACCTCCCTTAGATACCCCCTTACTAAGGGAATCCTTGTAAAAGCGTTAGTGTTTACTAACCGGAAACTCAGGGAATATTGGCCCCGAGTGAGAGAGCAATCTCCCACTAAGCCCTTATATAAGTGCGTATCGGCTAGGTAGCGGCGTATCGCCGCTTAAGGAAAGTCTTCCTCTGTGCGCTAGCCGAACAGTGCGTGTACGCACCGGCTACATCTGGTAGCACTCGTAGTCAATCCAACACCTGTGTTGGTATACGGCATACGCTGCAAAGGATGAATCAGGAGGATTGGTGTAAGTTAACCCCCGTCCAACAAGAAGCCTTTAAAAGGATGTTATCCATACTGGGTTAGGATGGCATGCAGCTCCTAGTGGAGCAGGGCCTTGATGCCGTGCGTGAAAGGGTTAACGCCCTCCTCGCGCATGAGGCAAATTTTCGTGGTAGTCACTCCACGTCTACTGGGGTGCGTCATCCGTTATCCTTTAAGACAAAGGAATTCACCGGTGAAAAAGGTGATAACCTTTATGTGTGGCTTCGTGAGATGGAAACGGCCTTCGCCACAGCGAATGTGATCGAGGATCACTTGCAAGTGGGACTTGCACTAACCCATCGTACGGGCAAAGCCCGTACATGGGCGTTTACGTGTCCGGATTCGGTCACGAACGTGTTCCCAAACTGGGAAGTCCTTAAGCAAAAGCTTTTGGACACGTATGCCACGACTGATCTGGTTTTCCAGAATTAGCTTGCGTTTCTGAGGTGCCGTCAGGGCACTAGGGACTTGGAGATATACGTCCAAGAACTAAAGATCCTGCTGGAAGGGATGTACGCAAAATCGTATTCGGACGATGTGTCCATTCCCGTGTTCATGAGAGGCCTGAAAGAAGGGCCAGCACGTTCGGAGCTCTTCCGATGCCGACCCCAATCCCTGGGGGGGGGGGGCGTTTAAGATGGCGTTTAACGCCGAAAGGAACTTTCGCTCCTCTAAGGTAGGGTCCCGAACCCATGGACCTGAGTCAGGTCAAAGCGGAGGAGAAACCTTCCGCTAAGATTCACTCTGACTCTATCTTGCAGAGCTTCGAATCGCAGCTCCTTTCGATGTTGCAGCGGCATAGGCCGCTAAGATGCTTTCTGTGTGGAATCACGTATCATCTGCAGAACAGATGTCCAAAAAATCCCCAGCGAGACACTCGCTATAAGGGGCCGAGGGCGGGTAAAAGGCCCTCTCCCAAGCCGTCGATAAACGACGGCTCCCAGTAGGTTCGGTACGCCATACTGGGGGATCCCTCAGTGCTGTTAATCCCCAGGGTAGGGGACTACAGTACAAAGCCCCGAGGGAAACGGTGTTTTCTAGCACCGAGTTGGTGTACCAGCCAGGTTTGCTGGTCGTCCTTGCGGAAGTGAAAGGCTTTGATAAGCTTTGGAGAGTCTTGATAGACTCTGCATCGTCTGACAATCAATTATGTCAGACGGGCTTCTGTGGAGAAAAGTCGGCTGTATGCCGAGGCCCTAGAGGCACGTTCTCGTGACGTTGTCACGTTCCGTCTAGCGACGGGCGTACAGTTTCTGTACCCAAGATCTCAATTGACATTGAGCTGAAGTTTGCAGACTTCGACAGCTTAGAATGTTGCCTAATCCTGGATTTGGACTCGAGGTATGACCTCATTCTGTGAATGAAGTGGCTGGAACGCCACGAGCCATGGATAGACTGGAAGTCTAAGTCATCGGCATAACGCACCCGCGATCGGGTGAAGCATTGGCTAGTCATGAACCCACCTTTGCTCGATCGCAAAAGCGATTCTGGCGAGAGATGCCATAGATTGGAATGTCTGAAATGATCAGTCCCAATGAGGTCAAGGAAGTGTTCCTTGAAGAGGGGGATTCGGCTGTTAATCCCAACGCCGTTATAGGCGAGACTGGTGAGTCGCCAGTGGTAGAGGTGGATTCCTCTGAGGATAAGCGCGAGGAGCTTCCTAAAGAGGAAACACGAGGTATGTCTCTTCTGCAGGTCGGGGTTCCCGGTCACGCCGTGTTCGGCGAGAAAGTTGCGACTCCAGTGGTAGGGGTAGACCCCTGTGGTTAAGCGCGAGGCGCTTCCAAGCATAGAGACCCGTAGTTCGGCTCTTCCGCATGTCGGAATTGATTCCTACAACGCCGTATTAGGTGAGACCGGCGAGTCACCGGTGGTAGAGATAAAGACCTCTGTGGATAGGCGCGATGCGCTTCCAATAGATGGGGCAATTGACTCCCCCCATCTGGGTCCCGGGATGAGTCCCGAGGCAGGTAGTCAGCAGTCCTATCGGATGCTGAACAGTGTGACAGGTGTTGTCACAGAAGGCGTAAGCCTGGAAGGGTTGCCTGGGGTGGGCGAACTGTTGTCGTTGAGGATATGTCCTTCAACGAGTTTGATACTGCTGTACAAGCAGGTGAAATCGACGAGATTGTCGTGTTGCGTCCGGCATAGGGGTTGAACTCCTCATCCACGATGGACGAGTCAGTTTTGGTGCAAACCAAACAGGAATTGAATGCCCGAAGCGGTCTCAAGATCCTCGCGGATCTTGAGGACCCTTACCATTCCTTACTAAAGGAATTTGGAGATGTCATTAGTGACAACCCGCCAATGGGGTTACCACCGGATCGGGGAGTCCGACATGAAATTGACTTGGTTCCTGGAACCAAATACTGCGTCACTAGGCAGTGACCTCTCCCCAAGGAGCAATGCGACGTCATCGACGCATTCTTCAAGGAGAAAGAAGAGGCAGGGGTGGTACGGGAGAGCAAGTCTCCTCACTCATCTCCCACCTTTTGTGTTCGTAAACCGAACGGAAAGTGGCGCATTGTGCATGCGACAAATAAGCTGAATTCGGCTACTGTACCCATGCAAACTCTGATTCCTAGGAAGGATGTCCTTCAGAATAATATGGCAGGCTGTACTGTTTACAGCGCCTTAGATCTGGTGGACGGGTATTATCAGGTGCTTATGCGAGCATCCGATATTCCGCTTACATCGGTCAGCACGCCTAGTGGCATGCTGTGGGAGTGGCTTGTTATGCCACAGGGCCTTTCAAACGCACCAGCGACTTTTAATCGCTTGGTGACTCAACTCCTCCGCCCTCATAGAAAATACGCTCAGACGTACTTCGACGATATATTCGTTCATAGTCGTGCGGAAGGCGACTCGTCTGATGTTCAGACGCACCTAATACATCTTCGAGCGGTGCTCGAATGTATGCGAGAGCTTAAGTTATATACAAACGCATCCAAATGTATTTTTGGTGCCGAGGAAATCCCTTTCCTCGGATGCTTCATCGGTAAGGATGGAGTGCGGGCAGATCCCGCGAAGGTGTAAGTCATTGTGGAGTGGCCTTCGCCTGTAAATCTTAGATATTTACGGAATTGGCTTGGATTAGCCAATTATCTCCACAAATACAGCGAGAACTACTCTGAGATGGCGAAGCCATTGACCGACCTTCTTAAGAAGGATGTTGATTGGTGTTGGGAAACTGAACACCAAAACGCTTTTGAAGCGGTTAAGGGAAGCTTGTTAAAAGCTCCCGTTCTTGCTCTCCCAGACTCTGGGAAACCATTTAGTGTCGTCTGCGACGCCTCCGATTTCGCAATCGGATGTGATTTGTTACAAGCAGACGATGCGGGACGGGAACGCGTGATTGCGTTTGAGTCGAGGAAGCTAAATGCTGCGGAACGGAATTATCCCGTTCATGATAAGGAGCTACTTGCTATGAAGTATGCCCTTGTCAAATTTATGGTTCACCTACTCAGCTCAAAGCCGTTCGTGGTTTATACGGACCACGCGTCCTTACGGACAGTGACGAAGTCGCCTCATCTCTCTCATCGGATGGCTCGTTGGCTCTCCTTCTTTGCGGATTATAAATTTGAGGTTAAATATAAACCTGGCAAGCAGAACGTGCTTGCGGACGCGTTCTCGCGTCGTCCCGATTACGAGCTCGCTCACGCGACATTCATCACCTCGTCTGTGGTGGGTCTCATACGCCAGGCGTATGAGAAAGACCCACAATGTACGGCGCTTATCAGCGGTGGGTGACTAGGGATTTGGCTCGTCTGAGCCTACCCTGTCAAGTCGAGCTAAAGCTCGTTTACACCGTTACAGCTACTGTGACGGTTTGCTATATTATAGCACGAGCGCGGAGGACACTCCGCGGGTGGTTGTTTCTCATGATGAGGAACTGAAGTATAGAGTTCTCTTTGAGGCACATGACGCCCCTACCGGGGGTCATTTAGGTCGAGATAATACCTACAGCGCTTTGTATTGGTGGCCCAAGATGTATAAGTGGGTCGGTGCGTATATTCGCACCTGTGAGACATGTCAGAGGGTCAAACCCTCTGCAGATTCAGCGGCGCCTTTGGCGAGCTTACCCGTTCCAACGGAATGTTGGAAATCCATTGGTATGGATTTTATCTTTGGTTTTCCAAAAGATAAGGCCGGCAACACCGGCATTTTGGTATTTGTAGACCGTTTGAGCAAGAGGGATCACCTGGCGGCGGTGCCAGAGTCCATTGATGGACAAGGAACAGCGAAAGTGTTCCTAGACCGTGTCTTTCGACAGCATGGTCTACCCGATTCTCTTGTATCGGATAGGGATCCCCGTTTTACGGGACAGTTTTGGGGAGCGCTGTTTAAGGTTATAGGCACCAAGCTCCTCATGTCCATTGCGGATCATCCGCAGACGGACGGACAAACGGACCGCGTTAATCGCGTTGTAGAGGACATTCTCCGGAGTTTATGTCCGGATCCTCCAAAGAGTTGGAGTGAGATGCTTCCTATGGCCGAATTTGCTATAAACAATTCGTTTCATGCATCTACGGGGTTTACCCCGTTTTACGTGAACGGATTTGTAAATCTGAGGGTTCCATTGACGCCACGCGTGTGTGGCCCAGGGCTTGAGGGGGGAGGATTCCCTGATGTCAGCCCTGTGTCTGTGCGAAAGCAAATCGATAAGTTTTTATCGACGCGACTTAGCGTCTTTCGACACGTTTGCGACGCCATGGCGGAAAGCCAATACAAGCAAAAGAAACAGGCCGACCGCAAGGGTCGGTGTAACAAAAGGGCGTATAAAGTAGGAGAAAGTATTTTATTAAACGCTAAACTACAGAAACAAACTGCGCCCCAGGTTTGTGGGACCTTTCAAGGTGCTAGCTTGGCGTACACCTTGGATATTCCGAAGGCAATGCGTACGCATACAACCTTCTATGTGGGTATGATTAAGCCATACCAGAACCCGGAGACGGGTCTCCTCTTGTAGGGGGTTGAAAAGGCGGTTAAACGTAAGACGCGACAGGCCGGAGTAACTCCGACAGGGTCAAAATGCGACCACGAAGCTCCGCAACGACAGACTCTAGAGAGTCAAGCCGCCTCTCGATGCGGTCAATCGCACTCCCCTCATCGCGGAGTCCCTTATAAACGTCCAGGATGCGACGGCTGTGTCGATCACAGCGCTCGTGAACCTCACGTCGCAATTGCGCGACCTCCTCCTCCAGTTCTCGATTCGGAGGGTATTCCACATTTCCATGTGAAGCACCGGATGGCGCGACGCCATCATCGGGGTGAAACCTATTATCTGGTGAAGTGGAAGGGTTATCCACATTTGCAGAGTTCGTGGGAGTCCGAGACTCCCCTGCGGCAGGATTGCCAAGACGTCGTTGACGCTTTCTAGCGGGAGAATCCGGCTGCGAGTCGACGACCAAAGGGGCGGGAGAAGCCCCTCCACTCCCAGTAGTTGGGAGTTTGCCGGAGGCAGATGCAGAGTTTGCATGGCTCTCTGGCACCACATCGAGGGCACGGGCGCTAGCATGGCGCGTGCAATAAGGGGCAGGTAATTGCCCCAGCGCTTTGGCTCTGGCAAACGCCAAGCGCAATGCCCTCTCTATCCGAACGTCATGTTTGGAAAAGCTGTTGTACAGCTAGTTAAAGTCAGGGAGACGCTTCTCCTCTTCCGCCCAAGCGCGGAATTTTTGCTCTGCCTCCTCGACATCTTCTCCTTGTAGGAGAACGAAGGGAGACTCGCGGAGGCTCTCAACAACAGCACCTCGTGCCTGTTTCCCGAGGCGCGCTCGGTACGAGGTGGCAGTGAACTGCTTCGGCGTGCGCAGTTTTTCCCGGAGTTGTCTCCGGCGCGCGATTTCACGCGGTAGTACAGCCGCAGGGCCAGGGATATGGGAGGCTAATCCCCTCTTCACCTCGTTTTTAGCCTTCTTTTGAGGTCACGAGGACCCTTCCATGCAGGTACGGCATGTTGAGCTTCCTCAGCCGTGTCTAGCCCATTGGTGATGGTCACCTTCGGCGGCCCGGATGCATCATTTGAAGTTGGTAGAGGTGGCGCACGAGTTAGTGCATTTTCCCCACGTATGGGGAACGGATTGGACTGCCGACATCGCTGTTCGGCGTTGTCGGAGCGGTCATCCTTAGGGGAGCTATCCCCTACGACCCCCTCCTCTGAGATACCGGAGTCGTAGTAGTTGTCATCCCCTTCTCGGGGAGAATCTTCAGCACCACTAAAGGTGCTCATTGTAGGCCAGAGTTCTGGCAGTTGGAGTTCTCCAACTATAATTGATTATTGCGTGGCAATAGTCTTGATGGGGGAGGATGTAACGGGGTTACATTTGGTTACGTTTGTGTACGTAAGTACACAACGGTTAAGGTCAAGTATTGACCAGTCTGAAAGTTTCGGACTTATTGGTTGTTTTAACCAATCAGGGAAGGAGCCCTTGGTGAAGGCGTGGCAGCCTGCCACGTGTTAGTACACAGGTGGTGGACACTACATTTTGGCTAGGTACGAATTAAGTAAGTTCTACCTAGTATTGAATATAATTTATATTAGTTTATTAAGTTAGGCTAATTTTATATTAAATAAATAAATCAGTTTATAAATACACTTAAGACTGCTAGGCGCACGACCAAGAACGGTCACGCGTGCAGTGAGTTTTATAGCAAAGGGAGCACCTCCCTTAGATACCCCCTTACTAAGGGAATCCTTGTAAAAGCGTTAGTGTTTACTAACCGGAAACTCAGGTAATATTGGCCCCGAGTGAGAGAGCAATCTCCCACTAAGCCCTTATATAAGTGCGTATCGGCTAAGTAGCGGCGTATCGCCGCTTAAGGAAAGTCTTTCTCTGTGCGCTAGCCGCACCGTGCATGTGTACGCACCGGCTACACGATACGTCACGCCACTTGGCAATCAGCCTGTTTGCGCTCAGGACATCGCATGAAATACTTCCAATCCCAGCTGGGGTCGCACTGATGCTTTCTGAAGGCTTCAAATGCCCCTGGGACACCTCGGACAAAGTTATATCCATGTTGGGCGAAAAACGTTCGGAAATGGTGGAATTGAGATTTAGAACGATATGACACCAAGACACGTATTGTGGAAGTCTGGAAGACATCGTTCATCCACCCCATTTTTTTATGCAGTTCTTGGGCCATCTCATGGGCCTTGTGGGCTGGGAACATCGGAACATAAACCAGCCCAAGCGGTCTGGGCTGTGGGCTGTGCTGGGCTTTTGCGGAGCCCTACGCATGACCATATCCAGAAACCTGCTACATCCTGAATAGTGATATGCTCTATTACGTGATGATAGACAACACCATGAAAGTGCAAGAAAATACCGGTACCTATATGGTGTGCATAACCCCAGATTTTGTTTTCATCGCTATGTTGGCATATGTCGCCGAAGTGCCATGTAATTGGTGGAAATGTATTCATGCCTGGAGTATTCCCATCATTTCGACAAATTCACTCCGAAATTCAGAAAAATTCGCAGCAACATGCGCGTGGTCAAGCTCTTTCTTCCCACTATCGTAGCACTGCTTGCTATGAGCACAACCAGCGGTAAGACTATCGAGACGGAAGAATCCGCGGAAACTGGCAACACCAGTCACCTTCAGGAGGAAATACTTCAGGCAGCGTAAATTTTCACCACCTGATCGCCGAGCCTCTTAAACTTGGGTCAGGGAGGCGTGGTGGAAGGATGCGATCCGGATTGGTGCGGGATGGCAAGGATGAAGAAATACTCGGGTATTGGTTTTCCTGTCAGCTCACACCTCAAATGATAGCGGGGCGCGCTAGAGTGAAACCAAAAAATGATAGATCCAAACCAATCGAGTTCCCGATTTATTTTTGGTTAAAGGATTTATTTTTTGTCCAGCAGCAAGGCCGTGCCTATTATTGAGTTCTAACAGATTGTAAGTTTATCCACACCCGCAAGTGCCGCCGGCGATCTGAGTCGGAGTTTCTATCGGATAACTTTCAGTCTGTCAGAGGAGATATACAGAGTTTTCCCAGCATAAACAAAACTATCTAGCGAAAAGACTTAATCGACTACCATACTACAAATATGTCCGCTGAGTGTAGTTTCAGGTAATTATTTGTCTTAAAACTGAAATCCGTAATTTCCAAGATTATCTGCCGACGACACTCGCCGTCTGGCTACCAAAAGTGCTTTGAAACCTACCTTCGACCGTGATACCAAGTAGCTGTTGACACATTCACCAGTATGAAATACGAAGATGACGAGAATGAAGTGGAGGCCGAACCCCTTGACTCCAACTCAGACAAAAACGACAATGATAGATACGAATTTGACATCAATGGATCTGACGGAGACGTTCACAACGACGATGACTCGGACCGTGATGAGACCCCGAAAATGATGACAATCTAAACAGTTAGGAAGAGTCCGTCAGGGGTGACGATTTGGACGGTGACAGGGAATATTAAAGAGATTACGACTGGGAGGGGTCTGAGAGCGACAGTGAGAACAGCCTGAGTGGTGATGGGCCCGATCAATTTGCTGATCATAGCGAGGAATCAAACACCGAGTTTGAAGATAGATCGGATGATGAGGCGGTCAGGGGTATGGTCAAGATGTCTGCTATAGAACGGCTCCAAATCCCGAACGTCATTTCCACTCTGGCTAGAAGCCCCTGTCAAGACATTGTCTGGGATCATGATCACTTCCGCGGAAAAATCTTTGATTCTCTGGATGCTGTCTATGCTTTATTAGATTCTGCTTGTCGCGCCAAAGGATTTCTACTCAAGGAGGGAAGAGATTTCGCCGGCAAGAAAGTTAATCATTTCCAAAGATATAAATGAGTGCGCGCCGATGAGCATAAGTCGCGTGTGAAAGAAGAAGCCCGTCAGCGTCAGAAATCTACTCGTCGTAGCGACTGCAAATGGGAGGCATTGATTGAAAAGCAACTTAATAGCCAAGAAAGATACACTATTTCATTCACCGGCGAGCACAATCATCTTGCGCTGGACGACTTGCGGGCGTACAGAGAAGGTCGTGTATGCCCGTACGATCAAATTGCTGCGCTTAAACTACTGATCGCCTCCGACAACTCAACTGCTGATATCATGGAGATCATGAGACTGCCGTTTAAGCAAATCTTCAAGCTGATCGAAAAGAATGTGCCGATTATGAAGCAAGAGTACCGAAGATTAGAGTTTGGCGGACTCCCCGAGATGGATGCTTTGGACATGAAGCTACAGGATGACGGCGCATTGTATCCGGCCAGGCGGAATGACAAGGGACAGGCAACCCACCCTCTTATTATTCCCAGAACACTTCCCGAATGCTGCAAAACCAGAGCGCTACCATCGTGATTCAGATCGACGAAAATTATCGTACCAATAAGAATGGGTTGGGTATGTTATATAACCTCAGTAACACAAATACCAACACCACGTTTACCCTTGGATATTGCTTTATGAATACGGCTGATGAAGATGATTTGACGTGGATACTAGATACATTCAAGCCATTAAGGATCATAATCGAACCAAAGACCATCATTACAGACGCTGATCAAGCGTAACGGAATGCAATCGAGAATGTTTTCCCAGACAGCGATAAAATTCTGTGATATTGGCACATTCTGGTCAACGTTCAAGCCAAGAACACTCAAGCGTTTCCAACCGAAGTGCAGGCTCAGATTATTGGTAGTCAAGCTGGCTCGAACACTCCATACACCTGGCAAATATTTAAGAAGTTTAGCCAATTGTACCTGGGAACCTACGATCAAAACAAATTCGCAAAGAAATGGGTCAAAATGCAAAAGTATATTCCCAGGGCCTGTACGCAGTGCATCGAAAATATTTGGATGGTCCCCTAAAGAGCAATTCTGTGCTGCGTGGATGATAGGAATCCTTCATTTAGGGAAAATCACCACCTCACGCCTCGAGGGGGTTCATGTGACATTTAAATCTTACTTAACTCCAGCCAAAAGTCTTTTTTCGCCGTCTACCACATAATGAAGAAAATTTATGCGAAGAAAAATGAAAGGTGCCTTTTCAAGAGAACGAACGAGCTCAGCCACACTCCGAGCGCTCCCAAGCCCTTACTTCTCTGGTAATTCTCTTAGTTTCCAGGCACACCAGATCAAAACCCAATCGGGAGGTCAAGGAAGCCCATATGAGATTGCAGAGCTAACGCGTAAAGGCGCCAGCTTCAAACTCTCAGTATGTGACAAGAACATATGTCTAACTATGGTTTACCATATTCACACATCGTGCGAGATCTCACGATCAAGCATGCAAACAAAGCACGGGTCAGTCCTGCCTCAATCTATCTGCAATCGTTTTTAGATCAGACTTTCAAGCCAGTAGATTGCATACAGCAGCTGCTTCCCCCCATGGTCGTCAAACCTCGTCAAAAAAAGTTGCCCACAAGCGTGCAGAATGCACCCAAACGTAATGGGCGAGCTAAGCGAATGAACAAATACTGTGGTTGCAATGTGTACGTCCGACACAATAGCAAAACGTGCCCCATCAAGCATCCACACCTGGATACCTCACCCGAATCGAAGCGTCTCGGAATTTGTTGGAAGTGCACTAGCGGTGCGCAGCACTTGAAGTTATTGACGCCAGAGTGGTAGCCCACGGTAGGTCATATCGAGTGTTCTAGAAGGAATATTTAGTACAATAGGTGGTAGGAGAGCCAGGTACAGGGAGTTCCCACTTCGAGATTGTAGAGCTACTGAGGAGGCCCCCGACGTGGGGTCGAAACGCGTCTGGCACGCGTTCAATCAAGAAGTCATTACATGTGTTCATTTTCGTTATCCAACAGATTTACCCCTAGAAAAGCTACCACTTCTACTGCTACCGTCATTCCTCCCTTTCCGGCTGCAGATCCTTTATCCTCCGCCGCAAGCAAAACAACATTTCCCGCAAACACCATACCCCTTTTCCCAAGTGCCGCAATCACCCCAAATCCTACACATTCCCTTCACTCTGGCAGTATTCCGAGCGGCTCCTATCCCTCATCACAATTCCAATAGCCCATGAGTTCTGGTGTTTTACAAGATCAACAACCGTTCTACATCCCCCAACCCGCAATCCAAATCCTTATCATCTTCCTTCTTCCATGATACAACATTCCTCATCCGCCAACTCATATTCGCAAAATTCCTCATTCTGGGTGTCATCAGTGGGTCGCCACTTCAACGCCAGAGGTCAAACCTTTCCGCGACGAGCTGTTACCGCCAAGATTATTTTTTTCTACCACCATTTCCCCCGCATGGATATCCACAGATACATCAACAATTATTAGTACCTGCACCGACACCCGCTTCACTTTGTTGTCCGGAGACTTGCCTCCGCAAACCGACTCAGCAGTGACCTCTTCCTCTCCCTAGAGCTTTGGTCGGCAACAAATGGTTCCACATCAAACATCAGTTCACCCTCCCTCATCAAATTCAGCAAATCCTACTCACCACATCAACGATGCTAAAGGTGTTAGCTATGATCCGCTCCACAACTTTATATTATGAACACCTATCCAATCAAGGCGGTACAACTTATATTATGAACACCCATCCAATCAAGGCGGTTACAATATGTAGGAAGTTGACACGAGTTGGGGGCACGTGCAAATTCCAGTTGTGAAAGTATCGGCCGTTAGTGCCTTACCGTCTGGGAGGAAGTTTCTACGAAAGAAGCGCGCCCTACTTGGTCAGGGTAGGGGCGCACGGGAGCAGGATATAAATGCGTGCTTTAAGGTAAAAAATAGGGAATTGATATTGTCACCACAGTTTTTTCTATTGCCACCCCACTGCCACCCTTGGTTACGTTTTTGTGTACCCTTGCCACAATACTTCGTGCGCCAGCCCAAAAAAAGACACACTGTTTTAATGACACACTATTTTAATTAGTTTATTAAACCGCAAGGAACAATTAATCGACCCAATAAAATGGTTTACTCCAAATTGTTTTTGATCACTAGTCGACATGACCGAAAGTTGGACACTAGTATTTATCAATGAATTTGCGCGACAATACGTCGAGGCAAACACGGTATCACCTACAACAATGGAGTGGACGCTCGTGTTTTTTTAGGCCTCCTATTTGAATCACTTAATCATGAATCAAGCCTGATTCATGAGTCAGATTCATTTTCCCAGGGCTGATTCATGATTCAGATTCATGAATCATGAATCACCATATATATAGTAAATCACGCATTTAAAGGCTTTTAGCGTAACAAAGGCACCCCCCAAATCATGACAGAAAAACAGATTGTGTATTCAGAAACCATAAACTCTATAATAAATTCAGCCAATTCAACAGACTCACTCTATCTGAAGGAAACCCTTTTTTCTATAGAAGTCTTTGAGGCACACCAAGAGGGGACACACAATGTAATGTTTCTAGGTTTTAAGAAACATAAGGTTTATTCTTAACACGTCTACCCTGCTATTTATACTTTTCTAAGAGCTAACTTCGACGACTACGACTACAGAATTAACCGACGGAATTAAAAGAAATTTAAGAAGCAATGACCAATAAGATTAAGGAATAACGAAGTGACAAGCGTGTCATTATTAATGAAAATAGTTATTAAAGTTATAGTGGCAACCAATCAATCGGAAGAGCGGAGCTAAGAATAGGCCCAGCTGACCTGTATTCATTACACACAACAAATGGTATTGGCATATATGTGCCTGCTAGTAGTTGTGCATATTGGCTTACTGTAATTAGCGGTGTAGGGTTAGGATGATTCATGAATCATGAATCTGAATCAAGCATTTATTCATGAATCACGGATCTGAATAGGGGGCCTACTCGTGTTAATGGAATCCTTCGACTTGAGTGTGCCACTTGCCTGTTTTAATACCAGGGGTAGACTTGCCTTGCGCACCGTCGTATGTGCACTCGTATGTCTCTCTGTTTGGTTGTTTTTATTGAACACGGAACTTTTCATGTCCCTTTCGCTAAAAGCAAAAAAGTGAATGACTAAACACTGACCGTGATTCGAAACAATCGCCTCGTAATCGCCAATGGTCCATCCTCCAACTGTCGTCAAGACAGAGGAGATTTCACTAGTCAAAACACGCGAAACCCTCGCCGTTGTCCGTCCAGTATCAGCTCCATGGGTGCCATCTTCATGGATTCGTCAAATGATAACGTCGATCGCACCGCCATACAAAGTGGGTCGCGCCCATACACGGTGATGTCATGCCTCCAACTTCCCGAACAAGCTGCGCGACCAGTACAACCATTGCGTCAAGCCGCACGTCGCGTGTCATGCCATTCTCTATAGCATTTAGAGAAATAGATCCAGGATTTAGGATCCAACGTCGATTCCAATCACTTTTCATCATACAGTGACTTCCCATTCCATCCCAAATATGTCGATGGCGTACGGCGGAAGTGATCCCAAATTCTTCCAATTGCACGATAAAGGCTCGCAGCATCTGGTTTAACGTGTAGGAGATCGAACAAGGCACTTGTCGGTCCAGTAGGAGGGACGAGACTTCGTTTCGAAGAAAACTAAAATTCGTCCGTCCATAAATGAGAGAAAGCACGTTATCCACGAGCCGCGGTAACGACGACGTATATCTTTTCATAGTATTCCATGTCGATATTTCGTGCATCGTGTTGGTTACAATTTCATATAGATCCAGAGCAAAGGTAACAAATTGTTGACGAAACCACGGCACCGGCACTGCATTGGTCACCATTTGGCATGTTCATTAAACTAATTAAAATAGTGTGTCTTTTTTGGGCTGGCGCACGAGATATTGTGGCTGGTTAACGCTGCAGGATACCTTTTTTACCGCTGCACGATCTCATTGTAAATTCATTAGAGCATCCGCACCCGTGCGAATAAAAATATCGTAAATTTACCAGGGGTAACCTGCCAATCGTAAATTTACTCGAAGTTTGTACGCCCTACTGCGCCGGAGAAAAATCTTAATTAGGAAGCAAAGTTGTCGGGGGACTAGGAAACGCAGAATTCGTGGGAATAGAGGCAAAGTCAGAGTCCAAAGGCATAGATGAGAAGGCAGAACGCACGTAGGAAGATTGCTGAAGTTTGGAGGGTAGTTTCTGGGAAGACATTGGGAGAAGGTGTAATGTGCTTGCAATGGCAGGATTTGGTAGTACTAACGGGCAGTAGCAAACTTGCTACCCCGAATGATAAATTTTACTCGGTGATAAATTTACTACGAAAATTGCTACTACCGATGCAGTGCTGAAAATCAATTTCTCTGTAGTAAATACTAGGGCGAGCCCCGTGCATGATGCAAGGTTGACCATAGCAGTACAGCGATGCAAACAGTGATACGTGCATTATGCGCCTATCTACATTTACTGTCTATATCTTGAGCGGCTCGCGCTGAAATTGTCTGCTGATGGCGACTCTTACGTTGGAGACGTGTCTTTCGCTGACGTGGGGTTTCCTCCTGCACTCCGTCTGCCATTGCGGAAGTGTGAAACAAAATTGGAAAGTAGGCCAGGAAGAAATGGGTTTAAGCGTAGTGCACTGAAATGTTCGTCACTGACGAAAAGAACGTTCTGGCAGGGAGGTGAATTTCGCGCAATGCACCAAGAGATCATAGACTATTCCTCTTCAAATCGCAGAGGCCATGCTCAGCGGAGAGCAGGACGTGCTGTTGAGGAACGCTTGGCAGATCTTCGTCTACTATATAATAAAAAAATAGATCCGGCTTCATCCACCGGCCTCATTGCATATTTGTAAATAGTTTTGACTTATCAGACGGACAAAAAAATGATTTTATATTATAGAAGTACTAGTTTCAATCCCGATAAGTCACTTATCGGAGAGTGCTAAAGTAATGCATTCAGCATTACCGGAAAGGTGTAGAATTGCGTAAATTGTACTCGGATGACCCGTTCCACACGGTTACTAATACACGCACGTCCAGATCCATTGGTGGCGTCTTGATTGTAGTACGTCGCACTTATGACGTGCGCTCGCTCACTTCTATTTATCTCTAAAAGAATTTGTTGCATTATTGCTTGCTCATTTTTCAATGCACGTCCATGGCTACTTTTGTTGAAAGTGCGCGAATTCCAATCACAAATGGTCTACATTTGGATTAGGCTTACCGTGCTGTATTTTTTGTGCATGCATATGTTATGCAATGAGGCCGGTGGATGAAGCCGGATCCATTTTTAAAACTGCATTTCATACATCTATTTTCATCATACGATTTAACACCAATTTTAGCTGTAATATTATAGAAGTAGATATAGCTAAGAAAAATTAGTCTTGATAATTGTAGCCCATGTAGTTTCCTCCTTTATAATTGTATTTCCCCCCCAACTTTAACACTCCCCGGGCTGTAATTTTTTTTCAATAGAAACCAATTTGTTTTCGCAACTGTTGACAGTACAGTTGGAATTCGATTAGGTACGACCTCAGCAGACGGACATACATACGGTTTTACATTATAGAAGTAGAGCATATTTGTAAATATTTTTGCCTCACCAAACACACTTCGAATTCTATTATATATAGACTAGTGTAGTACCCCGTCGAACAGACGGGGCGGAGGGTATATAAGAATAAACCATGTAAGCAACTACATGACCGGGAACGTCACAGGGACGGAAAGTTTTAAATAGGTAGATGTAAAAGCGTTATTCCTAACCACTTATATACTCTTTAACACTGATCTGCATGTCAATAGTACTACTAGGGATTAGTCTTCAACAGAGCGATGATTCTTGAAGCCAAAATCGTATTTTATGTTTTTTGTCAGATAGGTTTTCCTTCTGTAAAAGCGCTATTTATAGGGAATTGTTAAATAGACGCCCCCAAAAATGTTAAATCGCGACCATTTGAAATTATTATTAATTTTTGTTAAATCAACTCCCTTTTTACATTCATCTATCTAATCTATCTACTCTTTATACTCTATATACTCAAAGTCTTACGCCATTCAGCGAGTCTATACCAATACATTCTACTGAGTAAAACCTTTGATGTTAAAATGAAGAAGTGTGATGTACGACAGTGTATGACGGCTGCATCTGTGTCGCTGTCCGAATGAACTGCTGGATGAACTGCCTTCACTGCGACTTGAAGAAGCTTGCGCAGCTGCAAGTTTATGTGATGGAATAGTCTGTTAAGCCAGCTATCGTTGCTGCTTTCTCTCCAGCCGTCGTTAGAGACAGTGGAACCGATATAAATCTTACACTGGAGTACACATACGACATTGGCACCCCGTTGGCATTGCGTGATACGGAAGTAGATATTAAGCTTTGTTGGATCAGTTGACTACTTCGTGGTGGCTGATTCGGCTACTCTCTACATGTTCAAGGTACGAGCACGCATGTGTGTCCTCAATGTTGACTGTAATGATGTTGTTTGTGGTATGAACTCTAGCGTGGTAAGAAACGCGCGTTGTCGACCTTTTTACCTAATCAGACCATGATGGCAGATTTAGAGTGTCACCCACACCTAGCTGTTAGTTGTAACAGGACTGATCCTGTTACGGTCTTACACTGTATTTTGCGAGGAAGCGCGCAAGACAATAAGGGCAGGATTAGTTGATGACAACTAATCCTATACTAAAAGTAAATATAAGTATTTACTTATTCTTTAGAACGCAAAATTAAGAGTATTTATTAAATGGGTGGTTAGCGGCTAACAGTATAGTAATTACCTAACTAATATAATAATATCGAGTATTAAACTAACTGTACTATTAGTTAACCTGCATGATTCGGTATTTATACCGAATCGACTTTTCCTTCGTAGATTATAATAACATATAATCTATTATTTGAATTTCAGACAACGAGTCTGAAATTCAACTGTGATATTCTAACTTGAATATCAATTATGTAATGGCATCCCATTACTTCACCCCCCCACTTAAGGTGGTTGGCCAATAATAATTCTTATTTTGGCCAATCATAGGTGGCACTTGT
Source organism: Peronosclerospora sorghi (assembly GCA_026184515.1). NCBI lineage: Eukaryota > Oomycota > Peronosporomycetes > Peronosporales > Peronosporaceae > Peronosclerospora > Peronosclerospora sorghi. The sequence goes on along the minus strand of CM047589.1, from coordinate 4,055,879 downwards.
TGGTCGGAATTTCTCATTCACCAACTGATTGACCATCGACTCGATGGTCGAAGCACCCTGCGGCGCTCTAAAGAGCGCTGCTGAAAACATCGAAGGAGCTTCTTCCTCCGCCTCAGCACTAGGTGCTGAGGTGTTGAGTGACAACAGTGACGCTGCATTAGCAGCGCCAACTACGCAAAGGTCGGAAGACGTACCGTCTTCGACCACAGATGGTGATAAGGCGGCATCTGGCAAGAAACAGGGAGATTTTGCTAATGCAACATCTCGCACGATGACAACCCCCGAATGGTGTGTTGCCAGGAAGGGTTCTTCCATGTTCGGTGACAGTATTACTAAGAACAAAGTGATCGGTGCACAGCTGTCCCCGAGAAAGGATCTAGCGAGTCGAAACTCGCTAGGTGATCATCGCCTAACAGCGATGATAACTCTTGTGTCGCTGGCATAGCTGACAGCGACAATGATAATCACAGATGGTTGCGGGAACGCTGAACCCCACCTGGACCAAGTACGTCTCCACGTAGGGGTGATTTAACCCCGGCAAATGGTGTTGAAGCAGGCGGTGTTCCGCCTGCTAAAAGATCTCGAACAGAAGCGGCGCCTGCCGCTTCTGAAGCGTATCATCGTACGGAACCACATGTTCCGTACAAAGTGGGGTTTTGGACCCCTGGATGGGCTATTGCCCCCAACAGTAGCGGTCACCGTAAACGGGCCTGCCAGTATGCGTTGTTCGATATCAACGTGCTGGATGACTGCGAAGACATTCAGTCACGTCGATTCGATCGAAGTACAGACGATAGATGTCTGTACTTTATTGACCTATTTTTCCAGGTTCGATATTATTCGAGCCGGAAAGGGTCAAGGGAGAACAGGGACGATAAAGACGCCCTGGCTCAGAGTTGGAATGCTTTTGTTTACAACTACAAAAAAAGCCCAGATGAATACGTGAATAAAGTTCACTTAAGGCGCGAGGACCCCTGGATGGGCTATTGCCCCCAACAGTAGCGGTCACCGTAAACGGGCCTGCCAGTATGCGTTGTTCGATATCAACGTGCTGGATGACTGCGAAGACATTCAGTCACGTCGATTCGATCGAAGTACAGACGATAGATGTCTGTACTTTATTGACCTCTTTTTCCAGGTTCGATATTATTCGAGCCGGAAAGGGTCAAGGGAGAACAGGGACGATAAAGACGCCCTGACTCAGAGTTGGAATGCTTTTGTTTACAACTACAAAAAAAGCCCAGATGAATACGTGAATAAAGTTCACGTAAGGCGCGAGCGCTTTTTAAAGCACTTACGAACAGGCAAAATGGAATACATCCATTTTGCTTGCATCAACGAAGGGTTGAGCTGTGGTGTACCTTCTCACCTCGTTTGCCCGCGGTGTCCGCAGGGCGCTCCTCGTCTGTCAGAGGAGGAGTTGCGGGGGTACGGTGGTTTTTCCGTACCCGCCGAAATTCAGGGTTTAATTGATACCCTGAATGCATCAACACCTACTGTTTATGCTACCTTGCATAATGAGTTTGAGACTTCTTCTCAAACTCAGTTAAAAGGTCTGGGGCGTCGGCCTTCAGAACCTCAATCGGTTCCCAAGAGTCGAACTCTTGGGGATATCCCAGCCAGCGTACCAAGTACTCGGTACGCTGCCACTTCTTCAAAGGCACCGAGCGCTTCGAGATCAAGCGCTCGAGGATATATCGCTTATTCCCCTGATTATCAATCAGGGGCGGCGGAGGTTGAGAATTCCCTCGCCGTTGTTGTTGCGGAGCATGGTTCTTTGCTCCGCAAGCTCGAGGAGGGTTATTCCTCCTTAAGCAGCGATATGTCTCACTGTGTGAATACATATCGGTCTCTTCGCGAGGATGTCCGCGACATCCTCGGGGCGCACACTGCCCTCCAGCAGAAGAATGATCTTCTGTACATTGAGCTTTCCCGCTATAAGGGAGAGCTCGATCGGCGCACGGCTGATATTGAGCAGTCGAAGGCGGAGGTAATGACTCTCCGCTCTGCTCATCAACGGCTGGAAGCCGATTACAAGTCTCTCTTGGGAGACTTGGAGAAGCACGGTATCTTCCGTGGTTCTGTGTCTCGTCGTAAGACGAAGACGAATGATACGGTTTGAGCCGCCCAACATAGAATGTTGGGTGGAGCCGCATTGCTGTGGGAATGTCTAAAGTATAGGCATTCCCCCGAATCTCTTGGTCCTTGAAAGGTCCAATGTACTTAGGAAGCAACTTCCGTGTAGGGAAGTTGCTTATTGCATGTGTAGGCTAAATAGTAGTACTTAATAATACTAATTCACCTTTAAGAAAGGAGTTTTTGTTATTCCTTCCTTGTTTGTCTGCATTCTGCTTCTGCTTATCAAAAGCAGAGGCAAGTGCATCTTTTATATAGCGTATTACAGCTTGTCGCTGTAATACGAATTCATCTACTGCTTTATCAGAAGTATGTGCATTGTCCTCATTGTCTGAAGCCATTGCTGCAGACACATATTCATCGTATGCAGCTTCAGTTTCAATTGAAGCTGCTTCCGATTCTACTGTATTTTCAGTAGAAGGGCCATCGTTTTGTTCACAAGTTGCAGTCGCAACTTGCGCATTGACTCGCTCAAAATTTGAGCGGGTCCCTCCCCCACTTAGATTTGGCGTACCGCCAAGTAAAGCTGGGGTTTATGGATTCCTTAAGGCATTCACGTAGAACGGTCTATGCTTAGTTGAATCATGCACCGAATTGTTAATCGCTAATTCAGTGAGTGGCAGATAGTCACTCCACTGTTCAAAGGCATGTACGTATGATCGCAATATGTCTCCGAGAACGCGGTTAACCCGTTCCGTCTGCCCATCCGTTTCCGGATGGTCCTCAGTTGTCATCTTCAACTGGGTTCCCAACAATGAGAACGTTTCTTGCCTGAAACGTCCTGTAAATCTCGGATCTCGATCCGAGACAATGTCTTCCGGAATTCCTTGCAAACGAAATACCGTATCAACGAATATCCGCGCTGTTTGAGCGGCTGTTACGATCGCTGATACCGCAGTAAGATGTACCATCTTACTGAAACGGTCTACAAAGACCACTATTCCAGTCTTCCGACTATTGTCGGGTGGAAGACCGAATACGAAGTCCATTGAAATGGACTTCCAACACTCTGTCGGAACCGGCAGAGATTGCAGCGGAGACTGTGCAGACTGCGCAGGCTTAACGCGCTGGCAAATCTAGCAAGCGCGTACGTATTTCCGTACCCACTTGTACTGGTTTCGCCAGTAAAAGTCACGTGCGAGAGAAGCGTATGTCTTCTCTCAACCTTGATGCCCCGAAATCGGTGCATCATGATACTCAAACATAATTTGATGTTTGAGATTATCGTCGTTTGGAACGACTATGCGACTTTCATCTTTTTTGGTCTGTGCTGTAAAGCAGCAGACCATCGTGCGGTCGATATCGATGCACTCAAGCGCGGAGGAACTCTGGGAGTTCGTCGCGCTTCTCACTTGATTAATTACGTAAGTAATCAATCAACAGACGTTTCTCCTCGTCTGTTTTGTACGCCTCGCGTAATTGTCGTATAATTGACGACGACAAAGCAGTGCAACGGATCGCGTTTGCACTGGCACCTTCGGTTACGGACGGTTTCGTCTCGTAATCGGGACTTCGTGATAGCGCATCCGCTATCACGTTCAACTTTCCGGGTTTGTATTCAACCGTAAAGTTGTATTCAGCAAAGAATGACAGCCATCGAGTCATTCTTTGACAAATATGTGGTGAATTCACAGCCGTGCGTAGCGACGCATCGTCCTGTAAACCACAAACGGTCTATCTCCCAAGAGATAGATCCGAAACTTGGCCAGTGCATACTTCATGGCAAGGATTTCCTTGTCATGCACTGGATAGTTACGCTCGGCTGGGCGCAACTGACGCGATTGATAGCAGATTACGCGATCACGATCATCGTGATCACGCTGCATCAAAGCACAGCCGATAGAGAAATCGCTCGCGTCGCAAACGACGTGGAACGGACGCTCGTTATCGGCTATAGCCAAGACAGGCGCTTCAGTCAAGCTTTGCTTGACTGCATCAAAAGCATCTTGGCATTGGGTATCCCAATGCCATTCGACATCTTTCTGAAGTAATTTAGAAAGAGGTCGTATTAACCCAGCATAGTTGCACGAATACTTGTGCAAATATGTTGCCAACCCAAGGAACTTTCGAAGTTCCTTAACGTTGTTTGGCGTAGGCCATTCAACGATCACCCTGATCTTTTCTGGATCAGGTCGCACCCCGTTCTTGCCCACAAAGCATCCAAGAACGGGTATCTCAGGTGCACCAAAGGTGCACTTCTTTAGATTTGCATAGAGCTTATTATTACGCATAAGCTCTAACACTCGACGTAGATGTTCCCTATGGACATCTACATCGCTTTTATCGTGTTGACCCTTACTATGGATGAACACGTCATCGAAATAACTCGGTGAGAATTCTCGCACCGGGCGTAATAGATGCGTTACGCATCTGTTAAACGTATCAGGGGCATTTCGAAGCCCCTGCGGCATAACAAGCCACTCCCAAAGCATGCCGCTTGGGGTGCTTACTGCCTTGAGAGGGATATCCTTCTCACGCATTAGGATTTGATAAAATCCATCTCTTAGATCGAGAGCACTAAAGATGGTGCTCCCGCACATGCCATCAATGATGACATCTTTTAGCGGTATCGGCGTCTGCGCCGGTACCGTCGCTGCGTTCAGCTTGTTGTAAGCGTGAACGATTCTCCACCCACCTGTGGACTTTTTCACACAAAAGGTGGGGGTAGAGTTCGGTGAGATAGACTCCCGCACTTGGCCTGCTTTACGACGAGCTTCGAAAAACTCGTCGATCGCTTTTACTTGACCACGCGGCAACGGCCATTGCCGCGTGTCACAATACTTCGTGCCTGGCACGAGGTCAATTTCATGACGAGTTCCCTTATCCTTAGGGAGCTCGCTAGGTACCTCTTCTAGGAATACGTCAGCGTATTCCAAAGTACCTCATAAAATGGGAAGTTCGCTTTAAGCGACTCCCAGCTCTGCGCTTCAAATCGCTGAACTCTGGTTTGATCATTGGGAAACTCTTTCCCATGTTTTCCACTTGTAATGTGGATATTCGTTCACGAATATCCACTACATCATCTGTTGCAACGATTATACAGATCTGTTCGATCTGATCATCGTGCAAGTTCTTCATAAACTTCTTCCAGCTTAGCGCGGGAAGAGCCATCACTTCCGAACCTTCTTTCGGAGGGTGTTCCATCAACAGAGACTGGGTAGCTAATCCGGTCTCCGTTTGCGTCAAGACGTTGATCGTCTCGACGGAACTGTCCATGAAATCAGACGCACTCGTCTGATTGACTGCTACACGGTGATTACTATTCACCGTGTGCGAATACTCATCATCATGGTGGCCACTGCCTACCATGGAATTTTCTTGGCGATCAGATGTGCTCGTCTGATCGACCGCCTTTTCTGCGACAGGGTGGTCTTTATCACCCGTGTGCATGGCTAACGCAACGTGGTGGGCACTGGCCACCACGGAGTTGTGCTCACGATTGCACTCGATGGTGAGTTCACTCTCATCAACACGGAATTCTTTCGTCGTGTTGGAACCTTCGGTCGCACAGTGGGTGTTTCCCACTGTGGTTACTATTTCATTCTCACGGTGGGTGTTTCCCACCGTGGATATCACTTCATTCTCAAGGTGGTCTTTATCACCCGTGGAATGTTTCTCTCCAACACGCAACGACTCTTCCGTTGCGTGTGGTAGTCCCTCTGGACTCTCACCAGCGGAGGTTTCTTCCGCCGATCGTGTCGGAACAGACCTGGTGGTGCCATCGCTATCCACCAGACTGTCCGACGCTGCGGTTGTATCTTCTGATACAGCCGGATTACACACAGGGTGATCAGATCCTGTGGGTCCGCCGCAGTCGATCGATAGGTTAACCCATTCGATCGAAGGTTTAAACTTGGACATCCATGGGATTCCAAGTATCACGTCGAACTTGTCATCTAAATCGAGGACGATGAATTCGTCCTCGAATGACAGTTCATTCAACTCGAAGCGTGTTTTCATCACACGCTTTGGAATAGTCACAGTTTCACCTGTTTCTAACCGGACTGACAACATACTTCGTGGGGTTTCTACCTCCACGAAGCTCAACAGCGTTAGACTCTGAGTTCTAACGAAATTTTTTGACGCTCCTGTGTCAAACAAAGCTCGCATGGGGACATCGCTCCCGTGCGGCTTAACCTCCAGGGTGATAAGAGGCTTACCATCACCCTGCACCTTTTGACAGGACATAGTCCCGTCTGGGGCTATTACCCTCACATGCCCTATGTCGGCATGTGGGATAACATTCCCAGTAGGGCGCCCCGCCCCTACTGGTGATTTCCTTTTTTGTACCAACAGGGTGATGTGCCTGTTGGTGTCGCCGTGCAGCGGACGGTTCCGTCCGCTGACTGCGTGGCACCGGACGCGGTGCTATACACTCATGGGCAAAATGCCCCACTTTCGCGCATCGATTTCAGCGAATGTTCTTCTTAAATTTGGGTTGCTTCGAGTTCGAAGCAACCGCAACCGATAGGTCCATCGGCTCTGGACCTCCACCGCCCATGCTCTGGCACGGGTGGCTGTTTCTTGAGACGAAGTGTGAACTTCGTCTGCCCGATTGCTGATTGTTGACATGCTGTTGCGGCATGTCAAAAGCGAAGGGCTGTTGATCCCTTCGGCTGTACCCAGCATGCGATGACGCTGATCGCATGCTGAATTCTTCACGGATGCTCATATAAATGGCATCCCTTAGAGTCTTTGGCGGGTGCCGGTAAAGACTCTGTTTGACGGGACCATCATTATAATCATTGAGTCCCTTCATGAAGCCAGTGACCTGCATAGCAGGGGGCACCGGCTAATACACAATATTTGACAGCAAATATTGCGTCTTCTGAGCGTAAGCTTGAAGGTCAATCTTACCTTGCCGGAGTTCCATGAGCTCCTGCCGACTACTTAGCTCCATTTCTGGAGCTTCAAAGTTGAGCTTTAGCTCAGCTTTTAATTCCTGATAAGTCAGGAACGCAGAGTCATCAGTGGCTCTGCGACTCATCGCCCATGCCCTGGCTCTGCCGCCCAGACATGTTGTGGTGAAGTACGCCTGTTGACGTTCGTCAACAATATTTTGCGCAGAGATGGCATCTTCCACCTCTGCTAACCATCTACGAAGGGGCTCGCCCCCTTCGCCTGGAAAGGGCGGTACTCGCGCCTTTACCACTTCAACGCTATGCGTTGCAGGTGCCGTCCGCGCTGCCTCTTGCGCGGGCCGTACTGGCTTCTCTAGGTGGTTTCGCCTAAAGCGATTTACCACCTCTACCACTTCCTCCGGGGACTTACCCAGGAGGAAGGTAATGATGTCGGTCCCCATAGACCAAACCATTTCCACCATCGCGTCCTTACTACGCGATGAGAAGTGAGGGAAGTGTTTAGTAACCACTTCCATCGTTATCTCTCGCTCGGCAGGCGTCATGTCTCGCGACATGATGCCGAGCGGCTCTTAATCTTCGCTCCGCTAGTTGACTAGCGGGACGGAACTGTGGTCGTTAGGACGGACCACAAAGTGCTACCAGGTGTAACAGAACTGATACTGTTACGGGCTTACACTGTATTTTGCGAGGAAGCGCGCAATACAAGAGGGGTAGGATTAGTTGATGACAACTAATCCTATAATAAAAGTAAATATAAATATTTACTTGTTGCTTAGAACGCAAAATTAAGAGTGTTTATTAAATGGGTGGTTAGCGGCTAACAGTATAGTAATTACCTAACTAATATAATGATATCAAGTATTAAACTAACTGTACTATTAGTTAACCTGCATGATTCGGTATTTATACCGAATCGACTTTTCCTTCGTAGATTATAATAACTTATAATCTATTATTTGAATTTCAGACAACGCGTCTGAAATTCAACTGCGATATTCTAACTTGAATATCAATTATGTAATGGCACCCCATTACATTAGTTGTTCAGCGAATCAAGACGGCACTATTTCGTTGTGGAGCATGAATTGAATTTGAGACAAAACGACTCAAACAGAATAATCCACCCGCAACCGATGTCCGGGACTTTGAAAGGTGCCCTCAAAGAAGCTAATGTTGCAAAGCAAAGAACATGAGGCGGGTACATGGCAAGCATTACGTACAACGTACTTGTGAAAAATTGCTACTGTTCGTTCCAGAACCGAGATGCTTTAGGATGAAAAAAGTCAACAAAACCGGCCCAGCCGGATTGGAATGATTTCTGCGCATAACGCTCGCCGTTGATTCCCTTCACGAACTTATCAAACTCTTTACCCCACTCAACCGGATCCCAGATTTCTTCCTCAACTTCAGCACTGCTCTCTCTTTCTTCATCTCTACTACTTGTATCGCTGTATCACCACGGTGCGTTTCGCCTCATCGTACTTCTGTCGCTCGCCAAATGACACATCCTCTCTAGTTTTGCTTGAAAGTGTGTAAAGCATTTGAGCTATGTGCTTTGCATTGGTTCCAGTATTATAACTCACCACATCATCATCACGTTCTCAAAGCATTGACGTTGCGTCAACATAACAGCCGGGTCTTGCACGCATACAAAATATTGGTTGTGGAAGTGTAAGTCGTCGACAAACGCACGCATATCTTTGTGCAATGCCCTGATCATGTCTAAAGGCAGCTCACTTTATTCGTCCACTATCAACTTAAAATCTTGCCAGTATGCATCCATGGGGATTCCAGCCGTACTAAGCTTCGTGACAACTTTCATCGCATCATCAACTGATTTTCCTCCGCTCTGGTTAACTTGATATCCCAAGGCCCAGTAAGGTGGCATAGCTGGACGACCAAGAACATCTGTGTATTGCGTAACAACGTTTTGTGGACTTGGACCGAAAAAACAAAAAACATCAAGAATGCCACAAGTGAGCCGATACGTTAAAGCATCGCACCGTGCAACGACTTCCATCGCATTGTCGGACAACAAAAATATACCAGGGGCATTGCCTGTTTTGCCATTCTCCAGCTGCAGTATAAAAGGATCAACACCGTAAAAATTATTCCCACCACCGCGAGTATGATCAGATACGGAAGTGTTCGGCGCGCGGGAAAACATCGAATAGAGGTCTCCTTCATCATCGGCACGTAGATACGCTATCCCAAGTCTTTCGCCCAATCCATACAAAATAGTATTGTCATCGTCATTACACGTCAGCTGTGTCGAAATCTCAATAAACTGGTTTTCAAATATCAAGCCACTAAAGCTAGCACCATCTTCCTCTTTCTATACTGGAGGTGTTGAGTTAAACAATACTTCCCCCGAATGACGACGTGAGACGCTACTCCGAACGGCCATGGCGTAAAATGAACTTGAAATCCTCTTCTTTATCAGAGTTTTCTTCTTGAAGTCTTACAGGCATGTCTGGTACTTCATACCGTGGAAATGCAGGATCAGTGATACGGATACGAACTCGATTAGTCGACAGTCGAACCACATTCAGCTCCAATAGTGCCAGATAATTTCCAAAAGGACCGTGACTTTCCTGCTGTAGTGCCAGCGTCCCACGCCACCCATCCGTTGTTTTATCCAGGGTTAAGATCTCGTATCCTTTCGCCATTGGCTGGAAACACTCTCCATCATCAAAACAACAGCCAGCGCTACCGCAAGTTTCGGCATATTCTAACACTTTCAACGACGCAAATATCGAATTGAGACAAGCCATGCACAATACTTTGGGCACATTTGCAAACTCTTGCGCGGTCGGCGTCTTTGCAGCAGGAGAGGCACACGGAATACCTCCGTTCTCAAGACTTTTCCAGCAACACCCTTGAGCCAGACACAATTCTTCCGTCGGCTCGGGAAAATTTGCACGTGGCCGGTAGCAGTCCACGCGAGAGGCTGTCTCTTCCACGCACTTAGTTGTAGAAGTAGTCACACTGCCAAAGCAGAGACAAGCTGCTACCACGACAACTTCAAAAATGACCATCGCTCTTGATCCTGACTTTACCGTCGACGAGCAACAACGTGTTCAAATTGCCACAAATTACGTTATGAAGCGCAGTGGCTTCCTCTTACGTAGTTATGCCCTCCGTATTAAGTGCGAAGAGCCGAGGCGTTTGACATCCATACGCCAGGTCGCAATCTTCCCCGCATTCTCTACCTTTTACGATTTACTGCAACTTCCAACTGGCACAACATTACCAACCACATTATCTTGTGTACTCCACACGAACTTCCGTTATCGCAGTTTGAAAGCCTGGAAAGGCGTCGATTTAACAGGGCGTCGATTTAACAAATTTGAGGCGTCTATTTAACAATTCCCTATTTATATAGTCGAATTATATTAGGTGTCCGATTTATAGTACAGTTGAAATTCGATTAGGTACGGCCTCAGCATACGGACAGACAGACGGTTTTATATTATAGAAGTTGAGCATATTTGTAAATATTTTTGCCTCCCCGGCCTCATTGCATATTTGTAAATATTTTTGCCTCACCAAACACACTTCGAATCGAATTCTATTATATATAGATATATAGATTATTAGAAGACTAGTTTCAATCCCGATAAGTCACTTATCGGAGAGAGCTAAAGTAATGCATTCAGCATTTACCGGAAAGTTGTAGAATGGCGTAAATTGTATTGGGATGACCCGTTCCACACGGTTACTAATACACGCACGTCCAGATCCATTGGTGGCGTCTTGATTGTAGTACGTCGCACTTATGACGTGCGCTCGCTCACTTCTATTTATCTCTAAAAGAATTTGTTGCATTATTGCTTGCTCATTTTTCAATGCACGTCCATGGCTACTTTTGTTGAAAGTGCGCGAATTCCAATCACAAACGGTCTACACTTGGATTAGGCTTACCGTGCTGTATTTTTTGTGCATGCATATGTTATGCAATGAGTCCGGTGGATGAAGCCGGATCTATTTTTTAAAACTGCATTTGATACATCTATTTTCATCATACGATTCAACACCAATTTTAGCTGTAATATTATAGAAGTAGATATAGCTAAGAAAATTAGTCTTGATAATTGTAGCCCATGTAGTTTCGTCCTTTATAATTGTATTTCCACCCCAACTTTAACACTCCCCGGGCTGTAATTTTTTTTCAATAGAAACCAATTTGTTTTCGCAACTGTTGACAGAACAGTTGGAATTCGATTAGGTACGGCCTCAGCAGACGGACAGACATACGGTTTTACATTATAGAAGTAGAGCATATTTGTAAATATTTTTGCCTTACCGGCCTCATTGCATATTTGATAATATTTTTGCCTCAGACGGACAGAAAAAACGGTTTTATATTATAGAAGTAGATAATATACATTACCGCTTACCGCAAACCGGTGGAGATGCTCTTAGTTATAAGCAAGGGTACACATAAACGTAAACAAGGGTGGAAGTGGGGTGGAAGATGGGGTGGAAATAGCAAAATCTGGGGTGGCAATAGCAGTTCCCTTAATTACTAATTATAAATGCGTACTTAAGAGCATAACCTAAACTTCTAATCTATCTATCTATATCTATATATATATAATAAAATTCGATCCGTCTTTTGGTGTACGTAGCTCTCATTTTGATTGGCTGAAATTCCAATACGTACGTAAACTTAACGGGATAGGCTAAGGTCAGTGATTTCGCGACTTCGGTTTTCACATTTGGATCGAGAGATGTGGTCGTGTCATGGAGAAGTCCTGGAAGGCTCATTCCCGGACGGAGCAATGGAAGCAGAAGCGGCTGCAGCTCCTAACCGCTAAGAACGGGACGAGGCTACAGATGTGGCAGAATGTCGCCGAGTCCGTGGGTATGCAAGGGTTTAAGAATCCTGCAGCTTTTTCTTGGCACACGTGCCGGTAAGTTGATCGGGGCTGAAAGTTGAGCGATTTACTGGAATTGAAGGTCTATTTCTCTTCTCAACATTGTAGTGATCGAGTGACAACCCTCTTATGGCGAGCTAACCTGAGACGTTGCCGCGTGCTGCTCTGAGATTGACATTTGGGGGGCCAATAGTGTATGGATACATCCTTTGATACTTTCTCGTTCTCCACTGACGGTATGCAACGGTGCACGACTGATGAGAAGTGCGTATTAACGGATGCAACTCAGTATACGGGATGGTGTGATAAAGAAGGTTGTAGCTTTAAGCCATATCGCTTGGGTGCCAAGACGTTTATCGGTCGCGGCAAATTCTATGACATTGACACGATGCGACCGTTCACGATAATCACCCAGTTTGTGACTCGAGACAACGACTCGACCGGGGAGCTGGTATTATATTAATTAAAAAGGTGGTATGCGCAATTTCGTCTATACTGAGCCCTTACTGCCCTAGATCAGCCTGTTCTAATCGATGCAACTCCGGTGTTCCCGTTGGTACAACGGGTCAACACCCTCTTGTCTATATATATAATAAAATTCGATCCGTCTTTTGGTGTACGTAGCTCTCATTTTTATTGGCTGAAATTGACTGACTTACGTAGAATAGCATCCAGCCTGTTAGGTACACCAACTTACATATATGCATACAAGAGCAACGTCTCCCGCACACATAAAAGTGCTATTACCTGCTGAGAACAGAGCTGGCGTGCACGTCATGCGAAACGTTGTATATGAAGAGGCGCTCAATTAGATAAAATATAGAATATAGTGTATATCTATTTTCCGTGACTTCGCATTTTTTCTCATGTCAACCCCAATTTACATTCTGCAGTGTTGCAAATATTAGATTAATTGCCCCGTAACTGACTTACGTACAATAGCATCCAGCCTGACTTACTGACTTTACACATAGCAGACAACACAGAAACTGTACGTGAGCTGAGAGCTCGCCTTGAAAGAGAGCGAAGGAAGCGTCGGACACCAGCGGAGCGGGACGCAGGTGACGTTGGCGTCTATGTAGGTGGCGGTGCTGCTGGCGGATCTCATGGAGGAATTGGTGGCGGTATTGGTGGTGAAGCCGCTTGTGGTACAAGTGGTGGCATTGGCGGCTCAGTAGACGGCGGTGCTGCTGGCGGAGCCCATGGAGGAATTGGTAGCGGTATGAAATGTACGTTACTCGTTAGAAGCAATTGTTCGTGTGAATCATGTTTTATGGTATAGTTAAAAGTTGTGGGGTAGACCTTTCTGAGGAAGTCCATTCAGCAGAACGAAAAGCATATTGCAGAGAAGAACCAAAGATAGCGGTGAGCACTTAGGTTTATTTCTATGGGTGATAGTCTAATGGGGTGCCATTACATAATTGATATTCAAGTTAGAATATCACAGTTGAATTTCAGACGCGTTGTCTGAAATTCAAATAATAGATTATAAGTTTATAATATACGAAGGAAAAGTCGATTCGGTAAAAATACCGAATCATGCAGGTTAAATAATAGTACAGTTAGTTTAATACTTGATATTATTATATAAGTTAGGTAATTACTATACTGTTAGCCGCTAACCACCCATTTAATAAACACTCTTAATTTTGCGTTCTCAAGCTTAAGCGAATATTCTATTTGCTTTTAATATAGGATTAGTTGTCATCAACTAATCCTACCCCTCTTGTATTGCGCGCTTACTCGCACAAATACAGTGTAAGCCAGTAACAGGATCAGTCCTGTTACACCGTTGGTGTCGCCGTGCAGCGGACGGTTCCGTCCGCTGACTGCGTGCTACCGGACGCGGTGCCATACACGCATGGGCAAAATGACCCATTTTCGCGCATCTATTGCAGCGAATATTCTTCTTAAATTTCGGCTGCTTCGTGTTCGAAGCAACCGCACCCGATAGGTCCATCGTCTCTGGACCTCTACCGCCCATGCTCTGGCGCGGGTGGCTGTTTCTTGAGACGAAGTGTGAGCTTCGTCTGCCTGACTGCTGATTGTTGACGCTGTTGCGGCATGTCAAAAGCGAAGGGCTGTTGAGCCCTTTGGCTGTACCCAGCATACGATGACGCTGATTGCATGCTGAACTCCTCACGGATGCTCATATCAATGGCATCCCTTAGAGTCTCTGTCGGGTGCCGGTAAAGACTCTGTTTGACGGGACCATCATTATAATCATTGAGTCCCTTCATGAAGCCAGTGACCTGCATAGCAGGGGGCACCGGCTAATACACAATATTTGACAGCAAATATTGCGTCTACTGAGCGTAAGCTTGAAGGTCAATCTTACCTTGCCGGAGTTCCATGAAATCCTGCCGACTACTTAGCTCCATTTCTGGAGCTTCCAAGTTGAGCTTTAACTCAGATTTTGATTCCTTATAAGTAAGGAACTCAGAGTAATCAGTGGCTCTGCCGCCTAGACATGTTGTGTCGAAGTACGCCTGTTGACGTTCGTCAACAATATTTTGTGCAGAGATGGCATCTTCCACCTCTGCGAACCATCTACGAAGGGGATCGCCCCCTTCGCCTGGAAAGGGCGGTACTCACGCCTTTACCACTTCAAATCTATGCGTTGCAGGTGAAGTTGCGGTCCGCGCTGCCTCTGGCGCGGGCCGCACTGGCTTCTCTAGGTGGTTTCGCCTAAAGCGATTTACCACCTCTACCACTTCCTCCGGGGACTTACCCAGGAGGAAGGTAATGATGTCGGTCCCCATAGACCGAACCATTTCCACCATCGCGTCCTTACTACGCGATGAGAAGTGAGGGAAGTGTTTAGTCACCACTTCCATCGTTCTCTCTCGCTCGGCAGGCGTCATGTCTCGCGACATGATGCCTATCGGCTCTTAATCTTCGCTCAGCTAGTTGACTAGCGGGACGGAACTGTGGTCGCTAGGACGGACCCCAAAGTGCTACCAGGTGTAACAGGACTGATCCTGTTACTGGCTTACACTGTATTTGTGCGAAGAAGTGTGGTGGAGTCAAGTTCGAAATCGAAAATATTAGCATCGATAACCTGACTACCACCATCGCGCCCAGCCTTCCAACTTTCGGAGGGGGTACTCCGCGGACCACCACTCGAGATCTGGTCCGATCGTCCGCTGCAAGCAGACGACCGGTCGTCATCAGAACCCACTCGGTACGATTGTTTAGTGTCCATCTCACCTTGTGTACCCGATGGAATGGGCTAGTTACACTCTCGGTGGATCGGGATTGCAGATTGGATCGAACCGGTCTTGAATATAGAAGACCGATCTGGGTAGGTATCTCTGGGGCGGAACTCTTCACCCCAGACACAAACAGACCAAAAACACTTCCAAGAGATAACTTCGAATAGGTCGATCGTCCAAACGATCAAGACCTGACCAATACGAAATAATAGAGGGTAGACCGACCGTTCCGGTATAGCCCACGAGTGCGACGTCGATGTGTTCTTATATCCAGTTGTACTTCATATGACGCGGCGTCGCGTCGAGACAACACCACGTGCCGGGGTTAAATCACCCCGACGTGGAGAAGTACTTGGTCTAGGTGGGGCTCTGCGTTCCCGCAACCACCTGTGATAATCATTGTCGCTGTCAGCTATGACCAAAACCGGTCTAGTTTCCAACCAATATTAAAACAAGCCAATATGTCCGCGTAAAGACCCAATATTCTCGTGAAACTCCGCAAACGATATCTCCAAGCCAAGACCAATCCAGTGAATAGCACGTTCCAAACGTACTTGAGTTGAGGTGTTGAGATCGCCAAATTGTACTCCCGTCGAGGGACTTCCGGTGGGCCAAAGTGCACGTGCGGCGCGTCCAGACCGGGTATAATGGGCGAGAGGGGATAATTCGACCCTCTGCCCCCAAACACTCCGCGGAGGGCGGAGGCGACTAGTGTACGAAAAGGGGAAGAACGGCGACCCCTAGATGTGGTGTGAACCAAGACGAGAAGAGGTTTTAGCCACTTATCCTAAAGCTAAAAGATTTCCTTAATTAAAGGTATAACCTCTGTCCTAAAAGGTAAAACCACAACTAAAATACTACTACCCTATAGTCCCTAAATGTACCCACACAAAAAAATACCCAATGTCAAGTGACTCACCAAAACTTGCGCTCTTGACACTTCTTGAGCCTGATAGGCTGAAAAGCCCCCCTTGTTTAAACCAATCCGAAATTAGACCAAATGCCTTGACAAAACTTGACCAGAAGTGTGCCAAATTTTGGGCACGCTTCTCCACAGCCGCCCCTGAGTCAGACCGTGTCGCACAACGACAACGGTCTGACCTCGTCCATCAAATGCAGTTGAACCTTGGTCATTCAGACTTTTCCGACATGGATCAACCATCTTCTTCATCCGTTCCAGGTACTTTCACTGCTGGACTTGACCTTCTTGTATTTCCTTAACGACCGTTCTTGTAGGCACCTCGCATACCACGTCATCGCATGTCACTTCGCCCGTCCGGTCGGTCCGGTCTGGCAGCCACCATCGTTCTACTGCACCTCAGACATCGGCAGGGCATCATACCGGGACCGACGCGAAGTTGCAAGACGCACTTTAAGAGATCGCACGTCTCCAGGAGCAGATTGCTCAACAGGCGACACAACGTAAGCATGCATGTCCGGTCTTCACCTTGGACCTGTTCTAACCTCCGTTTGTCTTCAGCCCGAATACATCCAGCCCGTATGATACCAGGAGGTATCCTGGCATCAGCAAGGCGATCAATGCCCTGCTTGCCGCCGATAGGCAGTCGAACACGCATGACCTCCAGCTGCGTCAGATTTTGACCGGACTAATAAACGCGCGCAATAGGTTGACCCGCTTGGAGGCTCATCAGCTTCATCTTCGGGAGCAGCTTGTGCTGGTCCAACAGCAGCAAGCAGAAGACCTGCTTGACCATACCACGTTGAGCATTCAAAGCGACGATCTCGAGAGGCGTCACACCGAGCTCCGAATTTCGATTCAATACCAGACCGAGGAGGTCCGGTTTCGTGAACGCAAGTCGAACGATTGGACGCAGGCAGCGAACGGTCGTCGGGTGGTATTAAAAGAATGTCATCAGCGCTTGGTTGACCTGTTGCGTCCTCGTCGGCATCCGGTTGCTGCCTCCAGCGTAGATTGGTCTGCGTCGGCCGCCTTGGTGGACCTACACAGGGACCAAGACCAAGGCCGTTCATTATCCAAAATTCCCCAGCCCAAAATTGCACACAAATCAAAGAAGCTCGCGGAAGCGCCGGGTAGCTCGAGGGCGCGGGGCATAGCGTGCGACCCCGAACTAGGTGGAAAGCGTGCGGTACCCCATAAGCGAGCCAAGACGCAGGCGCTTCTCGTGGGCCCAAGCTTGAACGAGGATGACGACAGTAACATCTCCAAAAATCAAGCGCCCTCGACCGCCGGTGCTGACCGTGCCAAGTATTCAGAGGTCTCGTCCTGGGATGACTCCGGCGAAGACTCCGGTGATTCGGAGTTTGCTGTCCCCATCTCAACCAAGTCGCGAACAAGTCCACATGAAAGTTTTGTTCAAGTTGCATCGACTTCGGAGCAGACCAAGAAGACTGGTCCGCATGGTGGCGTTCCACCACCTCATGCGTCGACAAAGTCAACACCTACGGCCTTGCCTGGGACGTCCAAGCTCCACAAAGCTTCTTTGTTGGCCAACGTGGCAATCGACAGTTCTTCCCTTCCGCCACGAACGCGTGAGGATACTTTGCGTGGTCTCCAGGGCAGATCGGTTGTTTACGCCGGTCTACCCTGACCAAGCAGCTCCTGGCCCGGTCTTTCTCTCGTCCAGACAATTGGCGTTTCCCGACGGCGAAGAAAGTTCCTGCCGCGTCGGAATGGCGGCCGGACTTGATCACGTCGGCACAGATCTCCTGCTTGTACGCTGACGATCCGTGGAAGATTTTCGAGCATCCCCAGCTGGGGTTCATCTTCCACTCGACTCCGTGGGCCAATGCTTTCATGAGTCGGGTGAAATATTCTAACAAGACTCACGCTCAAGCCATCTGGGAGGCATCCCACTATCTGGTGCTTCCCCCGGAACGAGTTCGGCGAGACCCTGGCTTGGCGACCATCCAGAACAAGCGCAAGCGGCGTCGGATCAGATCGGGTGAGGCCTGGCAGTCCCTGTGCCAATATGTTTTGGACGGGATGCTGCCCCACGAGTGCGACGTCGATGTGTTATTATATCCGGTTGTACTTCATATTCCGCGGCGTCGCGTCGAGAGGACCCGGCTTCTGGCTGACGGTGGCATATGGTAGCCCGGTCTTGGGTGCACTACACCTGTCTTGGATCTAAAGGATGATTTGGTCCAACTAGACCAACAAGAACCTTGGCGTAACCAGTACCAGGACCAGGTTGAAAAGCATCCGACGTTGACCGTCGGCCGTCTGTGGGGTGATGGCGAGTGAGGTCGTAAGTAGTTGACCAGATAACACTTAATATATATCATCGTTCTTTTTCACATGTTCAGTCATCAAATCACTTGAGCTAATTCCACCACTTTCTCCAGAGTTGCACTAGACACGTTATCACCAACTGTTCCACTTACATCGCGAAAAGCAATCCACGTTCGTCACTCCACTATTCCAATTCGTCACATATTCACAATACACAAAACACAAGACACAAGACCTTCCACCTCTTCATGTCGGTCGGGAAGACCGATGCTACTGCATGTCTTGGTCTTGGTCTTCATGGGTCTGCATCACTGCGAAACGGTTCCGAATGACTCGGTCCCGTTCGAATTCTCGTAGTAGTGCTCCACAGTTCAGGTCGGACTCATCGATCCAAGTTGTTTCATCATGGTCCTTCCATCGGACCAGATATTCTCGGTGGATCCGGCCGAACCTGGTCTTCTTGACCGATCGGACATCTAAGAACTTTTCCACTTCAAATTCGTCCTTCTCCAGCGGTCGTTCCCAACTGTCCTCCGGCAGTAATGCTTCATCGAAATCAAACCGTTCTGCCTCGTCTACTAGACAGGCCATTTTGGGACGATCAGGAAATTCTCGGACCAGTTTTAACTCGGACACATGTACGATCGTGAAGAACTTGTAGTCCGTGCCGGTTGTTACTAGACGGGCAGCGTGTTCACCAATCAGCTCGGCAACACGGAAAGGACCGTGCCACATGTGAGCCAGCTTCTTCGCATAGCCCTCCTTCACTCGGTCTAGGTACAACCATACCCTCGCCCCTGGTTCTATACCGTGGGGTTGGACCTGGTCGTTGTTCCGGTCTGCCCGGTCTTGTGTAGCTTGAGGTAACTTTTCGTTGACAATTTCTCTTGCATGCTGGTAATGTTTCTGGACCTGCATGCGCCAACGTCGAGCATCACGATCGCGGGTCCGAGTGCAGCCAATAGGTATCGTGGCTTCAAGAGTGGACCGGGGGTCCCATCCATACGCAAGATAAAAAGGCGTTTCTCCTCGGACCCGATCGGTCGACGAGTTGAGTGCAAACACCAGCCTTTCTGCGTATTCATCCCAATCTCGCTGGTCTGGATCGACAACGTACATCTTGATTGCTCTTGTAATAGTTTGTACCATACGTTCTGTCGATCCATTCGCTTGCGGACGATATGCCATCGTCGCGCTCTGTTTCTGGCCCAGCATATTGTTAAACGACCGGAACACCTCGGCCATGAAACCGCGTTCTCGGTCGTGTCTGATGACCTCGCTGGCGCCGAACCTTCGGAACACGCATTCTTCGTAACTTTTGGCGATCTTCTCGGCAGACCGGGATGCGCTTGCCTTCGCAATAACTAGACCGGTGAACAGGTCTACCCAGATCAACAACTCAGTATTGCCATATGTCGATTTAGGCAGCGACGGTATATGGTCCATCGCTATGACCTGGAAAGGGTAGGTAGCTTCGATATTTCCGGGCGATCGCCCCTTGATTACCGGTCTACCCTTTCCGGTCTCGCAATCCGTACAGCAACCCACATATTTCTGTACACTTCGGAAAAGACCTCTCCGGTGAAAGTGGGACCTGATCTTGTGATACGTTCTGCCTATGCCTTGATGTCCCCCTTCTAGACTCACATGGTAGTGATGGAGGACATCCGGCTGCAGCAACTCAGGTATCACTAATTTCGCCAATCGGTCCCGGTCTGCACTGTCTTGGTCGGCATCGCGTCAGTAATATAGTAAACCGTCCTCATCCACTTCGTAACTGTCTGCGATCTTGGCACATTCTTTCGCTTGACCATTCGTCAACTTAGACAATTCACCACGCAGGTAGGTCTTCAAATTCACAATCCATTCTTCTTCGTCCTGCGCCTTGAGGATCCGTTCTGCCCTTAGTCGTTGCACAACATATTCACTCAACCGTTCCTTTGGGAACGGTTGGTGGGACTTCCGAGCTTTTGGTCTAGTCGCGACCACCACATGCACCTAGTCCGGAGTGTTCTTGGGTCCGATCACATCGGGGAGCCTGTTTATATTCATCAATTCATCAAGAACGGCCTCCTCGGTGATCGTAGCCCCGGTCTGGTCTTTCATGGCCTTGGTCGCGAGGTAGTCGGCACTTCTGTTCCAGTCCCGTTTCACGTGCAACAGCTCGTGGTTGGGATGGTCTTTCAATGCCTTCATTACCCGATCATTTAGCGTCCTTAGTCGTGGGGCCTTGCAGTCGATCTCTCTGGTGACCTGCCTGATCACTAGGTTGGAGTCACCACATATGATGACTCGCCCCTTCTCTTGCGACGACAGCAGGTCCAGACATAGAAGTAGACCTCGGTACTCCGCCTCGTGAACCGTAATATCCGGCGTGAAATCAGCAGCGGCTGCAACTATAGACCATTGTGGCAACTTCCACACTATGGCACTATAGGCGCCGACCTTCTTCTTCACGCTTGCCGATCCGTCAAAACTTAATACCAAGAGCTCTTCATCATGGTCGACGGTCGGTGGCGGTCTCGAAACTGACTGCCGAGGTTGCTTCCTCGGGGCAATCGCTATTAATGCCTCGTCCACTTCAGACCGAGGGGTGATACTGGCAGCTAATGTGCCCAATATCTCTTCCTCGCCCCTGGTGCACTTAACGACCTCGAGGGTCCACTGCGACAAGACCGCCGACCATCTGCCTAGACGTCCGTCCATCCCATTGGCTGATAATAGCCAGGCCAAAGTAGACCGCCTTGACAGGACCTTTATAGGTCGGCCGACCAGCAGGTTGTAACGCACATCCATAATTCGTAGCAATGCCAGAACTTCTTTCTCGACAATTCCATAGTACTTCATTTGGATTCAGCGTTCTGCTCGTGAACGTGACCGGATGGTACACACCATCATGATCTTGTACTAGAGTGGCCGAAATGGCCCACTGACTAGCATATACAATAATGGTCGGGACCTTTTTGGGATCGAAATGCTTCAAAATCGGTGCCGTCGCCATCTTAACCTTCAACATACCAAAAGCAAACTTTGCACGCTTCATATGGTCTTCGGCCTCCACTTGCGGACAATCTGCAGCAAGACCAGAGTCGGAGCCCCCATGTAAAGTTGCCCGGTCTTCTTCGCGCAACATACGGTAGTCCACTTCCCGGAGCTCATACAACACAGCCGCGTCGATGGCAAAATCTTCGATGAAGCGGCTGTAGTAGTTTAAAATTCCTAGGAAGGACTGCATTGCCTTCAGAGACTTGGGAAACGGGAGGTTGCTTAACGAATCCAGGTCCTTAGGATTAGCCTCTAGACCATTATTCGAGACCATATGACCTAAATAGGTGACCTTGGACATACCCCAAAAACTTTTCATGGCGCTGATAGATAGGTTCCAGCGGTCGCATGTCTCCAACAATCGTTCAAGCTTCTCGCACAGATCGTTCCATGACAAGGCAGGTATCAGAATGTCGTCGATGGACGACCGCCTCCCTAGAACGGACGGTCTTCTTTCCCGATCGGGTTCACCCTCTGTAAACACATCATAATTTTCAACAGGGTCCCGATCGGTCTTGATCTTCAAGTGTCCGTACAATGCGTTGTCTATCATCCTTTGATAGATCTGGGGCGCGTTCTTCATACCGAACGGCATACGATTCCACTCGAAAAGACCAAACGGCGTCACAAATGCGGAAATCTCACGTCTCGATCAGTCATCGAGACCACCCAAAATCCACTTGCCATATCTAGCGAACAATACCACAAGGTCTTGTCGAGGTCTTCCAACAGATCATTAATCAGCGGCATCGGGTAAACCATGAGTTTAGTCAACCGGTTTACCAGCCGATAGTCGATGCACAGTCTAATGTCAACGCCGTTCTTCTTGATAACAATTACGATCGGCGAGGCCCATGGAGAGGTCGACGGTCTAATAATCTTGGTAGCCAACAGTCCTTTGATAAGATCAGAAAGCTTTTCCCGGTACTGTGGCGCCACGCGTCGACATCGCTGAGCAATCGGCTTGGCATCTCCAACGTCAATATAGCAAATCGCACCACGGGCTGCAGGTGGTAAGGCGTTGCCCTTTCCGATCAGCAGATGTCTTTTCTTCCATATGATATTCTTCAACTGCTCGATCTGGTCTGGACTGTTAAGGTCTTGATCAACCACTTGTAAATCATCCATTGTAACTTCGGGAGAGTCGGAAGAAACTTCAGGGAGGACTTCCATTTGGCTTTCCAGCTCCTGAATGTACTGTTCCCCGCCTTCATGTATACAGACTTGTTCATCTTCTGGGGTGATATCACCTAGACCATCTGGACCGGCTGAACGCCCCTGGTCTTGATCGACGGGCTGCCCTTCACTGATATCGGTCTGATTAGGAATACCGTCATGGTCCGACCTAGCAACTTCATGTTACCCTTCTTCTGTTTCTTGCTCCTCTGTCGCCTGTTCTTGTGCTGACACCACGTTGACTAGCCTCGGCTCGTATACTTGATGGTCCACCGTTCCTGGTGACTGCGGCGCCTTTCTTCGGACCAACATCTTTTTTGGGGTGACATAACTTGGTCTTTCCACTAAAGGTGAGGTATCCTCTTCCACCGACCCATCATCGCTGATAAGAACGGTGGTCGATTGGTACGCCAGGTTTTGCCACTCGACATACCGCTTCGACCCAATCGAGACGAACCCCATCTTCCTTGGTACCTTCCCTTCTGCTAACCACATGCCGACAATAGTGTTATTGTCCAGTGTCAGCGGCTTGTCACCGATATTGGTAACACGGACAAAATCACGTCGACCAGCACTCTTTACGAAGGTCGAGACCCACCGATCGCCCCTGGTCAACCACAACTTCCTCGAACGAAAACCTTTCTCAACCGGGGTATCGGCAGACCGACCAACTGGGATAGTGAGGTCTTGGTCCCACCGGACCAGATCGGTATACGAACCATACAGAGGTCTTCGACCAGCCAACTGGACCTGGACCTCATCCGGGAGCGTAAGAACTCCATGTGACAGGTCTAGGCGAATACCACCTGGTACCATGAAATCCATTCCTAGTAAAGCGTCTTGACCAGCCAACTTGCCAACCCAAGCGCTGAAAAAGTATACCAGCGATCCCGACAAAGTAATTTTCACACGCGTTCTTCCTTCGGTCATATAAGAGTTTTCGCCGATCCCGACGCATTCTTGTCTCTGGGTATCGTCTATACGACATCCGACCATACGAGCAAAGGCGGAGTCGATTATCGATACTTCAGCTCCAGAGTCGAACAACATCGTCGCCTTCTGGTTATTAATCTTGCCACAGGCTTTCGCCTGATTGAACCATTTATCAGGCGCTTGATACTTCCAGTATCCGCGGGATTCTCCAGGCAGAAAGTCCAACTGCATAACCACCTTAGTCCGGGAGTACTCATCGGTCTTCAGACTGTAGACCGGATGGTCTCGGTCGACGCAATTTGGAATAGAACGTGTATTGTCGGTCTTATCCTCCTTGCCGACATATGCATAGATGTGAACCGTAGAACGCTCGGCTCGATCCAGAATCCAACCTGGCGAGCGTCCTAGTTTAACATCTTTTCTGCGTCCGGCGGCAGCATTCCCGCGTGCTTGTCCGGCACGTATCACTTGCGCATCATGTTAAAAAATTCTTCAATCTTGCATTGGCCGGCCTCGTGGATCTCTCCACATGACTTGCATGCGAAGAGGTAGTGGTCCGTCGGGTGGCCGCGTCTCTCGCACTTCTTGCACACCATCTTCTTCCAGCAGTTTGGACCGTCATGTTTGCTCGACCCACAGTGGGAGCACTTCTGACGAGGTCGGTCCTGATCGGACTTGCTTCCGTTCCTTCCCTTCCTGTCCACCTGGTCGGACTTCGACTTGGTCTTCGGGGCAGGTCCCGCAACATAGACGTAACGATACTGGTCTTCATCCGATGACTCCTGGCTGGATGGACTTCCACTTTCCCCTTCTGACCCCGTGCTAACATCAGCTATAATTGCCTTGACCGCTCGGGTCGGTCTGGTCCAAGGTCTCTTGACCGGATCGGTCTGGGTATTGGAACGATAGCGACCTGATCCACCAGCGGTCTTCGCTCTCATACTACGCGACTGTTGTAACGTCCGCATGGTCTGTTCAACTTCTCCTGCATCCTTAAGACGAAGTAGAGTAAGCTGGTCCGCCAGTTCTTGATCGTCAAGGGTACTAATATAGTGACCCACATGTTCTAAGGCGGCACCGTTCGGCGGGTTATTCTATTTGATTGTTATGCCGACGCGAAGTGCAGCCACGTTCAAACGATGCAAATACTCGATCGGTGTTTCGTCGGCCCGCTTCTGCATATGGTGGTACTTACGGGCGCTTACAAATCAGGAGTTACAATATTGACCTTCAAACTCCGCACATAACAGGTCCCAGTCAGACCGGACGCCCCGATCCAACTGTTGAATCCAGTTCGCAGCCGGTCCTTTTAACAAATCCCGGAAGATTAAACAACGTTCGCCTTTTGGGTTCTGGTCTCGCAGGAACGCAGACTTGACCCGACTGAACCAAGACCGGGCCTGGTCTTCATCAGCATCCTTGCCGGTGAAGTCCTTGAGGTCGGTCGTCGCGGCCATACGAATGCGCGGAATCGCAGCAGATCCAAAGTCGTAGGCAGTAGTGGAGGCTAGGTTAGCCTTGCGCACCTTGCCTGCGCCTGTACCGTCTGATCCACCATGGTCGTCAAGACCACTGACCGACTCCATATCACAGTCACTTGTCTTGCTTGGTCTACGCGGTATTGCCGGTTGCGGCTTGCGCCTTCCCTTGCCGGTTGGTTTATCACTTCTAATAGGCTTATCCATAGATGTAACCGATTCCATATCCACATCTTTGCAAACATTGACACCTTGACAGGTAGACCGGTCTTGGACATGTGGGCGCATAGGTGGTCTAACCCGTTCTTCCATGAAACGTTGTATCATCGTCTCAAACATGGCTTGGACGTTGGCTGGCGTCATGGGCAACGTGTTGATACCCTCCTTTTGCGGAACTGAGGCCTGTGGGGATCGCTGGGGCCCCGACTGGCAAGCAGCCCTTTGCTGCCGCATGTCCCTTTTTTTGTTCAGACCGGGCATGGTCCACCCCCATGGTCATCCGCTCGACACCGGTCTCCAACTCTGATGAGCTGTTAGAGGCCGGTGGAGGCTGGTAGATCGATTCATCATCGGAACCAATGTCAACAAGCTCTGTGGAGGCTTCGGCGACCTTCATTGCCGTGGTGGGAGTTGGGCGGCGAACCGCCCCCACCAGTGGCACCAAACGGTCGTGGAGGTCCGACATTGATGCCTCCAGTCTCCAAGCATCAAATTCAAACAATTTATTGACACCGGCGGGGTTCTGCATTTTAATTCCAACCTCCGCCAACATCGCCACCAAATTCTTGACGAGCAGTAATGGTCGATCACTCTGGATCGGCTCGGTACTGGGACCGAGAAGACGGTCGGGGATATGGAGGTCCAACACCCGAAAGACCTGGTTTTGGCGAACAAATCGCTTCAATTCAAAAACATAATACATCTTGTCCAGGTCTTGTTCGGTGATAGCCTCATCCCCGACCTTCGACTTTTCTTCGAAGTCGTCTTCGTCGGGTGGCATTCCCAGCCCTTTTCTGGGCACCTTGGGTACCTTGGGGACTTTAGGGAGGTAGACCGGATCGTTCCAGTCAGCCTCCAAGTAATTTTCATCTTTTAGTTTTCCATCAATTTTTTCATTCATACACATAGGATCAGGAAATTGGTCCTGATCCTTTCCGGAACTATAGCAAGACCTGCTATAGTCCCGATCGGCTCCGGTGGGAGCCTTTTGGGGAGGAAAAAACTTATTAATCCCGATCTGGTCCTCCGCCAGGCCAGATCGGACATCGCCATCTTTATCAACAACTAGAACGTAAGGCGATAGCCTTTCCTTACGTCCTCTCCAGAACGACTCCATATTCAAATCATTCAAATCTTCGAATCCAATTTTTGATGGAATATCAGCACGGTGATATCCACGATCACCAAGTGATCCGGGCACGCGCACCATTGTGGTGGAGTCAAGTTCGAAATCGAAAATATTAGCATCGATAACCTGACTACCACCATCGCGCCCAGCCTTCCAACTTTCGGAGGGGGTACTCCGCGGACCACCACTCGAGATCTGGTCCGATCGTCCGCTGCAAGCAGACGACCGGTCGTCATCAGAACCCACTTGGTCCGATTGTTTAGTGTCCATCTCACCTTGTGTACCCGACGGAATGGGCTAGTTACACACTCGGTGGATCGGGATTGCAGATTGGATCGAACCGGTCTTGAATATAGAAGACCGATCTGGGTAGGTATCTCTGGGGCGGAACTCTTCACCCCAGACACAAACAGACCAAAAACACTTCCAAGAGATAACTTCGAATAGGTCGATCGTCCAAACGATCAAGACCTGACCAATACGAAATAATAGAGGGTAGACCGACCGTTCCGGTATAGCCCACGAGTGCGACGTCGATGTGTTCTTATATCCAGTTATACTTCATATACCGCGGCGTAGCGTCGAGACAACACCACGCGCCGGGGTTAAATCACCCCGACGTGGAGAAGTACTTGGTCTAAGTGGGG
Source organism: Peronosclerospora sorghi (assembly GCA_026184515.1). NCBI lineage: Eukaryota > Oomycota > Peronosporomycetes > Peronosporales > Peronosporaceae > Peronosclerospora > Peronosclerospora sorghi. The sequence goes on along the minus strand of CM047589.1, from coordinate 4,028,945 downwards.
CTCTGCGTTCCCGCAACCACCTGTGATAATCATTGTCGCTGTCAGCTATGACCAAAACCGGTCTAGTTTCCAACCAATATTAAAACAAGCCAATATGTCCGCGTAAAGACCCAATATTCTCGTGAAACTCCACAAACGATATCTCCACGCCAAGACCAATCCAGTGAATAGCACGTTCCAAACGTACTTGACTTGAGGTGTTGAGATCGCCAAATTGTACTCCCGTCGAGGGACTTCCAGTGGGCCAAAGTGCACGTGCGGCGCGTCCAGACCGGGTATAATGGGCGAGAGGGGATAATTCGACCCTCTGCCCCAAAACACTCCGCGGCGGGCGGAGGCGACTAGTGTACGAAAAGGGAAGAACGGCGACCCCTAGATGTGGTGTGAACCAAGACGAGAAGAGGTTTTAGCCACTTATCCGAAAGCTAAAATATTTCCTTACTTAAAGGTATAACCTCTGTCCTAAAAGGCAAAACCACAACTAAAATACTACTACCCTATAGACCCTAAATGTACCCACACAAAAATATGTAAAATACCCAATGTCAGGTGACTCACCAAAACTTGCGTTCTTGACACTTCTTGAGCCTGATAGGCTGAAAAGCCCCCCTTGTTTAAACCAATCCGAAATTAGACCAAATGCCTTGACAAAACTTGACCAGAAGTGTGCCAAATTTTGGGCACGCTTCTCCACATAAGCGCGCAATACAAGAGGGGTAGGATTAGTTGCTGACAACTAATCCTATACTAAAAGTAAATATATAAATATTTACTTGCTATCTAGAACGCAAAATTAAGAGTGTTTATTTAATGGGTGGTTTAGAGGATAATAGTATAGTAACTAACTAATTAGTATAATAATATCAAGTCTTTAACTAACTGTACTATTAGTTAACGTGCATGATTCGTTATTTATACCGAATCGACTTTTCCTTCTTAGATTATAATAACTTATAATCTCTTATTTAAATTTCAGACAACGCGTCTAAAATTTAACCGTGATATTCTAACTTGAATATCGATTATATAATGGCACCCCATTACAGACAGGGACATCACCCTGTTGGTGCAAAAAACGTAAATCACCAGTAGGGGCGGGGCGCCCTACTGGGAATGTTATCCCACATGCCGAAATAGGGCATGTGAGGGTAATAGCCCCAGACGGGACTATGTCCTGTCAAAAGGTGCAGAATGATGGTAAGCCTCTTATCACCCTGGAGGCTAGCCGCACGGGAGCGATGTCCCCATGCGAGCTTCGTTTGACACAGGAGCGTCAAAAATTTCGTTAGAACTCAGAGTCTAACGGTGTTGAGCTTCGTGGAGGTAGAAACCCCACGAAGAATTTTGTCAGTCCGGTTAGCAACAGGTGCAACCGTGACTATTCCAAAGCGTGTGATGAAAACACGTTTCGAGTTGAATGAACTGTCATTCGAGGATGAATTCATCGTCCTCGATTTAGATGACAAGTTCGATGTGATACTTGGAATCCCATGGATGTCCAAGTTTAAACCTTCGATCGACTGGGTTAACCTATCGATCGACTGCGGCGGACCCACAGGATCTGATCACCCTGTGTGTAATCCGGCTGTATCAGAAGATACAACCGCAGCGTCGGACAGTCTGGTGGATAGCGATGGCACCACCAGGTCTGTTCCGACACGATCTGCGGAAGGTACCTCCGCTGGTGAGAGTCCAGAGGAACTACCACACGCAACGGAAGAGTCGTTTTATGTTGGAGAGATATCCACGGGTGATAAAGACCACCGTGAGAATGAAGTGATATCCACGGTGGGAAACACCCACCGTGAGAATGAAATAGTATCCACAGTGGGAAACACCCACTGTGCGACCGAAGGTTCCAACACGACGAAAGAATTCCGTGTTGATGAGAGTGAACTCACGATCTAGTGCAATCGTGAGCACAACTCCGTTGTGGCCAGTGCCCACCACGTTGCGTTAGCCATGCACACGGGTGATAAAGACCACCCTGTCGCAGAACAGGTGGCCGATCAGACGAGCACATCTGATCGCCAAGAAAATTCCATGGTAGGCAGTGGCCACCATGATGATGAGTATTCGCACACGGTGAATCGTAATCACCGTGTAGCAGTCAATCAGACGAGTGCGTCTGATTGCTTGGAAAGTTCCGTCGAGACGATCAACGTCTTGACGCAAACGGAAACCGGATTAGCTACCCAGTCTCTGTTGATGGAACACACTCCGAAAGAAGGTTCGGAAGTGATGGCTCTTCCAGCGCTAAGCTGGAAGAAGGTTATGAAGAACTTGCACGATGATCAGATCGAACAGATCTGTATTATCGTATCAACAGATGATGTAGTGGATATTCGTGAGCGAATATCCACATTACAAGTGGAAAACATTGGGAAAGAGGTTCCCAATGATCAAACCATAGTTCAGCGATTTGAAGCGCGGAGCTCGGAGTCGCTTAAAGCGAACTCCCCATTTTATGAGGTACTTCAGGAATACGCTGAAGTATTCCTAGAAGAAGTACCTATCGAGCTCCCTAAGGATAAGGGAGCTCGTCATGAAATTGACCTCGTTCCAGGTACGAAGTATTGTGTTACGCGGCGATGGACGTTGCCGCGTGATCAAGTAAAAGCGATCGACGAGTTTTTTCGAAGCTCGTCTTAAAGCAGGCCAAGTGCGGGAGTCTATCTCACCACACTCTACCCCCACCTTTTGTGTGAAAAAGTCCACAGGTGGGCAGGTGGGTGGAGAATCGTTCACGCTTACAACAATCTGAACGCATCGACGGTACCGGCACAAACCGATACCGCGGAAGGATGTCATCATAGATGGCATGTGCGGGAGCACCTTTTTAGTGCTCTCGATCTAAGAGATGGATTTTATCAAATCCTAATGCGTGAGAAGGATATCCCTCTCAAGGCAGTAAGCACCCCAAGCGGCATGCTTTGGGAGTGGCTTGTTATGCCACAGGGGCTTCGAAATGCCCCTGCTACGTTTAACAGATGCGTAAAGCGTCTATTACGCCCGGTGTGAGAATTCGCACCGAGTTATTTCGATGACATGTTCATCCATAGTAAGTGTGAACACGATAAAAGCGATGTAGATGTCCATAGGGAACATCTACGTCGAGTGTTAGAGCTTATGCGTAATAATAAGCTCTATGCAAATCTAAAGAAGTGTACCTTTGGTGCACCTGAGATACCCGTTCTTGGATGCTTTGTGGGCAAGAACGGGGTGCGACCTAATCCAGAAAATATCAGGGTGATCGTTGAATGGCCTACGCCAAACAACGTTAAGGAACTTCGAAAGTTCCTTGGGTTGGCAACATATTTGCACAAGTATTCGTGCAACTATGCTGGGTTAATACGACCTTTTTCTTAATTGCTTATAAAAGATGTTGAATGGCATTGGGTATCCCAATGCCAAGATGCTTTTGATGCAGTCAAGCAAAGCTTGACTGAAGCGCCTGTCTTGGCTATAGCCGATAACGAGCGTCCGTTCCACGTCGTTTGCAACGCAAGCGATTTCGCTATCGGCTGTGCTTTGATGCATCGTGATCGCGATGATCGTGATCGCGTAATCTGCTATCAATCGCGTCAGTTGCGCCCAGCCGAGCGCAACTATCCAGTGCATGACAAGGAACTCCTTGCCATGAAGTATGCACTGGCCAAGTTTCGGATCTATCTCTTGGGAGATAGACCGTTTGTGTCCGTTTGGTTTACACGGACCATGCGTCGCTACGCACGGCCGTGAATTCACCACATATTTCTCAAAGAATGGCTCGATGGCTGTCATTCCTTGCTGAATACAACTTTACGGTTGAATACAAACCCGGAAAGTTGAACGTGATAGCAGATGCGCTATCACGAAGACCCGATTACGAGACGAAACCGTCCGTAACCGAAGGTGCCAGTGCAAACGCGATCCGTTGCACTGCTTTGTCGTCGTCAATTATAAGACAAGTACGCGAGGCGTACAAAACAGACGAGGAGACACGTCTGTTGATTGATTACTTACGTAATCAATCAAGTGAGAAACGCGACGAACTCCAAGAGTTCCCCCACGCTTGCGTGAATCGATATCGACTGCACGATGGTCTGCTGCTTTACAGCACAGACCAAAAAGATGAAAGTCGCATAGTCGTTCCAAACGACGATAATCTCAAACATCGAATTATGTTTAAGTATCATCATGCACCGATTTCGGGGCATCAAGGTCGAGAGAAGACATACGCTTCTCTCGCACGTGACTTTTACTGGCGAAACCAGTACAAGTGGGTACGGAAATACGTACGCGCTTGCGAGATTTGCCAGCGCGTTAAGCCTGCGCAGTCTGCACAGACTCCGCTACAATCTCTGCCGGTTCCAACAGAGTGTTGGAAGTCCATTTCAATGGACTTCGTATTCGGTCTTCCACCCGACAATAGTCGGAAGACCGGAATAGTGGTCTTTGTAGACCGTTTCAGTCAGATGGTACATCTTACTGCAGTATCAGCGAGCGTAACCGCCGCTCAAACAGCGCGGATATTCGTTGATACGGTATTCCGTTTGCACGGAATGCCGGAAGACATTGTCTCGGATCGAGATCCGATATTTACAGGACGTTTCAGGCAAGAAACGTTCTCATTGTTGGGAACCCAGTTGAAGATGTCAACTGCGGACCATCCGGAAACGGATGGGCAGACGGAACGGGTTAACCGCGTTCTCGGAGACATGTTGCGATCATACGCACATGCCTTTGAACAGTGGAGTGACTACCTGTCACTCACTGAATTTGCGATTAACAATTCGGTGCATGCTTCAACTAAGCATACACCGTTCTACGTGAATGCCTTAAGGCATACATAAACCCCAGCTTTACTTGTCGGTACGCCAAATCTAAGTGGGGGAGGGACCCGCTAAAATTTTGAGCGATTCAATGCGCAAGTTGCGACTGCAACTTGTGAACAAAACGATGGCACTTCTACTGAAAGTACAGTAGAAGCGGAAGCAGCTTCAATTGAAACTGAAGCTGCATACGATGAATATGTGTCTGCAGAAATGGCTGCAGACGATGAATATGTGTCTGCAGAAATGGCTGCAGACAACGAGTACAAACGCACCTACTGCTGATTAAGCTGTAGATGAATTCTTACTACAGCGCCAAGCTGTAATACGCTATATAAAAGATGCACTTGCTTCTGATTTGGATAAGCAGAAGCAGAATGCAGACAAACAAGGAAGGAAGAACAAAAACTCCTTTCTGAAAGGTGAATTGGTATTATTAATTACTACCAATTTTCCTATACATGCAATAATCAACTTCCCTACACGGAAGTTTCTTCCTAAGTACTTGGACCTTCAAGGTCCAAGAGATTCGGGGAAATGCCTATACCTTACACATTCCCACAGCATTGCGGCTTCACCCAACATTCTATGTTGGGCGGCTCAAGCCGTATCACTTGTCTTCGTCTTACGACGAGACACAGAACCACGGAAGATACCGTGCTTCTCCAAGTCTCCCAAGAGAGACTAGTAATCGGCTTCCAGCCGTTGGTGAGCAGAGCGGGGAGTCGTTACCTCCGCCTTCGACTTCTCAAGATCAGCCGTGCGCCGATCGATATCTCCCTTATAGCGGGAAAGCTCAATGTACAGAAGATAATTCTTCTGCTGGAGGGCAGTGTGCGCCCCGAGGATGTCGCGGACATCCTCGCCAAGAGACCGATATGTCTTCACACAGTGAGACATATCGCTGCTCAAGGAGGAATAACCCTCCTCGAGCTTGCGGAGCAAAGAACCATGCTCCGCAACAACAACGGCGAGGGAATTCTCAACCTCCGCCGCCCCTGATTGATAATCAGGGGAATAAGCGATATATCCTCGAGCGCTTGATCTCGAAGCGCTCGGTGCCTTTGAAGAAGTGGCAGCGTACCGAGTACTTGGTACGCTGGCTGGGATATCCCCAAGAGTTCGACTCTTGGGAACCGATTGAGGTTCTGAAGGCCGACGCCCCAGACCTTTTAACTGAGTTTGAGAAGAAGTCTCAAACTCATAATGCGAAGTAGCATCAACAGTAGGTGTTGATGCATTCAGGGTATCGATTAAGCCCTGAATTTCGGCGGGTACGGAAAATCCACCGTACCCCCGCAACTCCTCCTCTGACAGACGAGGAGCGACCTGCGGACACCGCGGGCAAACGAGGTGAGAAGGTACACCACAGTTCAACCCTTCTTTGATGCAAGCAAAATGTATGTATTCCATTTTGCCTGTTCGTGTGTGCTTTAAAAAGCGCTCGCGCATTACGTGAACTTTATTCACGCAATCATCTGGGATTTTGCTGTAGTTGTCAACAAAAGCATTCAAACTCTGAGTCAGGGCGTCCTTGTCGTCCCTGTTCTTTCTTGACCCTTTCCGGCTCGAATAATGTCGAACCTGGAAAAAGAGGTCAATAAGTACAGACGCCTATCGTCTGTACTTCGATCGAATCGACGTGACTGGATATCTTCGCAGTCATCCAGCACGTTGATATCGAACAACGCATATTGGCAGTCCCGCTTACGGTGGCCGCCACTGTTGGGGGCAATAGCCCAGCTAGGGGTCCAAAACCCCACTTTGTACGGAACATGTGGTTCCGTACGATGATACGCTTTAGAAGCGGCAGGCGCCGCTTCTATTCGAGCCCTTTTAGCAGGCGGAGCACCGCCTGCTTCAACACCACGCGCCGGGGTTAAATCATCCCGACGTGGAGAAGTATTTGGTCCAGGTGGGGATATGCGTTCCCGCAACCACCTGTGATGATCATTGTCGCTGTCATAGCAGACAGCGACACCAGAGTCGTCATCGCTGTTAGGCGATGAGCACCTAGCGAGTTTCGACTCGCTAGATCCTTTAGTGGGGACAGCTGTATCCCCATCACTTTGTTCGGAGTCAGAACTCCCGAACATGGCCCTCTTGGCAACACGCCATTCGGAAGTTGCCATCGTGCGAGATGTTGCATTAGCAACATCTCCCTGTTTCTTGCCAGATGCCGCCTTAGCAGCATCTGTGGTCGAAGACGGTACGTCTTCCGACCTTTGCGTAGTTGGCGCTGCTAATGCAGCGTCACTGTTGTCACTCAACACCTCAGCACCTAGTGCTGAGGCGGAGGAAGAAGCTCCTTCATTGTTTTCAGCAGCGCTCTTTAGAGCGCCGGCGCGTGCCTTGACCATCGAGTCGATGGTCAATCAGTTGGTAAATGAGAACGACCAACAAGTGCCACCCATGATTGGCCAAAATAAGATTTATTATTGGCCAACCACCTTAAGTGGGGGGTGAAGTAATGGGGTACCATTACATAATTGATATTCAAGTTAGAATATCACAGTTGAATTTCAGACGCGTTGTCTAAAATTCAAATAATAGATTATAAGTTATTATAATCTACGAACGAAAAGTTGATTCGGTATAAATACCGAATCATGCAGGTTAACTAATAGTACAGTTAGTTTAATACTTGATATTATTATATTAGTTAGGTAATTACTATACTGTTAGCCTCTAACCACCCATTTAATAAACACTCTTAATTTTGCGTTCTCAAGATTAAGCGAATATTCTATTTGCTTTTAATATAGGATTAGTTGTCATCAACTAATCCTACCCCTTCCGTACTGCGCGCTTCCTCGCACAACACAGTGTAAGCCTGTAACATGATCAGTCCTGTTACAGATAGTGTTGTACTGACGCTGTTTACGTTGTGACGGCTCACGATTTGACGAAATACATTGTACCAGCGCAACTCAAGTCCTCATGTTATGCCATGGGCATTGTGGTGCGTTGCACAAGTGCTGTCAGTAAATTGGTAGGAAGTACTTACAATCGTCGTGTTTAGGGACAAAGAAACAGATGGGGGAAGGACAGGTGCCAACTCAACTTTTACATGCAGCTAACGAAGCTTCTCGCGATCTTGGGCTATACGGACGAGACGAACCCATTTGGAGACTACGACTTGAGTCAGCCTTTTGTATGGGGCAAGAAAAACTAAGGTAAAGCCAAATCACCGACGAAAGATCTGAAGAAATCTCACTTGAGACGCGTGGAGGAGATTCGGAAGGAGCTGAAACGCCGCGAAGAGCGCGAGGCCGAAAACGAAGATGGAGCGACTGAAAAGTGAAGAACTGCGATTGAAAGACGCGGAGCAGTATGCATATTTGCAGGAAAAGGAGGAAGCGTTTCATTACAAATATTAGATTAATTGCCCCGTTGGTACAACGGGGCACTATGATAGTAAAGTTAATATAAAGATAAAATTCCAAGGTAGCTAAAAATGCATAAATGCATAAGTGACCACAATAGTCGCGCTTCACTTGAAGTTTGTGTGTAGTCCCATACCGGACTACACATGCATTGCTTGTAAATCTTCAACACAATACTTACTAAGGTCCGCAAAATTTCCATCCTAACTAGGTCTTGGTGATGATCCCCTCTCACTCACTATACAAAGTAGGTATGCAGTTTTCTTAAACATACGGAGTATGACCTAGTCACTTTTTCGGCGTATCAATTAGTCGTTTCATCTTTAGTTTGTCTATACTCTTCACCTTAGTTTTCTCAATATCATATACTAGCATAATGCCCCGTTGTACCAACGGGGCAATTAATCTAATATTTGTAACACTGCAGAATGTAAATTGGGGTTGACCTGAGAAAAAGCGAAGTCACGGCAAACAGATGTACACTATATTCTATATTTTATCTAATTAAGCGCCTCTTCATATACAACGATTCTCATGCCGTGCACGCCAGCTCTGTTCTCGGCAGGTAATAGCACTTGTATGTGTGCGGGAGACGTTGCTCTTGTATTCATATATGTAAGTTGGTGTACCTAACAGGCTGGACGCTATTGTACGTAAGTCAGTAAATTTCAGCCAATCAAAATGTGAGCTACGTACACCAAAAGACGGATCAAATTTTATTATATATATAGACTAGCATAGTGCCCCGTTGTGCAAACGGGGCGATTGACTGAAACAATACGTCGTTAGTTCGATCTTACTAAAAGTTAGGATTCAAAAATGTACCGCAACAGGAGCCGCCGTAGCACGGATTGTCGCCTTCTTTAATCAGCCCATGAAGGTGGGTGTTGATTTTTGATTTGCGACCTCAATGGTTGCCTTTTGCTGTTCAGATGCTCTTCCATTATCAGCAGCTCTGTTACCACTGCCATCCGTTTCCATCGTAGCAGGATCTTCCACTTTACCGTTGCCATTCTGTTTATGCTCATTACGCTCGCGGGCAGCGTGGACGCCATCCTCGCGCATTTCTTTAATGCCCGAGGCAACGTTAACGACCATGGTGCCAGTTCCTGCCACAATCGCAGCAGATCCCATGATCACACCACCTACGATGGCCTTGCCACCGTAGAGAAGACCTTTGGCAGGCGCATATACAGCTCCACCTGCGTCACGCGTTAACCCTTTTGAGCGATTAGGGGCTTCTGGGTCCATTGCTTCACCGAAGCGGAAAAACTCCTCGAAAATTTCTATGGCGCGCTCCTTGGTCATTAAATGTACGCCGTCCTCTAGTCCTTCCTTGCCATAGATATCGTCTTCATCAATAATCAACAGTAGCAAATGGGTAAATAATCACTGATAAAAACTTCCCAGGCCTAAAGCCCGCAGCTCGCATACTGCAAACAAAAAAATCGTACAAATTTTGCGCGTATCATCATTCGATAGCACGTTATACGCCTCACCGACAATCTTAAAATTCACCACAGCCGTGAGTTTGTCCGATGGATTCTTATCGGGGTGATACTTGATGGCAAGTTATCGATAGCTGAAGTTTATACCCCGACGTCCTTTAATCCTTCCTGACCAATGGACGTGAGATCAATATCCGAGTCAGGCTGGATGCTATTCTACGTAAGTCAGTCAATTTCAGCCAATCAAAAGGAGAGCTACGTACACCAAAAGTCGGATCAAATGATCGAATTTATTATGAGAAATTACACAGAATGGGTCGGGTTTTCACGGAAATTCACAGAATGGGTCGGTTTTCTATCTTCTATATAATAACATCCACATATATAAAGAAATAATTGGAACAGAAAGAATTGATGTCGCTCCGGCGAGGACCGGGGCATTCGGGCCCAGGAGCATGGCCGACGGCGCCACAGCCTCCACTGGGTCTGGAATCTCACGAATTTGACCAACCAAAAGGTGGCCAACTCACTTTTATTCCTCTTGCCATGTCCCCAGATTCTGGATCAAGAAGGATGATAATGGAGAGTACGAGATATGCATTATGGTCGTGGATATGGGTGCTGTTATAGGTTGACTTACTTTTTGTGCATGTTGCAGCATCGTGCCGAACGTGTGCGAGGTCGTGGTTATGTCGCTTGATAGAGAAAATATTCTGGATGCTATAACCCGGGCGCTAACGACCATGAAAGGAAATATTTTAGACGCAGACGTAATGACAACAGTGGATGGGAAACTGTTGGATCGCTTTGTAGTTAAGGGATCATTTATAAGTGACGATAGACAGGAGGAGCTGCGTACGCAAGGTTAAAAGACTCAAATGAACTAACCAGATGGATACTACTATGGATAGAGAGAGAAGAACCGGATTAACGTGGCTATTCACAATGGGTATAGATTTGATGTCAGGAGAATATGCAGTGCAGAAAGCGAGTTTGACGAGAGAAAGTTTACTTAGGGGAATCTAGGCAGAAAAGGAAGAGGCATTGAGTTACTCATTGATGGTTATAATATGATTGATACTTATTGGTTTGAAGATGAGGTTCACAGGAGCGATTATGAAAGTCTTGGTGTCGACGCTAAAGTTCGTTCTCGCTCAGTTTTCATCCTTTTTGGGAAAAGTATTAACGGAATGGAAGCCTGAATCTGGGCATATCGGGGCGGTTAGGGCAAAATAGTAAAAAACAGGTTGATGCTGGCAGTAACAGTAAAACCGACCCAATCTGTGAATTTCCGTGAAAAACCGACTCATTCTGTGTATTATCTCTTTTATTATATATATAGATGTACGATCTTCTCCATTGGCAGACACCGGCAGACAGTCTCAGTCTCCGACCCGGTTAATTTTATGAACGCGCGCAATAACCAGCGGGGCGGATCGGAGACAAATGGAAGTCATTAAACCAAAAAATAAATCGATCACCTCATGTTTGGCTCTATCATATTTTTGGTTTCGCTCTAGCGTCCCCCAATGATTGTGATGCGCACGCGACGTTACAAGGATTAGTACGAGGGAGCATCGCAATCATTGGGGGGCGCTAGAGCAAAACCAAAAATATGATAGAGCCAAACATGAGGTGATCGATTTGGACCACCTCGCAGCCTGTGAGAAAAGAAGAAAAGCGCGTTGGTTAAACCTGCGCACATGATCAGCGTCTTCTGGTTGCGTTATGGTTTGGAGTTGGTTGATACATGTACGAGAGAGTCAACCTGGAAGCTTTCATTTGTTTTTACGTGTATTAAAGTCGCGAGCATTGAGATACCTAATAAATGTCGCTTATGCGTTCAAATCCTCATGACAATAGCCAGAAACATGCTTCATCCTGAATAGTGATACCCTCTATTTAGTGACGACAAAGTTAGAGTCGTAGATAACTACCATGAAAGTAACATTTATTAGGTGTCTCAATGCTCGCGACTTTAATACACGTAAAAACAAATGAAACCTTCCACGTGTGTCTCTCTCGTACATGTACCAGCCAACCCCAAACGGTAACACAACCAGCAGACGCTGATCATGTGCGCAGGTTTGCCCTACGCTCTCTTTTTCTTTTCTTCTCGCAGGATACGAACTCGTCCAAAAGGAGCACCTCATTCGACGAAAAGTGGCACTCTCCCTTGAACAATTCTTTGTAACGTTCCGTGACCATCGAAATCAGTTGAGGTGTGTACTGGCGGTTCGTCCAATACGTAAGGTCTTCCTCTATGCCAAGCCGCACCAGTCCTGACTGCATCCCTCTATTACCCCTCGCTCTTTCCTCCTGACGGAGACGGGCGTTGCCAGTGTCCGCGGATTCTTCCGTCTCGATAGGCTTACCGCTGGTTGTGCTAATAGCTAGCATTGTTAGGATAGTGGGAAGAACGAGCTTTACCACGCGCATGTTGCTGCGAATGTATATGACTTCGGCGTGGGTTTGTCGATATGATGGGAGTCCAGTTTGTTGTCAACCGTTAAGTATTATTCTATAAAAGACTGCAATGTGTGCAAGACAGTACCCGTACCTAGATGGTGTACATAACCCGAGACTCTGTTCATTGCTATGTTGGCCGAAATGCCATCTGATTGGTCGAAATGTATTCATGCCTGGAGTATGCGGGTCCTTTCAACACCTAACTATCCCGTCTCGTGCCAAACAATCGTGCTTTCCCTACCATCCTCCCCGGTGGATGGTTTGGCGACTTCGCTTCTGTTGACCATTCGTTGCCGTCATCAGGGGAGGGGCGCTCGATCGACTTCCGCGGGCGCGTACGTACAAATAAGTTGCTCAATAATGTGAGATACAAAACATCCGGTAGCCGTCTTTCTCTACGGTACATTCTAGCTTGAAACTGGGTGGCGATTTGTGGACATAGAGTAGTTTTGTTTCTGTGCACACTTCATCTCCTTTCAGATTCGGCATGTCCGAAAAATCGGATCTCCAAGAACTTATACTCCGAATCTTCCTCTAAAATTTGGGTGGCTGGTCTTTTTCATGTAGTCGTGGTATCGAATACAAAAGAGACCGAAAAAGACGCAAAGAATCCAGTTTGGAAACCCATTTGCCACAGCATCTGGTCCCTGCTTCTCCTTTTCCCAATCTCGGCTGTTCCTGTGTCAGGATTGATCTATCTATACAAACATGATATCTACATGTGTTTGCACCACGAGGTGCACCCTATTCCTCTATTCCTTTTGCATTTGTAAAGTCTGTGGTCGTGAGGTCACTCACGATGGAGGGCCACGAGATACAGTAGGTGGCGGTGTGTATCCTTGAGATGGCTGCCCACTGTGTCTCTCGGCGCAGAGCCAGTTAGCTCCCGTTCTCTGTCGCCTCGAGGGCGAGGGAGTCCACGATGTCGCCCATTTGGCAATTTTCTCTCGCTAGTAAGTCCACGAGAAGATGCGTCTCCATTGGTTAGTATTCGCCAGTGCGTGTGCCCTCGCGTCGACGCTCCTTGGCTTGGTGCGGGCCGACGCGATGGAAGCGGGCGATAAATCGAAAAACGCGACGAAGGATGTCACGGAGAAGGGCGAGGACGACGAACTCGACGCACTGATCAAAAATCTTACCGAGACTTCTGGTTCCCTTGATCTGGAAGCTTTGTTTGGTGGTACCGAGGAGGATACCGAGGAGACCGACGACACCGAAGTCAGTAAACCCAAAAAATCCAAGTCTGGAAAAGAAGCCGAGGACAAGGAAGACGCTAATGACACGGAGAGTAAGGAGGATGCAGATGGTGACGACGCCGACGCGGATGATGAGACCCCCAAAAGCAAGACAAAGAAGAAAAGCGTGGAAAAGGAGACAACCGTTGAAAACGAGGACGACGAGGTTGATGAAACCAACGATGAGGGCGCCACAACCACGACCAAGAAGAAAAGCGAGGGAACGAAGGAAACCGATGAAACGAAGGACGACGAGGATGATGGAACCAAGGCTGTGGACGCCACAAAAAAGACAACGAAGAAGAGCGTGGAAGAGGATACAACCGATGATAAGGAGGACGACGAGGATGATGAAACCAAGGATGATGACGCCACAACCACGACAAAGAAAAAAAGCGTGAAAACGAAGTCAAGCAAAGAAGAGGACGACGACTCGGACATGATGATGATGGACTTACTCGACTCTTCTAATGACAAGGACTCGGTGAACGACAAGGACGAGGACACGGAGAAAGAAAAGGACGAGGACACGGAGAAAGACAAGGACGAGGATACAGAGACTGAGGACGCCACAACCACGACCAAGAAGAAAAGCGTGGACAAGAAGACAACTGAAGAAGAAGACCTGGACAAGATGATGAAGGGCATACTCGAGTCCACTGATACCAAGGACACGGAGAAAAACACGGACGAGGACACGGAGACTGACAAGGAGACCAAGAGTGACACGGAGACCAAGATCGAGAAAAGTACGACAAAGAAGAAACCCACTAGCGAGGACGAGGATCTGTCGACTAGCTCGAACGACGATGAACCCTCTGAAGACAAAAAAGAGGATACTGAAGACGTCACATCGACCGATAAGACAGAGACCTCGATCTTGGATAAGATAAAGGAAGATGACACTGAGGACGATATTCCCGAGAAACCGAAAGAGTTGGACGAGTTCGAGACGTCTCTAAAAAAGAAACCTGCTGATACTTCCGGCGCCACCGAGGATAAGGAGACTGGAGAAAACAAGTCGGGCGATGATGAGGAGATTGGAGAAGACGAGGGGGAGGAAGCTGAGCTAGGTGTCACGCCTGCTCCCGTTGACGAATGTACTGACCCGGAAAATGGATGGTTTACGGATATGTGGAACGCATTGACGTTCCAGTGTTGAGTCTAATTGTGTACGTCTTATGTAGCGTGGCACGAGAGAATGGACATACTACAATACTTGAGATGTGGTTGTGTTTTTTATCCGTTTCGTCCACTTTTGCCCAATAGGGGATGAGAAACGATGAATAATTGTAATGCCACCAGCTGCTAACTTGATTTTTGTGTCGACTCTTGTGATAATTTTGAATGATCGTGCAATCGGCGCAACGTGGTAATTACGCGTTTTTACACTGGGGGAACAACGTCGACACGGAGCTCGAGCGAGCCGTCGAGCGAGTCGAAGGCAAGCGACGCGACGAGGTCGCGCGTCGTAGCCGCTTCGGCGACGGACCGTGGCGGAAGAAAACGAATCCATTGCTTTGCATGGCGCACGCGCGGGCCCGTGACCACGACATGGTGTCCGTGTGGATCCAACACGTACTCGAGCCAGATGATCACGGCATTGGCGTTGCCGGTGGAAAGCACGAGACGCGTGTGCGTCGCGAGACTGTGTGCCGTGCGCATGAAATCGAGACGTGCGAGTTCGACCACGTCGGACGAGGGCGCGTACGGATACATGTAGACGGGAAACGGAAAGTTGCGCGTACAGTATTCGTCCTGGAAGCGATCGAACGCGCTGTGGTCGTAGCCCGAGACGGTGCCCACGGCCCCGAAACATTCGTGCAAGTGCTCGAATTGCACCGCTTGCGCGAGGATCCTCGCTCGCGCAGGGATCACGTGCGTCTTTGGATGCAAGAGCCCCTGCACGGCGGACCGGCGAAGCCAGAAATTAAATGCTTGCCATACGGGCAAGTTCTGCATAGAGTAGTAAAAGGGTTCACCCACTAATAGGTCGACATGAGTAGGATGCCCTTGTAAATGTTCACGCAGTAAGCCCTTGACGCCACTACACAGGACATCGACGTGCACTGTGTTGTACCGCAGAAGCTGCTCGAAGATGCGCGCGGACACTTGTTTCGACTCAATGGACGTCACAC
Organism: Peronosclerospora sorghi; assembly: GCA_026184515.1. Taxonomy (NCBI): domain Eukaryota; phylum Oomycota; class Peronosporomycetes; order Peronosporales; family Peronosporaceae; genus Peronosclerospora; species Peronosclerospora sorghi. Next base: position 4,013,455 of record CM047589.1, on the reverse strand, counting down.
TCGTCACTTGTTCGTGTTGCGCCGCGAGTAACGCAAGCAACGAGCCGTCGCTAATATCGAGGCAGGATAGGGGACGTCGTGGCTCGTGATGCGCGAGTTCCGCAATCGCCGAGGCCACAGCCGCGCGATACGAGTGCCGACGTGTCGGATCCGTCAGCATCGCGATGCGCTCAGCATTGCAAACAAGGTGCATGCCACAAGTACACGGAGGTTTCTCAACTGCGATGGCATGCGTGGCGTGCTTGACTGGCCTCGTCACGGGACACCGCTCGACATCAAACCAAATGCGAAGCTCATCGTGATAGGCCCGGACGACGAGCCTCTCGTTCGGCATAACTTGAAGATTCTCGTGGAGAGGAAACACAACTTGCACCCAATGATCTTGCCACGCTTGGGCCCCTGGTTTCGTCGAGTAAACAATCGCATGCTCGTGATCAAAGGCTACCTCCCACCACATGAGCACAGCTTGTACCGTTCCCGTCTCGATGACGTCAACAATTGTCTCTTTGTACGCGTTCGTCTCGGTCATGGGCTGCGTGAAGTCAAAGCTCAGCACTGTGGTAGGTGTCGTCAACGCTCTCGACTCGGACGCAATGGCTTGAAACTGCAACGGCAATGCAGGCTTGCTTCCTGTACAGTCGTACGCGCTCGTACTTCGTGCTAGCTCTACTTCCCTTGCCGTGGCCGTCGCATCCTCTCCCACATGATGTCGCGCTTCGTGGAAACTATTGAACCGGTGGATCGGGTCGCTTTCCATGATTTGCGCAAACACGGTCGCGCGTGCCGGCACAATCCTCGCATCGGGCGTGAGTAAATGCTGCCGCGCATGCCGAATCGTGGGCACCACGGCTTCGCCTAGCAAGATGGAATCAAAGAGCTCGGACACGAGCATATCGGCGCGTCGTGGGAGATGATACGTCACGGTCGCGTCTCGATCGTTGTCATGCTCTGGACGCACGGTTAAATCCGTGGACCGTAGCTTGAAAACGGTTATGTTCTCAAACTGGTTGGCGGCCGTCACCTGCTGCGCAATTTCGGCCATGGGCACAAACATCTCACAAGCGTAGACGTGCGCGGCGCCATGCGTCGCCGCAAACATGGCGAGCAAGCCTGTACCCGTGCCAATATCCAGCACGAGTGGCGCATACCCGCGCTCCCCTATAAAAGTCGCAATGGCTTGCTGAATCCCCCGTTCGTAGCACTGGTTCCGATCCTTGTCCCGTAACATGGACGTCATTTGCGACATGGCAATCACGTTCTTATAGGCTTCTTGCGGCTCCGTGTGTTCGACCCACATGAGTCCACCGGCTTCCGGGTTTAATTGCGCATTGAGGAGGACGTGGGACACGCCCGTCACCACGGACGTGGGATCCGCTTCGTCTTGTACGTACGAGTACGGGACATCCACCACGACCGTCTCTTCCGCCGTCGCCGTCTCAATTGCGTCTTCTAATGAGATCCCAGTGGCACGAGCAATCGAACGCGAGGACGTTTGCTCGTCGGGGTGACCTTTACCTGCCACGGACCCGCCATACTTGTCCGCACCTGCGTACATGAAGGATAGAGTCGTACGAGTGGCGGTGTGTTGGTCATGTTTTATTTGCAGTTATTTGTGTACACTCACGCTACATACACATAGTATACACAATATATACTCGGGGCTCGTTCCTGTTGGTCGAAACTAGTGACTCTCCTCTTAGGTACGATCATCGCGAGGTCCAAGCCACGGCGTTCGTGACGCCAGCGGAAAAAGCAACCGCGAAAGTGTACCGGGGACTGGGGTCGGGTTTTCACCCGTGGGGCAGGAAGTTTTTGCGCCAGATAGGTATCGCTGAGGCAGCGTGTGAGATTCGCTGTCGTTGGCATCAATCGCAGCCATCACGATCTGAATGTCACCCGAGTCGTCCGAGTGGTCACGGTCTCCCACATTTAAACCATAAATCGATTTACGAATACGCGCGACGCACGGCGCGGCCAAATTTCGGGCCAATTTAAATAAAAACGAATACCATTCGACGTGACGGCAACAAGCGTGACGACCTTGGATTCATCAGGCGACACAGTATCCATAGCCACACTCTTGAGCGGATTGTCCGTACCAGTCACGAACCCGTCGTGTAAGTGCTGTCGCCGACTCGCCGCCGGAATGATTGAAAAAGGTGAAGGGATGGCTGTAACGGGGTTACATTCGGGTAACACTGAGTGTTGGTGTACATGAGTACACCACGGTTGAGGTCAGTATTGGCCGCGTTGAAAGGTTTCGAACCTTTGGTTATTTTAACCAATCAGGGCATGGGCCCTTGGTGTGGTGGCGTGTCAGCCATCCACGTGTCAGTACACAGGTGTGTACACTACATTTT
>CM047589.1:3995327-4005689 GCA_026184515.1 Peronosclerospora sorghi | reverse complement strand
ATATTAATTAGGTAGTTACTATACTATTAGCCTCTAAACCACCCATTAAATAAACACTCTTAATTTTGCATTCTAGATAGCAAGTGAATATTTATATTCACTTTTAGTATAGGATTAGTTGTTATCAACTAATCCTACCCCTCTTGTATTGCGCGCTTCCTCGCAATTACAGTGTAAGCCTGTAACAGGATCAGTCCTGTTACACAATCCAACACCTGCGTTGGTAGACAACATCCTCTGCAAAGTATCAAACAGGACGATTGGGGTAAGTTAACCCCCGTCCAACAAGAAGCCTTTAATAGGCTAGCACCCATATTGTGTTCAGCTGGCATGCGCCACCTCGTGGAGGAGGGCCTTGATGCCGTGCGAGAGAGGGTTAACTCCCTCCTCGCCCATGAGGCAAGTTTTTACGGAAGTCATCCTGCGTCTACGGGGTTTCGCCATCCGTTATACTTTATGATAAAGCACCGGTGAAAAAGGTGATAACCTTTATGTGTGGCTTCGCGAGGTCGAAACGGCCTTCGCCACAGCGAATGTGATCGAGGATCACTTGCAAGTGGGACTTGCACTAACCCATCTTACGGGTAAAGCCCGTACATGGGCTTTTACGTGTCCGGATTCGGTCACGGGCGTGTTCCCGAACTGGGAAGTCCTTAAGCAAAAGCTTATGGACATGTATGCCACGCCTGATCTGGTTTTCCAGAATCAGCTGGCGTTTCTGAGGTGCCGTCAGGGCACTAGGGACTTGGAGACATACATCCAAGAACTTAAGACCCTGTTGGCAGGGATGTACGCGAAAGCGTATCCGGGCGATGTGTCCATTCCCGTGTGCATGGGAGGCCTCAAAGAAGGGCCAGCACGTTCGGAGCTCTTCCGATGCCGACCCCAATCCCTGGGGGAGGCGTTTAAGATGGCGTTTAACGCCTAGAGGAATTTTCGGTCCTCTAAGGTGGGTCCCGAACCCAAGGACCTGAGTCAGATCGAAGCGGAGGAGAAATCTTCCGCTAAGAGTCACTCTGACTCTACCTCGCAGAGCTTTGAAGCGGATCTCCTTGCAATGCTGCAGCGGAATGGTCCGCTGAGATGCTTCCTGTGTGGAAGCACGGATCATCTGCGGAACAGATGTCCGAAAAATCCCCAGCGAGATACTCGCTATAAGGGGACGAGGGCAGGTAAAAAGCCCTCGCCCAAGCCATCGGGAAACGACGGCTCCCAGTAGGTGCGGGCGCCCTACTGGGGGATCCCTCAGTGCTGTTAAACCCCAGGGGAGGGGACGACAGCACAAAGCCCCGAGGGAAACGGTGATTTCTAGCACCGAGTTGGTGTACCAGCCAGGTTTGCTGGTCGTCCTTGCGGACGTGAAAGGATTTGATAAGCCTTGGAGAGTCTTGATAGACTCTGCATCGTCTGACAATTAATTATGTCAGACGGGCTTCTGTGGAGAAAAGTCGGCTGTATGCCGAGGCCATAGAGGCACGTTCTCGTGACGTTGTCACGGTTCGTCTAGCGACGGGCGTACAGTTTCTGTACCCAAGGTCTCGATTGACCTTAAGCTGAAGTTTGCAGACTTTGACAGCTTAGAACGTTGCCTAGTCCTGGATTTGGACTCGAGGTATGACCTCATTCTGGGCATGAAGTGGCTGGAACGCCACGAGCCATGGATAGACTGGAAGTCTAAGTCCATTGGCTCAACGCACCCGCGATCGGGTGAAGCATTGGCGAGTCATGAACCCACCTTTGCTCGATCGTAAAAGCGATTCTGGCGTGAGATACCAGAGATTGGAATGTCTGAAATGATCAGTCCCAATGAGGTCAAGGAAGTGTTCCTTAACGAGGGGGATTCGGCGGTTAATCCGCACGCCGATATAGGCGAGACTGGTGAGTCGCCAGTGGTAGAGCTGGATTCCTCTGAGGTTAAGCGCGAGGCGCTTCCTAGAGAAGAGACACAAGGTTTGTCTCTTCTGCAGGTCGGGCTTCCCGACCACGCCGTGTTCGGCGAGAAAGTTGCGACTCCAGTGGTAGGGGTAGAGACCCCGTGGTTAAGCGCGAGGCGCTTCCAAGCGGAGAGACCCGTAGTTCGTCTCTTCCGCATATCGGGATTGATTCCGACAAAGCCGTATTAGGTGAGACCGGCGAGGCACCGGTGGTAGAGGTAAAGACCTCTGTGGATAGGCGCGATGAGATTCCAATAGATGGGGCAATTGACTCCCCCCATCTGGGTCCCGGGATGAGTCCCGAGGCCGGTAGTCAGCAGTCCTATCGGATGCTGAATAGTGTGACAGGTGTTGTCACAGAAGGCGTAAGCCTGGAACGGTTGCCTGGGGTAGGCGAACTGTTGTCGTTGGAGGAGATGTCCTTCAACGAGTTTGATACTGCTGTAAAAGCAGGTGAAATCGACGAGATTGCCGTGTTGCGTCCGGCATAGGGGTTGAACTCCTCATCCAAGATGGACGAGTCAGTTTTGGTGCAAACAAAACAGTCAATGAACGCCCGAAGAGGCCTCAAGATTCTTGCGGATCCTGAGGACCCTTACCATTCCTTATTGAAGGAATTTGGAGATGTCACTAGTGACAACCCACCGATGGGGTTACCACCGGATCGGGGAGTCCGACATGAAATTGACTTGGTTCCCGGAATCAAATACTGCGTCACTAGGCAGTGGCCTCTCTCAAGGAGCAATGCGACGTCATCGACGCATTCTTCAAGGGGAAAGAAGGGGCAGGGATGGTACGGGACAGTAAGTCTCCCCACTCATCTCCCACGTTTTGTGTTCGTAAACTGAACGGGAAGTGGCGCATTTTTCATGCGTACAACAATCTGAATGCCGCTACTGTACCCATGAAAACTCCGATTCCTCGGAAGTGTGTCCTCCAGAATAATATGGCAGGCTGTACTGATTACAACGCCTTAGATCTGGTGGACGGGTATTATCAGGTGCTCATGAGAGCATCCGATATTCCGCTTAAAGCGGTCAGCACGCCTAGTGGCATGCTTTGGGAGTGGCTAGTTATGCAACCGGGTCTTTCAAATGCACCAGCGACATTTAATCGCTTGGTGACTCGACTCTTCTGCCCTCATAGAAAGTACTCTCAGACGTACTTCGACGATATATTCGTTCATAGTAGTGCGGAAGGCGACTCGTGTGATGTTCAGACGCACCTAATACATCTTTGAGCGGTGCTCGAATGTATGCGAGAGCATAAGTTATATAAAAACGCATCCAAGTGTATCTTTGGTGCCCAGGAAATCCCTTTCCTCGGATGCTTCATCGGTAAGGATGGAGTGCGGGCAGATCCCGCGAAGGTGAAAGCCATTGTGGAGTGGCCTTCGCCTGTAAATCTTAGAGATTTACGGGAGTGGCTTGGATTAGCCAATTATCTTCACAAGTACAGCGAGAACTACGCTGAAATGGCGAAGCCATTAACCTACCTTCTTAAGAAGGACGTTGATTTGGTGTTGGGAAACCAAACACCAAAACGCTTTTGAAGCGGTAAAGGGGAGCTTGTTGAAAGCTCCCGATCTTGCTCTCCCAGATTCTGGTAAACCATTTAGTGTCGTCTGCTACGCCTCCGATCTCGCAATCGGATGTGCTTTGTTACAAGCAGACGATGCAGGGAGGGAACCCGTGATCGCGTTTGAGTCGAGGCAGCTTAAAGCTGCGGAACAGAATTATCCCGTTCATGACAAGGAGCTACTTGCAATGAAGTATGCCCTTATCAAATTTAGGGTTCACCTACTCGGCTCAAAGCCGTTCGTGGTTTTTACAGACCACGCGTCCTTACGGACAGCGACGAAGTCGCCTCATAACTCCCAACGGATGAACCGTTGGCTCTCCTTCTTTGCGGAGTACAACTTTGATGTTAAGTATAAACCTGGTAAACAGAATGTACTTTCAGACGCGTTGTCGCGTCGTCCCGATTACGGGCTCGCTCACGCGATATTCATCACCTCGTCTGTGGTGGATCTCATACGCCAAGCGTATGATAAAGACCCACAATGTATGGCGCTTATCAGCGCATTGGGTGACAAGGGTCTTGGCCCGTCCGAGCCTACCCTGTAGAGTCGATCTAGAGCTCGGTTACACCGTTACAGTTACTGTGACGGTTTGCTCTATTATAGCACGAGCGCGGAGGACGCTCCGCGGGTGGTTGTTCCTCATGATGAGGAACTGAAGTATAGAGTCCTCTTTGAGGCACATGACGCCCCTAACGGGGGTCATTTAGGTCGGGATAAGACCTAAAGCGCTTTAAGCGCTTTGTATTGGTGGCCCAAAATGTATAAGTGGGTCGGTGCGTATATTCGAACCTGTGAGACGTTTCAGAGGGTTAAGCCCTCTGCAGATTCAGCGGCGCCTTTGGCTAGCTTATCTGTTCCTACAGAGTGTTGTAAATCCATTAGCATGGATTTTAGCTTCGGTTTTCCGAAGGACAAGGCCGGTAACACCGGCATATTGGTATTTGTAGACCGATTGAGCAAGATGGCTCACCTGGCGGCAGTGCCAGAGTCCATTGATGGACAAGGAACAGCAAAAGTGTTCCTAGACCGTGTCTTTCGACAGCATGGTCCACCCGATTCCGTTGTGTCGGATAGGGATCCCCGTTTTACGGGACAATTTTGGGGAGCGTTGTTTAAGGTGCTGGGCACCAAGCTCCTCATGTCCACTGCGGATCATCCGCAGACGGACGGTCAAACGGAACGCGTTAATCGCGTTGTTGAGGATATTCTCCGGAGTTTATGTCCGTATTCTACAAAGAGTTGGAGTGAGATGCTTCCGATGGCCGAATTTGCTATAAACAATTCGGTCCATGCATCTACGGGGTTTACCCCGTTTTACGTGACGGATTAGTAAATCCGAGGGTTCCATTGACGCCACGTGTGTGAGGCCCAGAGCTTGAGGGTGGAGGATTCTCTGATGTAAGCCCTGTATCTGTGCGAAAGCACATCGATAAGTTTTTATCGACGCGCCTTAGTGTCTTACGACACGTTTGCGACACCATGGCGGAAAGACAAGACAAGCAAAAGGAACAGGCCGACCGAAAGGGTCGGCGTAACAAAAGGGCGTACAAAATAGGAGAAATTGTTTTATTAAACGCTAAAAACCTTCCTACACATGCATTTTTTAATGTCTTAAGAAACAAACTGCGCCCCAGCTTTGTGGGGCCTTTCAAGGTGCTAGCCCGAAAGGGCTCGGAGTACACCTTGGATATTCCGAAGGCGATGCGTACGCATCCAACCTTCTACGTAGGTATGCTTAAGCCATACCAGAACCCGGAGGCGGGTCACCTCTTGGAGGAAGATGGAAAGGCGGGTAGCCATAAGAGCCGTAAGACACGACAGGGCGGAATTATTCTTAAAGGCCAAAATGCGACCACGAAGCTCCGCAACGGTCGACTCAAGAGAGTCAAGCCACTTCGCGAAGCGTTCAATCGCATCCCCCTCATCGCGGAGTCCCTCCTGGACGTCCTGGACGCGATGGCTGTGTCTATCACAGCGCTCGCGGAACTCGCGTCGCAATTGCGCGACCTCCTCCAACAGTTCTCTATACGGAAGGTTATCCACATTACCATGTGGAGCGTCTGATGGTGCGACTCCATCATCGGGGTCAAACCCAATATCTGGTAAAGTGGAAGGGTTATCCACATTCACAGAATTCGTGGGAGTCTGAGACTTCCGTGCGGCAGGATTGCCGTGACGTCGTTGACGCTTTCGAGCGGGAGAACCCCGCTGCAAGTCGACGACTAAAGGGGCGCGAGAAGCCCCTTCACTCCCAGTAGTTGGGAGTTCTCCGGAGGCAGATGTGGCGCTTACACTGTTCTCTGGTACCGCGTTGGGGAAAGGAGCACTGGCATAGCGCGTGCGATAAGGGGTACGTAATATCCCCATCGCCTTGGCTCTGGCAAACGCCAAGCGCAACGCCCTCTCCAACCGAACGTCACGGGGGGAATAGCTGTCGTGCAGCTGATTAAAGCTAGGGAGGAGTTTCTCCCCTTCCGCCTAAGCACGGAATTTATTTTCTGCCTCTTCGGCATTCTCTCCCGGAAAAAGAACAATAGAAACCTCGCGGAGGTTCTCAACAGGGACACCCTGTGCCTGTCTGTCGAGGCGCTCTCGATATGAGACGCCAGTGAACTGCGTCTGCGCAAGCAGTTTTCCCGGAGTTTCTCCCGGCGTTAGTATTGATACGGCTGTTCAGCCGCAGGGCCAGGAATATAGAATGCCAAACCATTCTTTACCATAGTCCTAGCCCACTTTTGGGGGTCACGAGGACCCTCAAAATTATATGCCGCCCGAGGCGGGCGTTTGGGGGCGCGTAACGCATCCTCTCGTGCCTGTGCGGCAAGTTGAGCTTCTTGAGCCGCATCCAACTCGTTGGCGATGATCGCCTTCGGCGATCCGGATGTATCATCCGACATTGGTAGGGGTGGCGCACTTAGCTAGTGCATTTTCCCCACGTGTGGGGAGCGGATTATGCTGCCGACATCGCCGTTCGGCGTTGTCGGAGCGGTCGGCTTTTGGGGAGATATCCCCACGGGCATCCTCCTCCGAGTTATCGGAATAGTCTACATCCTCTTCTCGAGGAGAATCTTCAGCACCACTAAAGGTGCTCATGGTAAGCCAGAATTTCTGGCAGTTGGAGTTCTCCTATAATTGATTATTGCGTAAGCAATTGTATTGATGGGGGAGGATGTAACAGGGTTACATTTGGTTACGTTGTGTACGTAAGTACACAACGGTTGAGGTCAAGTATTGACCGGTCCGAAAGGTTTGGATCTATTGGTTATTTTAACCAATCAGGGCAGGAGCCCTTGGTGGAAGCGTAGCAGCATGCCACGTGTTGGTACACAGGTGGTGTACATTACATTTCGGCTAGGTACGAATTGAGTAAGTTCTACTTAGTATTACATATAATTTACATTAGTTTAATTAATTTAGGCTAATTACATATTAACTATACATCAGTTTACAAGATACACTAAAGACTGCTAGGAGCACGACCTTGATCGGTCGCGCGCGCATTGAGTGTTGTAGTGAAAGGGAATACCTTCCCTTAACTACCCCCTCTCTAAGGGAATATCAAGGCGTTAGTCTATACTAACTCGTAATCAAGGGAATCTTAGCCCCGAGTAGGAGAGCGATCTCTTACTAAGCCCCTTTATAAGGGCGTATCGACTAAGTAGCGGCGTATCGCCGCTTTAAGAAAAGTCTTCCTCTGTGCGCTAGCCGCACCGTGCGCGTACGCACCAGCTACAGTAATTGATGCAATAGATCCAATGAAGGTGGACGAGACGAAATTGGAAAGAGAGGTGTATTTACATGAAAGAGTTGAGATGTCGGCTGAAGCTATGGATGAACATCTAGCACTAATTCCAGAAGTAGACAAGAATCCAATTGAGCCACCAGATATGACTACTGCAGACATAGGAGAACCAGGAGTTACTACTAAAGAACAAGAAGATAATCTACGTGCCTTATTTTTTGAGTATGCCGATCGTTTTATAAGTTCAGGTAAAAAATGAGTTACCGCCTCCAGCTTAAGGTGTAGTTTGTGACGTGGATGTTGGTGATAATGCACCTATTACGCAGAGAACACGAGAAGTACCGCCTACACTGTTACCTAAGTTGTATGAATTAATACGAGGCTTATTACAGGCAGGGCTAGTTTGGTATTCGGAATCTGCTTGGGCATCACCGATTGTCATAGTACTAAAAAAGAACAAAACCGATATATGGCTGTGTATTGATTATCGATCGTTGAATGAGAAGACGAGATTGATTGTAATGGGGTGCCATTACATAATTGATATTTAACTTAGAATATCACAGTTTAATTTCAGACGCGTTGTCTGAAATTTAAATAAGAGATTATAAGTTATTATAATCTACGAAGGAAAAGTCGATTCGGTATAAATACCGAATCTTGCAGGTTAAATAATAGTACAGTTAGTTGAATACTTAATATTATTATATTAATTAGGTAGTTACTATACTATTAGCCTCTAAACCACCCATTAAATAAACACTCTTAAATTTGCGTTCTTAGACTCAAGTAAATATTTATATTTACTTTTTAGTATAGGATTAGTTGTTATCAACTAATCCTGCCCTAATTGTATTACGCGCTTCCTCGAAATTACAGTGTAAGCCTGTAACAGGATCAGTCCTGTTACACCTGGTAGCACTTTGTGGTCCGTCTTAACGACCACAGTTGAATCTATCAAGGTAATGTCTAATCCGTGAGTTGAATGACTCGACAAGAGCAATTTCTGCCTTGGTAGTAATGTGGTTTTTTTAGATTAAATATTTAGAATAAGCCTCATAAGCATCAGTGCAAAGATATTCAACATTGTACTTAGATGCCAACCTAGAAGTCATTGGATACCGCAGTTCACTTTGAAAAAAATAAAAAAAATAAAATTACTGATAAAAGAAAAAATCAAAATATTAAAAAATTACTTTATCCCGATATTATAGCTTAAATTATATTTATTACTTTATCTCATGTGAATAAGTTATCTGACCCAAGAGTCGGATATTGGGAAGCAGCAAAATGGGTAGCTCGTTTGCGTGATAAAAAACTAGGCAATAATAAACTCTACTTAAAACCAAATATGTATTTTGGCCATATGGGAGCATCTGGCAGATTTGACTATCTAAAAGAAGCAGCAGAAGACCTAGTATTTATTACAGATATGTTTAGGAATTCGTTCCGCTAGTCACCTAGCGGAGCGAAGATTCAGAGCCGCTCGGCATCATGTCGCGAGACATGACGCCTGCCGAGCGAGAGAGAACGCTGGGAGTGGTGAATAAACACTTCCCTCACTTCTCGTCGCGTAGTAAAGACGCGACGGTGGAAATGGTTCGGTCTATGGGGACCGACATCATTACCTTCCTCCTGGGTAAGTCCCCGGAGTAAGTGGTAGAGGTGGTGAATCGCTTTAGGCGAAGCCACCTAGAAAATCCAGAACGGCCCGCGCCAGAGGCATCGCGGACCGCAACTGCACCTACAACTCATAGAGCTGAAGTGGTAAAGGCGCAAGTACCGCCCTTTACCGGCGAAGGGGGTTAGCCCCTTCGTAGATGGTTCGCAGAGGTTGAAGATGCCATCTCTGCGCAAAATATTGTTGACGAACGTCAACAGGCGTACTTCGCCACAACATGTCTGGGCGGCAGAGCCAGGTCATGGACGATGAGTCGCAGAGCCACTGATGACTCTGAGTTCCTGACTTATCAGGAATTAAAAGGTGAGCTAAAGCTCAACTTTGAAGCTCCAGAAATGGAGCTAAGTAGTCGGCAGGAGTTCATGGAACTCCGGCAAGGTAAGCTTAACCTTCAATCTTACGCTCAGAAGACGCAATATTTGCTGTCAAATATTGTGCATGAGCCGGTGCCCCCTGCTATACAGGTCATTGGCTTTATGAAGGGACTCAATGATGTTCCCGTCAAACAGAGTCTTTACCGGCACCCGCCAAATACTCTAAGAATGCCATTTACATGAGCAACCGTGAGGACTTCGGCATGCGATCAGCGTCATCGCATATTGGGTACAGCCGAAGGGCTCAACAGCCCTTCGCTTTTGACATGCCGCAACGGCATGTCAACAATCAGCAGTCAGGCAGACGAAGCTCACACTTCGTCTCAAGAAACAGCCATCCGCGCCAGAGCATGGGCGGTGGAGGTCGAGAGCCGATGGACCTATCGGTTGCGGTTGCTTCGAACACGAAGCAACCGAAATTTAAGAAGAATATTCGCTGCAATAGATGCGCGAAAATGGGGCATTTTGCCCATGAGTGTATGGCACCGCGTCCGGTGCCACGCCGTTAGCGGACGGAACCGTCCGCTGCACGGCGACACCAACAGGGACAGCACCCTGTTGGTGCAAAAAACGAGAATAACCAGTAGGGGCGGGGTGCCCTACTGGGAATATTATCCCACATGTCGACATAGGGCATGTGACGGTAATAGCCCCAGACGGGAATATGTCCTGTCAAAAGGTGCAGGGTGATGGTAAGCCTATTATCACCCTGGAGGTTAAGCCGCACGGGAGCGATGTCCCCATGCGAGCTTTGTTTGACACATGAGCGTCAAAAAATTTCGTTAGAACTCAGAGTCTAACGCTGTTGAGCTTCGTGGAGGTAGAAACCCCACGAAGTATGTTGTCAGCCTGGTTAGCAACAGGTGCAACCGTGACTATTCCAAAGCGTGTTATTAAAACACGCTTCGAGTTGAATGAACTGTCATTGGAGGATGAATTCATCGTCCTCGATTTAGATGACAAGTTCGATGTGATACTTGGAATCCCATGGATGTCCAAGTTTAAACCTTCGATCGACTGGGTTAACCTATCGATCGACTGCGGCGGAC
>CM047589.1:3924391-3985327 GCA_026184515.1 Peronosclerospora sorghi | reverse complement strand
TCGATTTATCGCCCGCTTCCATCGCGTCGGCCCGCACCAAGCCAAGGCGCGTCGACGCGAGGGCACACGCACTAGCGAATACTAACCAATGGAGACGCATCTTCTCGTGGACTTACTAGGGAGAGAAAATTGCCAAATGAGCGACACCGTGGACTCCCTCGCCCTCGAGGCGACAGAGAACGGGAGCTAACTGGCTCTGCGCTTAGAGACACAGTGGGCAGCCCATCTCAAGGATACAGACCGCCTACTGTATCTCGTGTAGTGTTCGGTACTGGTAGAGTTCAACAGTATATTGGCTACCTGTTACTCCAATCAGTAAGTATAACCCGTATACTGGCAGTAATACTGGCATAATGGTTGAATACTGGAGTTGGGGGAAAAGAGCTTCGCATACTGGGAATACTGGTAGATACTGGTAGATACTGACAGTAACTGACAGAAACTGGCTACTCCGCCTTACATTCACCGCGCGACACACCTGTAAAAGGAGTGATTGGTGGAGCATGCATGTCTTATATAATAGATTCTAGGGTTATAGGGTTAAAAAACATTGGTGCTATTACTATTATTGATGAGTACTGATGTCCTGATGGCGAGGACGGAGCAGCTAATGATGAGCAACAGTAATAGTTGGTGTTGAGGAGGAGGAGTCGTACCATGATGGGTGGCGCCGCCCTATGGCACCACTGCTGTCTTTTCTCACTTGGTTTTACTCCATACAGGGGTTCGGTGGGTGTACAACAGTTGTTGTTGTTCTTCGTTGTTGACATCCTTTAATACCGTTGTTGGTCGTCTCTCGTCGTCATCGCTGACGAGTAAGAAGAAGCTGATATTATTACTATTTCCTTCTACTAGGCGACGAAGCCGACTTGCTGTTGTAAATAGCCGCGCTGCAGCAGCAGTATGTAAGTTAGTAGTAAGTGTTCTTATTCTCTCTAGTACTGCGATGTCATCGTTAGTTCATTTTCACATTATTGCTACTACATAGCAATAATAACTCGGGTGCACCTACAGCTAGCTACTAATTCTTTAGTGCGTCTATTCTATCTACTTCTTACTCGATGGAAGCCTTCTTGGTGGCCAGGAGAGATCCTTCAGCTGCCTCTCAGCTTCCATTTAGAAAGCATAACGTATCCACTTTACCCCCTTCAAGGTTGTTTTTCTTCTTAGTAACTGTAAGACCCGCAGAAGAGAACATCCGCTCTGAAGGCGCCGACGTTGCGGGAATGCACCGTACCTTCTTAGCGAGTTTTGCCAGTCGTGGCAGTTCTTCCATTTTCCACCATTCTAGTGGGTTTTCGATCCCTCCCTGGTTGTACGACATCGACTGATATAGTTCTATTTCCTGTCGAATCCGACTCCTTAAAACGTCTGCAGGTGAACGGCAGATGTGGGGACGACCCTTCGCGGATACAGAGGCAAAGGCTTCGCCTTCCTTCGCTCCTTCATTATGATTGGTGAGGGACGACGAGGCCGCCTTCGCCCTTGACAAAAGATCACCCCACGCGCCAGCTTTTCTCGCTTTGTTGTCAGCCCGTCTACCACTATCCACCTCATCTTCGTCGTTGGGTCGTTTGCGCTTCTTCTAGAGACTTGTAGCATCCGCTAAGTTATGTTCTGCTTCAAAGACGTCATCGGCAATGAAGTCCCAGATCGTCTTTCCATCAACAGTGCCATTAAAGTCCATGTATGCGAAATCAACCGTCCGAGGGTCAAGTGTAACGGGGTTACATTCTGGTAACACTTAGTGTTGGTGTACATTGGTACACCACGGTTGAGACCAGTATTGGCCGGGTTGAAAGGTTTCGAACCTTTGGTTATTTTAACCAATCAGGGCATGGGCCCTTGGTGTGGTGGTGTGTCAGCCATCCACGTGTCAGTACACAGGTGTGTACACTACATTTTAGCTAGGTTCGAATTAGGAATATTCTACTTAGTGTTACATATAATTTATATTAGTTTAAATAATTATATATTAAATATATTCAGTTTACATTTCACTCTAAAGTACAGACGCACGACCTCGACCGGTCGTGCGTATAGTGAGTGCCGTAGCGTAAGAGGAGCCCTCCCCTTAGCTACACCCTTTGAAAGGGAGCCTTGACGTTAAGGCACTAGTAAAGGCTAGAGTAAACTAACCCGAGAATCTTGGCCCCGAGTAGGAGAGCTCTCTCCTACTAAGCCCTTAATAAGGGCGTATCGGCTAAGTAGCGGCGAACGCCGCTTTAAGGAAAGTCTTCCTCTGTGCGCTAGCCGCACCGTGCGTATACGCACCGGCTACATCAAGAGCCTCAGCAAACACCATAGCCAATGGCAGCTCGTCCAATTGATTGGCTCCAGCGCTCCACCGATTATCCTGATCCAAAATCATTCTCTCCATTGTGTCCAAAAGAAGCTCCGCTGCTACCTTGAAAGAGGAATCTCCCCTATCCGCGGCCCTTCCACCCTTCTTCATGTTGTCAGCTCCTTCCGACTTGAAACCGTCTTTCAGAGCAGCCAACGCCTTACGCAAGTCCTCCCGAAGCATCCTAATCGCTGCAGGAACCTGCTAATGGTGACGTATTTGGAACCTTCCAAAAACTTCTCCGTCACCATAAAATGCTTTAGCACATGCAAATCAAGAAATCTGATGACTTCCCAGTCAACGTCACACAAACCGAGGTCTCCGTCGAATCCTAAATTACGATTGTCGAGCATCATCTTCAACGGTGCCTCTAAGTACAGAAACCTTTGAAGACTGTGAATGTAGACCACCACCTAGTTGAGACATGTTGATGTACAATGAGAAAAGGGACCCTGTGATATTCACAAGATCGCTGCAGCTTCTCCACCGCTGCGCTGAACTTCTTAAAGTGGGTGGCATATCGCCGACAGACAGCAACAACCGGTGACACCTCCGTAGAATTTAATAAAACACCGGCAGTGAGTTCCAACATGTGATTGGCGCAGCCAATCCATTCGAATGGTAGCAGCCTTCCAGCTTTCTTGACGTTTGCGCATGTATCTGATACAAACACAGTCACGTTCTTGATATTTGATTTTATGCTTGTAGAGAAGGGATCTAATCATCTCTCCGATGCGTTCGCCTGTATGAGATCCAAGAAATGGACTGCATTCCAGGCCCATATCAACCAACTTCCACGTGTGGTCAATGAAATGCACCGTCAAGGATATGTATGCCTCCTGAGTAACGCTCGTCCAAGAATCCGAGGTGATTGCAACTGCCTTCCCGTCAAGTATGTCAATTATCTTACTTTGGACCATGATCTTGATTTCGTCCAGTCGTTGCTCCATAGTCTTGTATGATGGAATTCACACTCCAACTTTCTTCGCTCCCCCTATCATTGCCGCAAAATATTGATTGTGAATGACGCTCAAGGGCTGGTGAGTCATTATTATCCACTTTAAAAGGAGATCACGGAAGGAGAGCTCCCCCGCTTTGCTAAAAAAACACGTCCATCCCAACAACCTTCTTTGCCGTCAATTCCTCAACTTTATCGCGATGGTAGGCTCGAAGATGTGCGCGTAGGTTTGTCGTCGACCCACTATCCCCAATTCCGACTTTGCTCCGGCAGATCTCGCAGACGGCCATACTGTTCATCCTTTCATGCAAGTACTTGGTGAAATGAGCCCAAACATCGCTCTTAGCCTTAGATGGCTTGGACCTGGGACAATTATGCAGACGGTCACGTCTCCTACTTTTCTCCTCGTCCTCACGCTCATCATCATCACCTTTGCTTTCCTACGTCCTGTCCTCCTGGGAATCAATTCCCCGTCGAATCCTATCCTCGGTTCCTGCCAACGTCATGGACCAGCACCGCAACATCGCCAGCAGCGGCGCTGCCCTTCGCCTCATCACCAGCGTCCCCTTCTTCATCAGCTTCCGCAAAAGAAGAAGAAGAAGTACTTGAAATATCATTATTGGCATCTTCTTCGCACAAGGTGTCGATGACAACACTACCACCTACCCGGTCGGTAGGAGGAATGGGGGCACAGGCAGAAGTGTTGCCGCCGCCATCCTCCACAATAGTTGATTGCTGCTGTTACTCCGTTGCCTGAGTAAAACGAAGATCCATTTGTATATAGTGCGGCAGTCGGTGCGACAGTAAAGCGGCAATAAAGGTACAAAAGCGGTAGTAGCTCGGGTTGTTGTCGTTTTCGTCGTGCTGCTGATGAGGAGGAAACGTGGAAGTGGCGGTGACGACGAAAGATGGTGATGTTGTGTGATGTGTGATGTGGGAACAAGCAGAGTTGGCAGTTAATAGAACTACTGTAGTAGTAGTATGACCTAATACCGTTGTAATGTAGGACCTAGCACACAGTAGTTGTAGCAGCTGCAAGCCACTAGTTCTACTACTACTGTAGCCCTACTTGCCCACCATCAAGCATGTTCAAACAATTGATGGATACTGATGAAAACTGAGCGATGCTGGTTGAAACTATTAGGGAACTGAGACATATCGGGTACCATCCCAGTTACTCACAGTAAACTGGATGAGAATGTATATTGACTGGTTGTACCGGAATCGCAACCAATATGTATATCGGTACAACCAGTACCCAGTATTAATGGTTGTTAAACCAACCAGTACCAAGCTCTAATCTCGTGGCCCTGCGCTACTGACTCTCATGGCCCATCGCGCGTGACCTCACACAGACCACAGACTTTTCAAATGCAAGGAATAGAGGAAAAGGGTTCACCTCGTGGTGCAAACACATGTATATATCATATTTGTATAGAGAGATCAATCATGACACAGGAACAGCCGAGATAGGAAAAAGGAGAAGAAGGGACTACATGCTGTGGAAAATGGGTTTCCGATGTGGTGAAGTGGAATCTTTAATTACAACATGTAGGAGATGACTGCAGTAGTTATCCATTCATGGTATAATTTTACCACGCCAAAACTCTACATGCTACACCGTTCATCGGATTTAGTCTGGATGCCGAATTAGACTGGATTGCAAAATAGTCTGGTCCAGAGTATTTGTTGTGAGGAATCTCGCCAACCTACGATCCATACTAATTTCCGTGAAGTCATTTCTTCAAAATAGTGTGGATTCCACAATTAGTCTGGTCCAAACTAATAACGGACATTTTTCAGCGAACCATGCTGGTCTGTCAGAAAACTCTATTATTACATGTACTCTCTTCTTTTTATATAATATGTATGTGCAAAGGCAGGATACAACCAGACCATTACTATTCCTACTTAAACTCTCGTATCCTTTCCATCACATCACGTTTTCTCCCAACAAGTTTGACATTTCTCCTCCTTCAGTCGAGCAAAAACACCGATGCGAATCTCTTCAGCTTCCCCTATACTCAATGGCCTCAGGCACCATCGAGAACGGCTTACCGCTGAAGCTGAAGCGAGCAGGAGGAGAGCTGGTGGTGGTGACGGCATTGCTGTAGTAGTCGTGGACGACGATGACGCTGGTGGTGGTGATGAACCACCTCTGAATGGCAGTGTCGAAGAAGGAATTCGCAAACGGGCGCTCCAACATGTGGTAACCAAGGCTGCTTGCAAGAAGGTTATTCTGTGGATGATCGAGGACGAGAAGGTGAACGGAGTTAAGGGGTTACCTTCGCGCGTGGTGAAGCGTTTCCCGAAGAACTTTCGTGGAAACTACAAGGCAAACATTCAAAAAGCGACAAATTGGTGGAGGACGCACAATGAATACCTGATAACGTTGAAGAAAGAGGACGAAATGAACTCTGTCAGTAGTGCCCATCACGGAGTGCGAAGGACAGTCAAACTCAAGGCAGCGTCTGGGCGCGGAAGGAAAAGATTGCCTTGGGTGAATTGGCTTCATGATGAGATTCGTGAGGAGTTTGACAGGATTAGGAAGTCGGGGCTCAAGATGTTTCCATCTCTTCTGATAACTATTGCTCAGAAGATCATTGAGGATTCTTCACACGAGGAGTTCAACTCAAACACAGTTGATGCAAAGATGAACAATCCCATTTCGAAAACGATAACTCATCGGTGGGTGAAACGCTTCATGGAGCGCTTCAACATCGTCGTTCGAAATCAGTCTGGGAAACTTCAAGTCAGGAAGGAGAAACAGGACCACATAGAGAAGACTGTCGCTTATCACCTAGGAGAAGTCTCAAGGCAGTTCCAGAGTGGTGAACTGAACGAAGATATCGTAGAGAACATGGACGAGACTCATTTTCTCATAAACATGGATGACGGTAGGACTCTTGGGTTCGCAGGAGATGATCAAGTCAAGTATGCCAACGTGGTGTCTGGAGGTTTCGGTATGAATGGTGGTAAGAATCACGGGAGGTCCCATGGCTATCATAGATCCACCCACGATGATATTTTAGAACAAGGGCAGGAATTATTCGATAGGAGGCTTACCCGACAACGTCCCTGGCGTGTGCTATCGGACTAGGCCTAAAGGATGGATGGATAAAAAGGTCTTTCCTCAGTGGCTTAGTGAGAGGAGAGCAATTCGACCAGATCCACACGGCCGATAGAGAGTGATCTTTCTAGACAACTGCGGTGGTCATAACGATACCGAAGATAGTCAAGCTGTCTTGGCTGATCTCAATGCAATACTTCTGAAGGTGCCACCCAATGCTACAGATCTCTGCCAATCAGCAGACTCTTTTGTTATCTCAAAGGTAAAGGATGCATGGTAAAGGGGATGGGAAGAGAAGAAACTGAAGCTCACTAAAAACGACGATTGTCAGAACGATATTCGTGGAGATGATTCTTGGTCGGGAAAGCTGAAAAATCCTGGAAAAAACTTCTTTATGGAGCTCGCAGCAAAGATTGTCCGCGGGGTAAACTCACAGAGAGACGAGCAAAACATCACATATGCGAGGAAAGCAATGATACGGTGTAGTCTTTCCAAAGATCTAAATGGTATATGGCATCCTGAGCAACTTCCGCCGCACTTACAGGAAATAATCAAGAAGTATCCTACCTTTTTTAGTGGGGAAGAATCGACATACTACGGCAACAACAATAACGCGGGGCGAGGTGGCGATGATGGCGGCGGCGAGGAGGTAACCAGCGATGAGGATGACGAATAAGGAGGTCACATCATAGGAGATTGTGAGGAAGAAGCCAAGCTGGAAGAAGATGAGGAATGTCATCAAGCAACAGAAGAAGTTTCCTCCAATAGTGGAGGAAGAGGTAGATATTCATTCGGCGACGAACCACTGTATCGTCCTCGTCAACAATTAACCGAGGATGAGACATTATTGGGTGTCGTCCATCAACAAATCGATAACAAATGGAAGAAGAGAGGCAGTAGGAAGATGAAGAAGGCAAGGAGCAGCAGCTCTTCATCGTCACTTTTTTCTCGTCATCGTCGTCGTGCACGTGGTGGCATAAAAGTTCGTGACTTCATCATTTCTTCTTCTACTGCGGAAGAAGCAGACGAGGAGGAGAAGAGGAAGAGAAGACGATATAAAAAAACGCCGAAAACGACTTGTACTAGAAGAGTAAGAGAACGCTTTCTCCTCTAGTGGTGCCGATGATGAATGATGAGCGTCGACACCGACGACCGTATATATCATCATCGTAATTGCGATATAGTGTGATTGAATACATTAGTATTGACCGGAGCAGTTATGAACTGACTAATTTGGTCTGGACCATTATAAATTAAAACTCACGTTAATAGTATGGATTCACAAATAGTCTGGTCCAGGTTAATAGCTGTGACCTATCATTGAAAAGGGACTTCAGTTTTACTCTGGTCAATACTAAATCCGATGATCAGTGTATCACGATGTTGCCTTAACTTGATGTGGTGTCTGCAAACATTGAACATCAACAACAAAGATTGTGTTGTGCCTTCATCTTATGAACAATGCGAACACTTAGTGTGGAATGGCGCTAGTGGTGCGATGCGTCCGTCTTTAGGTAATGCATCTTGCGTCCACACGGTGTCTCAGTACAGTCGTGTTGGTTTTAGCATCATGGCAGTAAAGGCTAGGGCGCTAGGGCGTATGAAGTAATAAGTTAACCAGACTATGCAAACAAACTGTCAGCATCATCAAAGAAGGTCAAGACATCGGCGCAACTTACAAGCATAACAGCGGATCCATTTATGGTGGCAAAGTCAGCGAAAAGTCATGCGCCCTCAGCTATATTTAATATTCCGTGGCTAGGGACGCTAGGAACATGGGATAACTGGTGAACCAGACTATAAAAACAAACTGTCAGCATCACCAAAGGAAGTCAAGACACAGGCGCAACTTACGAGCGTAACAGCGGGTCCATTCATGGCGGTGAAGCCAACGAAAATTCATGCGCTCTCAGCTATATTTAATATTCCGTGGCTAGGGGCGCTAGGGCACGTGGGATAACAGGTGAACCAGACTATAAAACAAATCTTCAGCATCACCAAAGAAAGTCAAGACACAGGCGCAATTTACAAGTATAACGGCGGGTCCATTCATGGCGGCGAAGCCAACGAAAAGTCATGCGCCCTCTGTTTCCCACATTACTGGCGCGATGTTCCCGATTATTCTCACACTGCCAAATATTTTTTTTTAATTGTGGACGGATATTTTCGATCAATCAGAAGTGAACCGCGACGGCCGTCTCGCGATGACCAATCTGTTCAATGGGATTATGGAGGGTTGAGAGGAATTGGTGTGGGATATTGTAATGTTTTAAGTGGGAGTTTTCGGCCAATCAGAAGCGACCCGCGACGGCCGTCTCGCGATGATCAATCTGTTCAGTCGGCTTATGGAGGGTTGAGTGGAATTGGTGCAAGTATGATCAATCAGATTACAGAGGGTCTCAGCTGTAACTGTCAAGTATTGAAGTCAGCGCTGAAGTAACCAAGAAGTAGTGGGTGAGAGAAGTGGTTGACTTTGATGTAAGAGTTAGTAACACTTAATAGAATCAAATTTCCCCTGAACCCAAGAGATCTCTGGCGGCCCTTGTAACAGGGTTACATTTGGTTACGTAGTGTACGTAAGCACACAACGGTTGAGGTCAAGTATTGACCGATCCGAAAGGTTTTGACCTATTTGTTGTTTTAACCAATCAGGACAGGAGCCCTTGGTGGAGGCGTGGCATCCTGCCACGTGTTGGTACACAGGTGGTGTACATTACATTTCGGCTAGGTACGAATTGAGTAAGTTCTACTTAGTATTACATATAGTTTACATTAGTTTAATTAATTTAGGCTGATTCCATATTAAATATACATCAGTTTACAAAATACACTTAAGACTGATAGGTGCACGAACTTGACCGGTCGCGCGCGCAGTGAGTGTTGTAGTGAAAGGGAATACCTTCCCTTAACTACCCCCTTTCTAAGGGAAGCCTTGCATCAAGGAGTTAGTCTATACTAACTCGTAAACCAAGGGAAATTTGGCCCCGAGTAAGAGAGCGATCTCTTACTAAGCCCTTTTATAAGGGCGTATCGGCTAAGTAGCGGCGTATCGCCGCTTGGGGAAAGTCTTCCTCTGTGAGCTAGCCGCACCGTGCGTGTACGCACCTGCTACATCTGGTAGCACTTGTAGTCAATCTGTAATGGGGTGCCATTACATAATTGATATTCAAGTTAGAATATCACAGTTTAATTTCAGACGCGTTGTCTGAATTTTAAATAAGAGATTATAAGTTATTATAATCTACGAAGGTAAAGTCGATTCGGTATAAATACCGAATCTTGCACGTTAACTAATAGTACAGTTATTTAAACACTTGATATTATTATATTATTTAGTTAGTTACTATACTATTAGCCTCTAAACCACCCATTAAATAAACACTCTTAATTTTGCGTTCTAGATAGCAAGTGAATATTTATATTCACTTTTAGTATAGGATTAGTTGTTATCAACTAATCCTACCCCTCTTGTATTGCGCGCTTCCTCGCAATTACAGTGTAAGCCTGTAACAGGATCAGTCCTGTTACACCTGGTAGCACTTTGTGGTCCGTCTTAACGACCACAGTTCCGTTCTGCTAGTTAACTAGCGGAGCGAAGATTAAGAGCCGCTCAGCATCATGTCGCGAGACATGACGCCTGCCGAGCGAGAGAGAACGCTGGGAGTGGTGAATAAACACTTCCCTCACTTCTCGTCGCGTAGTAAAGACGCGACGGTGGAAATGGTTCGGTCTATGGGGACCGACATCATTACCTTCCTCCTGGGTAAGTCCCCGGAGGAAGTGGTAGAGGTGGTGAATCGCTTTAGGCGAAACCACCTAGAAAAGCCAGCACGGCCCGCGCGAGAGGTAGCCCCGACCGCATTTGCACCTGCAATGCATAGAGTTGAAGTGGTAAAGGCTCGAGTACCGCCCTTTACCGGCGAAGGTAGCGAGCCCCTTCGTAGATGGTTCGCAGAGGTGGAAGATGCCATCTCTGCGCAAAATATTGTTGACGAACGTCAACAGGCGTACTTCGCCACAACATGTCTGGGAGGCAGAGCCAGGGCATGGGCGATGAGTCGCAGAGCCACTGATGGCTCTGCGTTCCTGACTTATCAGGAATTAAAAGCTGAGCTAAATCTCAACTTTGAAGCTCCAGAAATGGAGCTAAGTAGTCGGCAGGAGTTCATCGAACTCCGGCAAGGTAAGCTTGACCTTCAAGCTTACGCTCAGAAGACGCAATATTTGCTGTCAAATATTGTGTATGAGCCGGTGCCCCCTGCTATGCAGGTCACTGGTTTCATGAAGGGACTCAATGATGGTCCCGTCAAACAGAGTCTTTACCGGCACCCGCCAGATACTCTGAGGGATGCCATTGACATGAGCATCCGTGAGGAGTTCCGCATGCGATCAGCGTCATCGCTTGCTGGGTACAGCCGAAGGGCTCAACAGCCCTTCGCTTTTGACATGCCGCAACGGCATGTCAACAATCAGCAGTCAGGCAGACGAAGCTCACACTTCGTCTCAAGAAACAGCCACCCGCGCCAGAGCATGGGCGGTGGAGGTCGAGAGCCGATGGACCAATCGGCTGCGGTTGCTTCGAACACGAAGCAACCGAAATTTAAGAAGAATATTCGCTGCAATAGATGCGCGAAAATGGGGCATTTTGCCCATGAGTGTATGGCACCGCGTACGGTGCCACGCAGTCAGCGGACGGAACCGTCCGCTGGACGGCGACACCAACAGGGACATCACTCTGTTGGTGCAAAAAACGAGAATCACCAGTAGGGGCGGGGCGCGCTACTGGGAATATTATCCCACATGCGCCGACATAGTGCATGTGAGGGTAATAGCCCCAGACGGGACTATGTCCTGTTAAAAGGTGCAGGGTGATGGTAAGCCTCTTATCACCCTGGAGGTTAAGCCGCACGGGAGCGATGTCCCCATGCGAGCTTTGTTTGACACATGAGCGTCAAAAAATTTCGTTAGAACTCAGAGTCTAACGCTGTTGAGCTTCGTGGAGGTAGAAACCCCACGAAGTATGTTGTCAGTCCGGTTAGCAACAGGTGCAACCGTGACTATTCCAAAGCGTGTTATTAAAACACGCTTCGAGTTGAATGAACTGTCATTCGAGGATGAATTCATCGTCCTCGATTTAGATGACAAGTTCGATGTGATACTTGGAATCCCATGGATGTCCAAGTTTAAACCTTCGATCGACTGGGTTAACCTGTCGATCGACTGCGGCGGACGCACAAGGTCTGATCACCCTGTGTGTAATCCGGCTGTATCAGAGGATACAACCGCAGCGTCAGACAGTCTGGTGGATAGCGATGGCGCCACCAGGTCTGTTCTGACACGATCAGCGGAAGGTACCTCCGCTGGTGAGAGTCCAGAGGGACTACCACACGCAACAGAAGAGTCGTTGCGTGTTGGAGAGAAACATTCCACGGGTGAGAATGAAGTCATATCCACGGTGGGAAACACCCACCGTGAGAATGAAATAGTATCCACAGTGGGAAACACCCACCGTGAGAATGAAATAGTATCCACAGTGGGAAACACCCACTGTGCGATCGAAGGTTCCAACACGACGAAATAATTCCGTGTTGATGAGAGTGAACTCACGATCGAGTGCAATCGTGAGCACAACTCCGTGGTGGCCAGTGCCCACCACGTTGTGTTAGCCATGCACACGGGTGATAAAGACCACCGTGTCGCAGAACAGGCGGCCGATCAAACGAGCACATCTGATCGCCAAGAAATTCCATGGTAGGCAGTGGCCACCATGATGATGAGTATTCGCACACGGTGAATCGTAATCACCGTGTATCAGTCAATCAGACGAGTGAGTCTGATTGCATGGACAGTTCCGTCGAGACAATCAACGTCTTGACGCAAGCGGAGACCGGATTAGATACCCAGTCTCTGTTGATGGAACACCCTCCGAAAGAAGGTTCGGAGGTGATGGCTCTTCCAGCGCTAAGCTGGAAGAAGTTTATGAAAAACTTGCACGATGATCAGATCAACAGATCTGTATTATCGTATCAACAGATGATGTAGTGGATATTCGTGAACGAATATCCACATTACAAGTCGAAAACATTGGGAAAGAGGTTCCCAATGATCAAACCAAAGTTCAGCGCTTTAAAGCGCAGAGCTGGGAGTCGCTTAAAGCGAACTCTCCATTTTATGAGGTACTTCGGGAATACGCTGACGTATTCCCAGAAGAAGTACCTAGCGAGCTCCCTAAGGATAAGGGAACTCGTCATGAAATTGACCTCGTGCCAGGCACTAATTATTGTGTCACGCGGCAATGGCCGTTGCCGCGTGATCAAGTAAAAGCGATCGACGAGTTCTTCGAAGCTCGTCGTAAAGCAGGCCAAGTGCGGGAGTCTATCTCACCGCACTCTACCCCCACCTTTTGTGTGAAAAAGTCCACAGGTGGGTGGAGAATCGTTCACGCTTACAACAAGCTGAACGCAGCGACGGTACCGGCACAGACGCTGATACCGCGAAAAGATGTCATCATTGATGTCATGTGCGGGAGCACCATCTTTAGTGCTCTCGATCTAAGAGATGGATTTTATCAAATCCTAATGCGTGAGAAGGATATCCCTCTCACGGCGGTAAGCATCCCAAGCGGCATGCTTTGGGAGTGGCTTGTTATGCCACAGGGGCTTCGAAGTGCCCCTGCTACGTTTAACAGATGCGTAACGCATCTATTACGCCCGGTGCGAGAATTCGCACCGAGTTATTTCGATGACGTGTTCATCCATAGTAAGGATGAACACGATAAAAGCGAAATAGATGTCCATAGGGAACATCTACGTCTAGTGTTAGAGCTTATGCGTAAGCATAAGCTCTATGCGAATCTAAAGAAGTGCACCTTTGGTGCACCTGAGATACCCGTTCTTGGATGCTTTGTGGGCAAGCACGGGGTGCGTCCTGATCCAGAAAAGATCAGGGTGATCGTTGAATGGCATACGCCAGACAACGTTAAGGAACTTCGAAAGTTCCTTGGGTTGGCAACATATTTGCGCAAGTATTCGTGCAACTATGCTGGGTTAATAAAACCTCTTTCTCAATTACTTAAGAAAGATGTCGAATGGCGTTGGGATACCCAATGCCAAGATGCTTTTGATGCAGTCAAGCAAAGCTTGACTGAAGCGCCTGTCTTGGATATAGCCGATAACGAGCTTCCGTTCCACGTCGTTTGCGATGCGAGCGATTTCGCTATCGGCTGTGCTTTGATGCAGCGTGATCACGATGATCGTGATCGCGTAATCTGATATCAATCGCGTCAGTTGCGCCCAGCCGAGCGCAACTATCCAGTGCATGACAAGGAACTCCTTGCCATGAAGTATGCACTGGCCAAGTTTCGGATCTATCTCTTGGGAGATAGACCGTTTGTGGTTTACACGGACCATGAGTCGCTACGCACGGCCGTGAATTAACCACACATTTCTCAAAGAATGGCTAGATGGCTGTCATTCTTTGCTGAATACAACTTTACGGTTGAATACAAACCCGGAAAGTTGAACGTGATAGCGGATGCGCTATCACGAAGGCCCGATTACGAGACGAAACCGTCCGTAACCGAAGGTTCCAGTGCAAACACGATCCGTTGCACTGCTTTGTCGTCGTCAATTATACTACAAGTACGCGAGGCGTAAAAAACAGACGAGGAGACACGTCTGTTGATTGATTACTTAAGTAATCAATCAAGTGAGAAGCTCGACGAACTCCAATAGTTCCTCCGCGCTTGCGTGAATCGATATCGACTGCACGATGGTCTGCTGCTTTACAGCACAGACCAAAAAGATGAAAGTCGCATCTTCGTTCCAAACGACGATGATCTCAAACATTGAATTATGTTTGAGTATCATGATGCACCGATTTCGGGGCATCAAGGTCGAGAGAAGACATACGCTTCTCTCGCACGTGACTTTTAGTGGCGAAACCAATACAAGTGGGTACGGAAATACGTACGCGCTTGAGAGATTTGCCAGCGCGTTAAGCCTGCGCAGTCTGCACAGGCTCCGCTGCAATCTCTGCCGGTTCCGACAGAGTGTTGGAAGTCCATTTCAATGGGCTTCGTATTCGGTCTTCCACCCGACAATAGTCGGAAGACTGGAATAGTGGTCTTTGTAGACCGTTTCAGTAAGATGGTACATCTTACTGCAGTATCAG
Source organism: Peronosclerospora sorghi (assembly GCA_026184515.1). NCBI lineage: Eukaryota > Oomycota > Peronosporomycetes > Peronosporales > Peronosporaceae > Peronosclerospora > Peronosclerospora sorghi. Next base: position 3,970,783 of record CM047589.1, on the reverse strand, counting down.
CGAGCGTAACCGCCGCTCAAACAGCGCGGATATTCGCTGATACGGTACTCCGTTTGCACGGAATGCCGGAAGACATTGTCTCGGATCGAGATCCGAGATTTACAGGACGTTTCTGGCAAGAAACGTTCTCATTGTTGGGAACCCAGTTGAAGATGTCAAACTGCGGACCATCCGGAAACGGATGGGCAGACGGAACGGGTTAACCGCGTTGTCGGAGACATGTTGCGATCATACGCACATGCCTTTGAACAGTGGAGTGACTACCTGTCACTCACTGAATTTGCGATTAACAATTCGGTGCACGCTTCAACTAAGCATACACCGTTCTACGTGAATGCCTTAAGGCATCCACGAACCCGAGTTTTACTTGGCGGTACGCTAAATCTAAGTGGGGAGGGACCCTCTCAAATTTTGATCGAGTCAATGCGCAAGTTGCAACTGCAACTTGTGAACAAAACAATGACCCTTCTACTTAAAGTACAGTAGAAGCGGAAGCAGCTTCAATTGAAACTGAAGCTGCATATGATGAATATGTGTCTTCAGCAATGGCTGCAGACAATGAGGACAACGCACCTACTGCTGATAAAGCAGTAGATGAATTCGTATTACAGCGCCAAGCTGTAATACGCTATATAAAAGATGCACTTGTATCTGCTTTTGATAAGCAGAAGCAAAATGCAGACAAACAAGGAAGGAAGAACAAAAACTCCTTTCTGAAAGGTGAATTGGTATTATTAAGTACTACCAATTTGCCTACACATGCAATAAGCAACTTCCCTACACGGAAGTTGCTTCCTAAGTACATTGGACCTTTCAAGGTCCAAGAGATTCGGGGGAATGCCTATACCTTAGACATTCCCACAGCAATGCGGCTTCACCCAACATTCTATGTTGGGCGGCTCAAGCCGTATCACTAATCTTCGTCTTACGACGAGACGCAGAACCACGGAAGATACCGTGCTTCTCCAAGTCTCCCAAGAGAACTTGTAATCGGCTTCCAGCCGTTGATGAGCAGAGTGAAGAGTCGTTACCTCCGCCTTCGACTGCTCAAGATCAGCCGTTCGCCGATCGAGCTCTCCCTTATAGCGGGAAAGCTCAATGTACAGAAGATCATTCTTCTGCTGGAGGGCAGTGTGCGCCCCGAGGATGTCGCGTACATCCTCGCGAAGATACCGATATGTCTTCACACAGTGAGACATATCGCTGCTCAAGGAAGAATAACCCTCCTCGAGCTTGCGGAGCAAAGAACCATGCTCCGCAACAACAGCGAGGGAATTCTCAACCTCCGCCTCCCCTGATTGATAATCAGGGAAACAAGCGATATATCCTCGAGCGCTTGATCTCGAAGCGCTTGGTGCCTTCGAAGAAGGGGCAACGTACCGAGTACTTGGTACGCTGGCTGGGATATCCCCAAGAGTTCGACTCTTGGGAGCCGATTGAGGTTCTGATGGCCGACGCCCCAGACCTTTTGACTGAGTTTGAGAAGAAGTCTCAAACTCATAATGCGAAGTAGCATCAACAGTAGGTGTTGATGCATTCAGGGTATCAATTAACCCTGAATTTTGGCGGGTACGGAAAAACCACCGTACCCCCGCAACTCCTCCTCTGACAGACGAGGAGCGCCCTGCGTACACCGCGGGAAAACGAGGTTAGAAGGGACACCACACTTTAACCCTTCTTTGATGCAAGCATAATGGATGTATTCCATTTTGCCTGTTCGTGAGTGCTTTAAAAAGCGCTCGCGCATTACGTGAACTTTATTCACGTAATCATCTGGGCTTTTGTTGTAGTTGTCAACAAAAGCATTCCAACTCTGATTCAGGGCGTCTTTATCGTCCCTGTTCCTCCTTGACCCTTTCCGGCTCGAATAATATCGAACCTGGAAAAAGAGGTCAATAAAGTACAGACGTCTATCGTCTGTACTTCGATCGAATCGACGTGACTGGATGTCTTCGCAGTCATCCAGCACGTTGATATCGAACAACGCATACTGGCAGTCCCGTTTACGGTGACCGCCACTGTTGGGTCAATAGCCCATCCAGGGGTCCAAAACCCCACTCTGTACGGAACATGTGGTTCCGTAAGATGATACGCTTTAGAAGCGGCAGGCGCCGCTTCTGTTCGAGCTCTTTTAGCAGGCGGAGCACAACCTGCTTCAACACCACGCGCCGGGGTGAAATCACCCCGACGTGGAGAATTACTTGGTCCAGGTGGGGATCTGCGTTCCCTCAACCACCTGTGATGATCATTGTCGCTGTCATAGCAGACAGCGACACCAGAGTCGTCATCGCTGTTAGGCGATGAGCACCTAGCGAGTTTCGACTCTCTAGATCCTTTAGTGGGGACAGCTGTATCCCCATCACTTTGTTCGGAGTCAGAACTCCCGAACATGGCCCTCTTGGCAACACGCCATTCGGAAGTTGCCATCGTGCGAGATGTTGCATTAGCAACATATCCCTGTTTCTTGCCAGATGCCGCCTTAGCAGAATCTGTGGTCGAAGACGGTACGTCTTCCGACCCTTGCGTAGTTGACGCTGCTAATGCAGCGTCACTGTTGTCACTCAACACCTCTGCACCTAGTGCGGAGGCGGATGAAGAAGCTCCTTCGACGTTTTCAGCAGCGCTATTTAGAGCGCCGCCGCGTGCCTTAACCATCGAGTCGATGGTCAATCAGTTGGTGAATGAGAAATTCCGACCAACAAGTGCCACCCATGATTGGCCAAAATAAGAATTATTATTGGCCAACCACCTTAAGGGGGGGGGGTGATGTAATGGGGTGCCATTACATAATTGATATTCAAGTTAGAATATCACAGTTTAATTTCAGACGCGTTGTCTGAAATTTAAATAAGAGATTATAAGTTATTATAATCTACAAGGGAAAGTCGATTCGGTATAAATACCGAATCTTGCAGGTTAACTAATAGTACAGTTAGTTGAATACTTGATATTATTATATTAATTAGGTAGTTACTATACTATTAGCCTCTAAGCCACTTATTCAATAAACACTCTTAATTTTGCGTTCTAACCCATAATTAAATATTTATACATTTACTTTTAGTATTGGATTAGTTGTTATCAACTAATCCTGCCTTATTGCATTGCGCGCTTCCTCGCAATTACAGTGTAAGCCTGTAACAGGATCAGTCCTGTTACACTCGCCATCCACTTATTTCCCACTATTCATTCCCGCTTTTTCGCAGACACGTCCGTCATTTCCTGCAGGGTTTTAATGAAAACCATTACGTGTTCCATTTATTCTTACAGACCATTGTCACGCTCATACTACGGACTCGCGTCTTCATCATTAGTCCAATTCCATGCTGCCTTTCGAACGGGCATGGGTCTTTGTTGTTGCCATCGCTCGTTCTGGTACGCTCTAGAGCCGGCGCTTCTACTTCGGCTCCTTGTTTCCTATATCGACCAGCCCACTCAACGTTCCTATCGGTTTCGAGCCTGATACCGCTGCATGCGGACTTGTTGTGAATGAATACCTGGTCCAAATGAAAATCACTAAAGGTTGCGAGCTTCGATTCACGTCAGGAGTCTGTACAACCAGCTCGCTACATGGCATGCATCCTCAAGATTGTTCACTTTTACGGCATATACAGCTTGGTTTCTGCTTTGGTAAGATATCCACATTGATATCTGTTACGGGTCATAGTGCGCGTCGATGCTTTGTAGGCTGCAGTGACTTTTGGTATCTTGGCGTCTCGCACTCGTAAAGCATCCGCACGCACTTCTTGGCTAACTTTTCTCTTGATGACGCGCTTTTCTTCTTCAGTAGTCGAGTCAGTCGACTACCATCAGTCCAAAATGATGCAGTGCAGTCAACACGTACCTTACAGTACCGAACATTCAGCTTAGATAATGGTGTTTCAATTTGGTTGGAGGAAATTCAAATTCGTGAAATTTTGGGGGGCATTCTGTGAATAAAAACATTTGGGGGGTATTCTGTGAAATTCCGCTCAGAAGGGGGTATTCTGTGAAATTTCTCTTTAGGTATACAGTCTTTTCTTAGATAAGTTATAGCCTTGGTTACAGAAAATTTTATAACTTATCTGAGGATATACCTTACCTGAAATGATGCATTACATTATACTGTTTGGGGCTTGCTGCATGTAAAGTGAAAACAGTAAATACACTAAAACAAAGCCAACTTTTTGCTGTAAAAACCAAAGAAAACAAAAAAACTAACAAAAAAGCACTGTCGTGCCAAACACTTTTGACGCGCCGCAGACAGCCCTAACCAGGTCAGTAGGTGATTTATTTTCTTGAGAAAGAACATAAGGAGAGCTTGTCAGGCTGTTCTGGGACTGTGATCTGGGGCTAAATATGTGAGGTTTGCACAAACAGAAAGTAAAAATGCATTCACGCTTCACCAATGCTCAGCGACTTGAGATCTGTCAGTACAATGACACCAGTAAGATTGGCCAGGCCGCATTGGGTGTGTGGGCGCAGGAGAAATTTGGGCTGTCGAAGCCACTTTCACAGGCTTCAATCAGAAGATACTTGGCAAGCGGGCTGATCTTGAGACATGAATGAAGCCGACCTTGAAGCAAAGCGTCCACGTGTGGCCCAGCATCCAGAGCTTGAGGAGGCACTTTTTACTTGGATTCTTCAGAGACAGGTACGAAACACTGCCGTTAACGGCAACCTCATCAAGGCCAAGGCAGCTGACTTTATGGACCAGTTGAACATTCCCAAAGGCTCAATTGAATTCTCTAACGTCTGGCTCACTCGTTTCCAACAGCGAAACAAACTGCGATGCTTCAAGATCAATGGTGAGAGCGGCTCGGCTGACCATCACGAACTGGAAGATGCTCTTCCTCGCTTGCGCAACCTCATCTTGCAGTATGACCGTTGTGATGTGTATAACATGGACGAAACAGGTTTGTGCTTGCTGTGTTTTGAAGAAGTAAGCCTTGTGATGTTGCTGACAGTGGTCATCTCAAAAGGCGTATTTTACAACATGCCACCAGAGAAAACAATTGCCACCGAACCGATTGAAAGATTGAAGAAGGAGAAGGTGGGATTTATATGCTGATGTGTTCATGGGTGTGCTGTCAGCAAAAATCATGAACACTTCCATTTGCAGACAAGAATTACTATGGCGTTCACTGCGAATGCGGATGGATCACACAAGCTCAAGACTTTGATTATTGGTCATGCAAAGCATCCGCGTTGCTTTTTGAGAAAAACTGCTGAGCAACACTGATTCCTTTACCGCTTCAACGAAAAAGCCTGGATGACAGGTGCGCTCTTCCAGGAATGGCTCAAAAGATTTGACAACAACATGTAGGTGGTTTTCGTGCTCTTTAATTTTATCTTCTTGCACCTTTTGAGCCATTCCTTGTGTGTTTGCGTAAGTTTTTATATTTACGTAGTATATGTTCACCTTTATTTGCATCATTTTATAGACTGCCCAGCGCCAAGTTCTCCTTCTGCTCGACAATGCCCCTTCTCACGTGACTGCAGATCTTCAGCTTGAAAATGTTCGAATTGAGTTTTTACCACCAAACTTCACTTCGAAAGTACAGCCAATGTGTTAAAAGTTCGCGCAATTCGTGCAGCGCCCGGCGTCGCCGATGACTGTTATTTGGTTTATGAATTTTCGGTAAAAACCTAGCAAATTGCATAAAAACATATTATTAGTTTAAGTACTTAACTTAATGCTAATAAATTCACTTTGTATGTTGATTTGTTCCTAGTACTGTGCTCGATTGGAGGTCAGTACAGCAAGTTAAGTTTGTAAGCTTCCTGGAATTGATTACGTGGAATTGTGGATTAGTTACGGTGTTTCGTTTCGTATTACGTGGTGGTTAATGAAGTGGAACGTGGATAATAAAATCAGTTTACGTTTGATTACTGGATTTGCGTTATTACCTCTGTTGCGAACGCTTACTGTTGGAATTACTCACGTTAGTACCCGCTTGGTGTGTCGGAACGCGTGTGATCGAGTACGCAGTGCGAATGAGCGATCTAGAACAGGTTATGAGCCCAAATGAGGGCCGTAACGGATCGTATGAAGAAGTCAAGGCATCGGATATGATGCGGCTGTTGAAGAATCTCGTGTATCGCCTGGAAATGCTGGAGGTAGCGAGCAGTGCGCCCAAACAGCAAGTGCCGTCGCCGCCCAGGTTCAAGAGGGTTACTAAAATGAGTATTGCCTCCCTTGATGATAGTGACGATGAGAAGAAAGGATACGCCACTGGGCGATAAGGTAGAATGAGCTTTCCAGACATAAGTCGCACAGGCAGAGATGCGTTTAAACCTTTTGGAGCAGCAGGCGTTGGTACGCCGCAAGCACAAGGGCACAACGGCAACCATCAAGCGTATGGTGTGCAAGGTCAGGTGCCCATGAAGAGGGTTGGAGTGGCGCGAGTGCCCTCGCCCAAACAGAAGGCACTTCAGATAAGGCCGTTCGACGGCAAAGAAGTATAAAAAGGGTTGGGATCCGGCTATCAAGCTTGGGGGAGAAAATTTATGCGCCAAATTACCCTCGCTGAAGTAGCATGCGGATTCCCATGGACCGAAGATGTGAAGGTAGACCTGTTCGGCCATTATCTGGCGGGACCAGCAGAGTCATACTATAATCGCCAGGTCGATGGCTGGTGGAGCGAGACTCCAGCCCTATGGTACGTGATGGACAAGCTATACTCCGTCTTTCACGTACAGGTGACCCCGGCCCAAGGTATGAAGATGTTCATGGGCCGAAAAGCACCTGGAAGTTCGTGGCCGGACCACTTCCTGCACCTGACTGCTGTCGCAGAAGCATTCGGGACAAATTGTCAGAATTGGTCCTGAACAATGTTTTATTCCACGCGGCGCCAGAGATGAGACAGATCCTCATCTCCAAGTATGACAACACGCGCGAGGACTACTTGGGGCACGCAGAGGAGCTGTGCCAGTTCGCGCAGGCCGTGGAGTACAGCGACCGGCCGATGAAGCACGCGCAAAGTGGTGCCGTGAATATGGTGGCTAGAAAGCCGAAAAAAATCGTGAAGAAACGAGTGTGTTACTCGTGTGGCGAAAGAAGGGCATATGAAAAGATATTACCAGAAGAATAAGAACGCGAAGGAAGACTTCGCGCTGAAGATTGATGAATCAAGTGGCGAAGCGTTATCGGACACGTGGGTAGTGGACAGTGGTGCGAGTATGCACATAAGGTCAGACCTAACGTGTCTGATTGACGTGAAAAGTGCCGTGAGGGAGTATCATCAGTTGGACGGAAAATGTGAAGGTTACAAGGAAGGGGACACTGTTTATTAACTTTGTCTGCGGAAATGTTAGTAAGCGTATCAAGGTTAGGAACGTGTATTACGCCGAAGGTGTCTCGAAAAATATTTTCTCATATGGAATTTTTGAGGCTGGTGGATTGGTCTTATCCTACAAGAACGGAATTAGGACGCTAGTAAAGCGTGATTCCGGTGTTGGAATCGTCGGAGTTGACGCAGAGAATATTGTTTTGACGATTCAAGGAAAAGTGGATAGACCAAGAAAGTCACGAAAGGAGAAGGTAATGTCCGTGGCAACAGCAAACGATGCTGATTTGGCAGCCACTCGAGATGTCCAGAGTGTAAGTCTCATGCACTTCCACTTCGAATGGGACACTTGAATTTCGACAACATCGTGGCTTTGTCGAAGGATCCCCACTATGGGATCCGGATTACGGACTATACTCGGCGACATTTTGTTACGTGTGCACAGGGTAAGCAGTCGAAGAATGCGCAGTCCAAGAAGGACAGCGGTATGAACGCGCCAATCGATCAAATCGGCGGAGTGATCTTTTCATACCTTAAGGGTCCGATCAAGCCGAATGATCGGTTGGGAAACCGCTATCTACTCAACTTTATTGACTACAAGAGCAACTACGTCAGGATTTCTCTAGCGAAAACTAAGGACGTCGCAGCCAAAAAAATTCCAGCATTTTCTGGCGTTTTTTGAACGCAAGTTCAATTGCAGGATTCACGTGCTGAGAACGGATGGCGGCGCGGAGTTCAAGAACGTTGACTACTTCTTTCAAAGCACTGGGATTTCAAGTCAAGTCAGCGAAGCAGGCAACCAAGCGAGTAATGGGAAGGCGGAACGCATGCACCGAACCGTCATGAATATGGCTCGGTGCATGATGTTTGGAAGTGGTCTACCATTGTCGTTCTGGGGGGATGCGGCGGAATACGCAGCTTATGTGCTGAACCGCACCTGTAACAGGGTTACATTTAACTACGTTGGTGTACGTAAATACACATCGGTTGAGGTCAAGTATTGACCGGTCCGAAAGGTTCGGACCTATTGGTTGTTTTAACCAATCAGGGAGGGAGCCCTTGGTGAAGGCGTGGCAGCTTGCTACGTGTTGGTACACAGGTGGTGTACATTACATTTCGGATAGGTACGAATTAAGTAAGTTCTACCTAGTATTGCGTATCGTTTATATTAGTTTATTAAGTTAGGCTAATTTTATATTAAATAATTAAATCAGTTTACAAAATACACTTAATACTGCTAGGCACACGACCCGGAACGGTCGCGCGTGCAGTAAGTGTTGTAGCAAAAGGGAGCACCTCCCTTAGCTACTCCCTACTAAGGGAAGCCTTAACATAAGGAGATAGTGTTTACTAACCGTAAACTCAGGGAATCTTGGCCCCGAGTGAGAGAGCAATCTCCCGCTAAGCCCTTATATAAGGGCGTATCGGCTAAGTAGCAGCGTATCGCCGTTAAGGAAAGTCTTCCTCTGTGCGCTAGCCGCACCGTGCGTGTACGCACCGGCTCTATCTGGTAGCACTTGTAGTCAATCCAACACCTGTGTTGGTAGACGGCATCCTCTGCAAAGGATGAATCAAGAGTATTGGGGTAAGCTAATCACCGTACAAGAAGAAGCCTTTAAGAGGCTGTTATCCATATTGGGAGACGATGGTATGTTCCTCCAAGTGAGCAGGGCCTTGATGCCGTGCGCGAGAGGGTTAACGCCCTCATCGCCCATGAGGCGAATTTTCGTGGAAGTCATTCCACGTCTACGGGGGTGCGCCCTCCGTTATCCTTTAAGATAAAGGAATTCACCGGTGAAAAAGTTGATAACCTTTATGTGTGGCTTCGCGAGGTCGAAACGGCCTTCTCCACAGCGAATGTGATCGAGGATCACTTGCAAGTGGGACTGGCACTAACCCATCTTACGGGCAAAGCCCGTGCATGGGCGTTTACGTGTCCGGATTCGGTCACGAACATGTTCCCAACCCGGGAAGTCCTTAAGCGAAAGCTTATGGACATGCACGCTACGCCTGATCTGGTTTTCCAGAATCGGCTGGCGTTTTTGAGGTGCCGTCAGGGCACTAGGGATTTGGAGACATACATTGAAGAACTTAAGACCCTGTTGTCAGGGATGTACGCGAAAACGTATTCGGACGATGTGTCCATTCCCGTGTTCATGGGAGGCCTGAAAGAAGGTCCAGCACGTTCGGAGCTCTTCCGATGCCGACCCCAATCCCTGGGGGAGGCGTTCAAGATGGCGTTTAACGCCGGAAGGAACTTCCGTTCCTCAAAGGTGGGTCCTGAACTCATGGACCTTAGTCAGGTCGAATCGGAAGAGAAACCTCCCGCTAGGAGTCACTCTGCCTCCTTTTCGCAAGGCTTCGAAGCGGAGCTCCTTGCAATATTGCAGCGGCATGGGCCGCTAAGATTCTTCCTGGAATAAGTCCACCTTGAATTCCGGTAACAATTCCAACTATAACATCTTCTTTATTAGCTTCGAATAATGTGTGGAAGCACGGATCATCTGCAGAACAGATGTCCGAAAAAAAAACCAGTGAGACTCTCGCTATAAGGGCCGAGGGCGGGTAAAAGGCCCTCGCCCAAGCCGTCGGGAAACGACGGCTCCCAGTAGGTGCGGGGCGCCCTACTGGGGGATCCCTCAGTACTGTTAATCCCCAGGGTAGGGAACGACAGCATAAATACCCGAGGGAAACGGTGCTTTCTAGCACCGAGTTGGTGTACCAGCCAGATTTGCTGGTCGTCCTTGCGGACGTGAAAGGCTTTGATAAGCCTTGGGGAGTCTTGATAGACTCTGGAGCGTCTGACAATTATGTCAGACGGGCTTCTGTGGAGAAGGGTCGGCTGTATGCCGAGGCCCTAGAGGCACGCTCTCGTGACGTTGTCACGGTCCGTCTAGCGACGGGCGTACAGGTTTCTGTACCCAAGGTCTCCATTGACCTTAAGCTGAAGTTTGCAGACTTCGATAGCTCAGAACGTTGCCTAGTCCTGGATTTGGACTCGATGTATGACCTCATTCTGGGCATGAAGTGGCTGGAACGCCACGAGACATGGATAGACTGGAAGTCTAATTCCATTGGCTCAACGCACCCGCGATCGGGTGAAGCATTGGCGAGTCATGAACCCACCTTTTCTCGATCTCAAAAGCGATTGTGGCTTGAGATGCCAGAGGTTGGGATGTCTGAAATGATCAGTCCCAATAAGGTCAAGGAAGTGTTCCTTGGCGAGGGGGATTCGGCGGTTAATCTCCACGCCATTATAGGCGAGACTGGTGAGTTTCCAGTGGTAGAGGTGGATTCCTCTGAGGTTAAGCGCGAGTTGCTTCCTATAGAAGAGACACGAGGTTTGTCTCTTCTGTAGGTCGGGGTTCTCGACCACGCCATGTTAGGCGATAATGTTGCAACTTCAGTGGTAGGGGTAGAGAACCCTGTGGTTAAGCACGAGGCACTTCTAAGCGAAGAGACCCGTAGTTCGTCTCTTTCGCACGTCGGAATTGGTTCCGACCACGCCGTATTAGGTGAGACCGGCAAGTCACCGGTGTTAGAGGTAACGACCTCTGTGGATAGGCGCGATGCGCTTCCAATAGATGGGGCAACTGACTCCCCCCATCTGGGTCCCGGGATGAGTCCCGAGGCCGGTAGTCAGCAGTCCTATCGGATGCTGAACAGTGTGACAGGTGTTGTCACAGAAGGCGTAAGCCTGGAAAGTTTGCCTGGGGTAGGTGAACTGTTGTCGTTGGAGGATATGTCCTTCAACGAGTTTGAGACTGCTTTAAAAGCAGATGAAATCGACGAGGTCGTCGTGTTGCGTCCGGAAGAGTAGTTGAACTCCTCATCCACGATGGACGAGTCAGTTTTGGTGAAAACCAAACAGACATTGAATGCCCGAAGCGTCCTCAAGATTCTTGCGGATCCTGAGGACCCTTACCATTCCTTACTTAAGGAATTTGGAGATGTCATTAGTGACAACCCGCCGATGGGGTTACCACCGGTTCGGGGAGTCCGACATAAAATTTATTTGGTTCCTGGAACCAAATACTGCGTCACTAGGCAGTGGTCTCTCCCCAAGGAGCAATGCGACGCCATCGACGCATTCTTCAAGGGGAAGGAAGAGTCAGGGATGGTACGGGAGAGCAAGTCTCCCCATTCATCTCCCACTTTTTGTGTTCGTAAACCGAACGGAAAGTGGCGAATTGTGCATGCGTACAACAAGATGAATGCAGCTACTGTACCGATGCAAGCTCCGATTCCTCCGAAGGATGTCCTCCAGAACAATATGGCAGGCTGTACTGTTTACAGCGCCTTAGATCTGGTGGACGGGTACTATCAGGTGCTCATGCGAGCATCCGGTATTCCGCTTACAGCGGTCAGCACGCCTAGTGGCATGCTGTGGGATTGGCTTGTTATGCCACGTGGGCTTTCAAATGCACCAGCGACTTTTAATCGCTTGGTGACACAACTCTTCCACCCTCATAGAAAGTACGCTCAGACGTACTTCGACGATATATTCGTTCATAGTCGCGCGGAAGGCGACTCTTCTGACTCTGTAACCAGATGCTCCTTTTATAGCTTTCTGAGTTGTTTTGCTAAAGAAAGGACTGAACCATGCGCCGTATCTTCTGTTCAGACGCACCTAATACATCTTCGAGCGGTGCTCGAATGTATGCGGGAGCATAAGTTATATGAAATCGCATCCAAATGTATTTTTGGTGCTGAGGAAATCCCTTTCCTCGGATGCTTCATCGGTAAGGATGGAGTGCGGGCGGATCCCGCGAAGGTGAAAGCCATGGTGGAGTGGCCTTCGCCTGTAAATATTTGAGATTTACGGAAGTGGCTTGGATTAGCCAATTATCTCCACAAATACAGCGAGAACTACGCTGAGATGGCGAAGCCATTGACAGACCTTCCTAAGAAGGACGTAGATTGTTGTTGGGAAACTAAACACCAAAACGCTTTCGAAGCGGTTAAGGGGAGCCTGTTAAAAGCCCCCGCTCTTGCTCTACCAGATTCTAGGAAACCATTTAGTGTCGTCTGCGACACCTCCGATTTCGCAATCGGATGTGCTTTGTTTCAAGCAGACGATGCAGGAAGGGAACGCGTAATTGCGTTTGAGTCGAGGCAGCTTAAAGCTGCAGAACGGAATTATACCGTTCATGACAAGGAGATACTTGCAATGAAGTATGCTCTTGTCAAATTTAGGGTTCACCTACTCGGCTCAAAGCCGTTCGTGGTATATACTGACCACGCGTCCTTACGGACAGCGACAAAGTCACCTCAGCTCTCTCAACGGATGGCCCGTTGGATCTCCTTCTTTGCGGAGTATAACTTTGAGGTTAAGTATAAACCTGGCAAGCAGAACGTGCTTGCAGACGCGTTGTCGCGTCGTCCCGATTACGAGCTCGCTCACGCGACATTCGTCACCTCGTCTGTGGTGGATCTCATACGCCTGGCGTATGAGAAAGACCCACAGTGTACGGCGCTTATCAGCGCGTTGGGTGGAAAGGGTCTTGGCTCATCTGAGCCAACCCTGTCAAGTCGAGCTAGAGCTCGGTTACACCGTTACAGTTACTGTGACGGTTTGCTATATTATAGCACGAGCGCGGAGGACACTCCGCGGGTGGTTGTTCCTCGTGATGAGGAACTGAAGTATAGAGTCCTATTTGAGGCACATGACGCCCCTACCGGGGGTCATTTAGTTCGGGATAAGACCTACAGCGCTTTAAACGCTTTTTATTGGTGTCCCAATATGTATAAGTGGGTCGGTGCGTATATACGCACCTGTGAGACGTGTCAGAGGGTTAAACCCTCTGCAAGTTCAGCTGCGCCTTTGGCGAGCTTGTCGGTTCCAACGGAGTGTTGGAAATCCATTAGTATGGATTATATGTTTGGTTTTCCGAAGGATAAGGTCAGGAACACCGGCATATTGGTCTTTGTAGACCGTTTGAGCAAAATGGCTCACCTGGCGGCGGTACCAGAGTCCATTGATGGACAAGGAACAGCGAAAGTGTTCCTAGACCGTGTCTTTCGACAACGTGGTCTACCGGATTCCGTTGTATCGGATCGGGATCCCCGTTTTACGGGACAATTCTGGGGAGCGTTGTTTAAGGTGTTAGGCACCAAGCTCCTCATGTCCACTGCGGATCACCCGAAGACGGACGGTCAGACGTAACGCGTTAATCGCGTTGTGGAGGATATTCTCCGGAGTTTATGTCCGGATTCTCCAAAGAGTTGGAGTGAGATGCTCCCGATGGTTGAATTTGCTATCAACAATTCGGTACATGCATCTACGGGGTTTACCCTGTTTTACGTGAACGGAGAATCCGAGGGTTCCGTTAACGCCACGTGTATGTGGCCCAGGGCTTGAGGGGGGAGGATTCCCCGACGTCAGCCCTGTATCTGTGCGAAAGCACATCGATAAGTTCTTTACGACGCGCCTCAGTGTCTTACGACACGTCTGCGATGCCATGGCGGAAAGCCAAGACAAGCAGAAGGAGCAAGCTGACCACAAGGGGCGGCGTAACGAAAAAGTGTACAAAGTAGGAGAAAGTGTTTTATTAAACGCTAAGAACCTTCCTACACATGCAGTTTCTAACGTGTTACGGAACAAACTGCGGCCCAGGTTTGTGGGGCCTTTCAAGGTGCTATCCCGAAAGGGCCTGGCGTACACCTTGGATATTCCGAAGGTGATGCGTACGCATCCAACCTTCTACGTGGGTATGCTTAATCCATATCATAACCCGGAGGCGGGTCCCCTCTTGGAGGAGGTTGGGAAGGCGCATAGCCGTAAGACACGGCAGGGTGGAGTAAAATCTCCGACAGAGTCGAAATGCAACCACGAATCTCCGCAACGGAAGCCTCAGATATCCCCTCAAAACGGCAAAAGCCGTCAAAGGCAGACTCGAGCGAGTCAATACGCTTCTCAACGCGGTTAATTGCGTTCATGGCATCGTGGAGTCAATCCTGGACTTCCTCGATACGACGGCTGTGTCGATCACAGCGCTCGTGAATCTCACGTCGCAATCTCGCGACCACCTCCTCCAGTCCTCGATTTGAGAGTATTCCACATTACCATGTGGAGTGTCTGATGGCGCGACGCCATCATTGGGGTAAAACCCAGTATCTTGTGAAGTGGAAGGGTTATCCACATTCACAGAGTTCGAGGGAGTCCTAGACTCCCCTGCGGCAGGATTGCCGAGACGTCGTTGATTCTTTCGAGCGGAAGAATCCCGCTACGAGTCGGCGACCAAAGGGGCGGGGGCAGCCTTTTCACTCCCAGTAGTTGGGGGTTCGCTGGAGGCAGATGCAGAACTTTCACCGCGCTCCGGCACCACAGTGAGGGAATGGGCGCTAGCATAGTGCTTGTATTAGGGGCACTTAATTGCCCCATCGCTTTGGATTTGGCAAACGCCAAGCGCAATGCCATCTCTATCCGAACGTCACGTTCGGAATAGCTGTTGTACAGCTAGTTAAAGTCAGGGAGACGCTTCTCCCCTTCCGCCCACGCGCGGAACTTCTGTTCTGCCTCCTCGGTATCTTCTCCTTTTATGAGGACGAAGGGAACCTCGCTGAGGCTCTCAACAACGGCACCCTGTGCCTGTTTCCCGAGGCGCGCTCGGTACGAGGTGGCAGTGAAATGCTTCTGCGTGAGCAGCCTTTCCCGAAGTTGTTTCCGGAGTACGATTTCACGCGGCTGTACAGCCGCAGGTTCAGGGGTACGGAAGGCTAAACCCCTCTTTACCTCGTTCTTGAAATACTTTTGGAAGTCACGAGGACCTTCAAAGTGATATGCCGCCCGTGGAAGGTGTTTAGGGGCGCGTAATGCTTCCTCTCGTGCCTGTACGGCAAGTTGAGCTTCCTGAGCCGCGTCCAGATCATTGGTGATGGTCACCTTCGGTGACCCGGATGTATCATTCGAAGTTGGTAGGGGTGGCGCACGAGATAGTGAATTTTCACCACGTGTGGGGAACGGATTAGGCTGCCGACATCGCCGTTCGGCGTTGTCGGAGCGGTCATCCTTTGGGGAGCTATCCCCAAGGGCACCCTCCTCCGATATATCCGAGTCGGAGTAGTTGTCATCCCCTTCTCGGGGAGAATGATCGTCGCCACTAAAGGTGCTCATTCTAGGCCAGAGTTCTGGCAGTTGGTGTTCTCCAACTATAATTGATTATTGCGTGGCAATAGTCTTGATGGGGGAGGATGTAACAGGGTTACATTTAATTACGTTGGTGTACGTAAATACACAACGGTTGAGGTCAAGTATTAACCGGTCCGAAAGGTTAGGACCTATTGGTTGTTTTAACCAATCAGGGCGGGAGCCCTTGGTGAAAGCGTGGCAGCTTGCTACGTGTTGGTACACAGGTGGTGTACATTACATTTCGGCTAGGTACGAATTAAGTAAGTTCTACCTAGTATTGCGTATAGTTTATATTAGTTTATTAATTTAGGCTAATTTTACATTAAATAAATAAATCAGTTTACAAAATACACTGAATACTGCTAGGCGCACGACTCGGAACGGTCGCGCGTGCAGTTAGTGTTGTAGCAAAAGGGAGAACCTCCCTTAGCTACTCCCTACTAAGGGAAGCCTTGGCATAAGGAGATAGTGTTTACTAACCGTAAACTCAGGGAATCTTGGCCCCGAGTGAGAGAGCAATCTCCCGCTAAGCCCTTACGTAAGCGCGTATCGGCTAAGTAGCAGCGTATCGCCGCTTAAGGAAAGTCTTCCTCTGTGAGCTAGCCGCACCGCGCGTGTACGCACCGGCTACAGCACCCCCACAAGCGCGAACGCACGAAAAATGTTACCGCTGGAGCTACTGACAGGAATCAAGCGAAATTTAGGCGAGATTGTCACGTTGGCTCACCATGCACCGTCTACCGGAATCCTGGTACGAACAAGCTGGAGCACCGTGCCCAGGTTGCAGTAATAGTCGGTTGCAGTGAAGAAACAAAGGGGTATAAAGTATACTTGAAGAAGAAGCAAAAGGTCACGATTACGCAACACGTTAAAACGTGGAAACGCTGACCGACACGCAAAATCGGCAGCTCAAGAATATTCTCGAAGAAACTGAATGGGGTCAAGCTCAAGGAATAAGTCAAGGCTAAGAAGGAGCAGCTCGTGCGTTAGTAGGATCAGTCCAAGAATCGGAAGATGACGAACACGCATTGGACACAGTGCAAGTGGCGAAAAATAATAAAGGGAAAGAACAAGCGCGTTCAAATAGTTCGAAAAAGAGAAGGAAGTCGCGCTGGACCAGGGAAAGACACCTCACGCGTCAACACGTGAGATCCAAGGCTGAAAACGAAAAGAAGAGCGAGGACAACAGTGATTTGGAAGGACAAGGGAGAGTAAACCTGATTTCAGACGTTGATCCGAAGAATTTTCGTGAGGCAATTGGCAGGACTGACACTGACAAGTGGGTGAAAGCCATGGATGAGGAAATCCATGCGCTGGAAGCAAATGAAGTTCGGAATATTATGCGGACACCGGATGATGTCAGGCCCCTTCATACGAAGTGGGTCTACAAGACTAAAACTGACGCCAATGGTGCGCTGGAGCGCTACAAGGCGATACTCGTAGCTTGCGGCAACGAGCAGCGATACGGGGTGTACTACGAGTTCACCTTCGCTGCTGTAATGTACATGACGACTGTGAGATTTATTTTCGTGCTGTCAAGAAAGTGGACAGTGCAGGCAATGCACGGGGACATCTCCAACGCTTATGTTAAAGCGTTGGAGGATGAAAACGATATTTACCTTTACGTTCTAAGAGGTATGAAAAATCGGAGCAGATAAGATGAAGGAATTGAAGATTGAATACCAAACAAGCGGTGTTATTGTTGAAGAAGTCACTTTATGGATTGAAGCAGACCAGAAGACAGTGTAATCGCCTGTTATACGCAAATCTGGTTAAATGTGGTTTTTTTCAAAGTTTCACGGATAGTTGCTTATACTACAGGAAAATTAACGATGACACTGTGGTTGTGGGGGTCTACGTTGACGTTTGCTCGTGAAGGCAACGACCCAGCATCATATTGAAGGTTTTTTCGATGGCCTAAAAGGACTTGGAAATTAAGAACTTTGGGAATGCCTCAAAATTTTTAGGCATGCGAATTTCATACGATGATGAAAATGGATATATGTTGGATCAGGAGATTATGATCACATATTTACTCAAGAATTACGGTATGGAAAATGAAAATGTGGTGAATACTCCGATCGCAGATGAATATGCGGACGAAGCACTCAAGGATCAAGAATTGTTAAAAATGATGTACGCGGTAATGACCGTTTGTCAAAAGTTTCCAATCGTTGATCGGCAGTTTTCTGTGGATATCTCGTTGTTTCAGACCGAATATCGCGTACGCGGTACACAAGGCCACGAGCATGGCGCATGCGCCGACGAAATTCGACTGGGCAACGGCGAAGAGGATATTGCGTTTCTTGAAGGAAACAATAAATTTGAAGTTGAATTTGGAGATTTGTCAAGAACAAAAGACTGACGACAAACACAGAATTAAAATTATTGGTTACTCGGACGCTGATTTCGGCTGGTACAAGGACGATCGGAAGTCTACCAGCGGAGGATTAATTACGGTGGAGGGGTGCCTAGTGCACTGGTTCTGTAAAAGACAGACGTGCGTCTCACTATCGACGATGGAAGCGGAGTTGTACGCTGCGTCGATAGTGGAGTGTGAAATGGTCGGCTTTATGGAGATGGCGAAAGAAGTTGGTTTTAATGTGAAATTGCCGATGGACTTGCGTTGTGACAATCAAGCCGCGATTACAGTGATGGATGGAAACGGAAAGACCGGAAGGACCAAGCATATGGATGGTCGAGTGAAGTTTCTTATATCTAAGGCAAGCAATGGACTAATAGCGCCAAGTTACGAACCGACGGAATCTATGTTGGCGGACGGGCTGACCAAGTGATTGGGTCCTGCGAAGTTGAAGTCGATGAAAGAGGGACTCGGGTTGAAGGCGATCACGATGAGCTAGGTATTAGCGGTGGAGAAGCCAAGAAGGAGTGTTAAAAGTTCGCGCAATTCGTGCAGCTCCCGGCGTCGCCGATGACTGTTATTTGGTTTATGTCTTTTCGGTAAAAACCTAGCAAATTGCATATATACATATTATTAGTTTAAGTACTTAACTTAATGCTAATAAATTCGCTTTGTATTTTGATTTGTTCCTAGTACCGTGCTCGATTGGAGGTCAGTACAGCAAGTTAAGTTTGGAAGCTTCCTGGAATCGATTACGTGGAATTGTGGATTAGTTACGGTGTTTCGTTTCGTATTACGTGGTGGTTGGTAAAGTGGAACGTGGATAATAAAATATGTTTACGTTTGATTACTGAATTTGCGTTATTACCTCTGTTGCGAACGCTTACTGATTGAATTACTCATGTTAGTACCCGCTTGGTGTGTCGGAACGCGTGTGATCGAGTACGCAGTGTGAATGAGCGATCTAGAACACAATGGACGCTGTAATAATTGCGGCATTTAAGCGCCACTACCGACCTTACCACTACCAGAATGCATTGGACAGGGATGATAAAGGAGAGCAAAACAATTACAAGGTGGATCAACTGACTGCGATGCGCTGGTGCCAAACAGCGTGGGAATAGATCTCGCCCCAGAACATGAGCAAGTGAAAAAACCATACCGGGTTATTTGTGGAGGGTCCTGTTCCAGAGTAGCCACGGATTGTGCCAGATCGGGAGGAGCAGCAGGTTCTGAGAAAGAGCTAGAGGACGTCTTGCACCGCCTTCCTTTGCGAAATCCAATGGCAACTGAGAATTTGCTGAATCCTGTTGGAGAGGACGGATCAGCACACGTGGAGTTGACTGACAAGGATATTATTGAGATGGTTAGGCATTCAGCGACAGATGAGGAAGAGGAGGATGCGGTTAAATTGGTGATTCCGAAAGCGGAGAAGCTTCATAGCCTTGGCATAGTTTTCTCACTTATAGATGTAACTACCACAGAAGGGAGGGCAGCACATAGGCACCTTCGTAATCTCCAGCATTTCATTCTTACAGCTGCTACTACGCAGCGCACGCTTGACTCCTGGCTTCAGTCTTCGTGCTGATGAGTAAAAATTCAAGCTTTGTGCACATTTTTCCCCCTCGGATAAGTTATTTTTGGGCTCTTGGGCATAACTTATAACTTATAACTTGTAACTTATAACTTATAACTTATAACTTATCCACCATAGTACAAGGCCGGTGGATGAAAATCATATAACTTACGTGAGGATATAACTTATGAGGGGATAACTTATCTGAGGAAACACTGTACCTTGGCTGTTACTTTTAAGTTGCATTTTAGTATGACTGAATCCTTAAGTAACTTTACATAATACAATTTTCATGTTTACCTCTAAACACAACATATCTCAAACTTACACGGCGCGCCGATCGTCGCGCACCCGCCAACCTCTGTATAAGATCCTACCTGGTCAAAACTGGTCATGCCAGGTAGTCTAATATTCATCAAAGTGGAAAATTAATATAAATTTATTTTTCTTACAGGTTATGAGACAACACTGACTTAGTTATCTCGTGGTTTTCTCTTGGTATTACAAAGTTTGTGTCTCGATTTGTTACGTTTTGTCACGTTGAACTAGTGGAAAGTCCCCTTGATTCAGGGGCAAGTGGAGTGACGATTGATATTTGACTATTGATTTATCTTAAGATGCTTGATTATGATGATGATGAGATGCCGACCTCAAGTGGTGCGTTAAAGTCTATTATGCAGTCTTAACGACATTTCTGGGCGCTTTAGAGCTGTGGAATAAGGAAAGGCAAGCGATCAGTTGGTAGTGTCTCGTCCGGGTCGAGGAAGGGCTCCCCGGTACGTGTGAAAGACACATAGTTTCGCGATAGCCTACGAAACTACCTTCCGTTTGGTCAGCAGAAGACTCTGCACAACCTGGCCGAGGAAAAAGGGGTTAACGTTGGCGCAAGGCCACGCCCAAATGTGAATGCGGCACCCCATGAGGCACAAGCCGGAGTGCCGGGTGCAGTCGGTATGAATATGCCTGCCGAACAGGTGAATGTGCCGTTTTTGGGTCATGCAGCGCATAAAATCCCCAAACTGGCAGTGGAATAGTTTTCGGGGAAGGATCTATACCCAGGCCTAGGTTCCGAGTTCAAGCCGTGGGTCTACCTATTCATGGAAGCCATCAAGATTGAGAGTTGACATCTGGTTTCTTGATCCGAGCAATTAAAGGTGAAAAAGCTCGGCGAACATTTAGAGGGCACTTCCGCGGAATAATTCGTCTCAAAGATTGGCTCGTGGTAGCAGATGTGCCCGCAGTTGCACTACGTTTTGGAGAAAATGTGGTTGAGATTTAAGGTGAATATATCCCACCACTAAGCTGCCATGTGGTTCGCTGCGGAGAAGAATGCCAAGAGAAGCTAGACACAGCACTACCTTTACTAAGTAGCTCTTGCCCGTGAGAGAGAGTCGAGTGAAAAGTGAATATTTGAAAACATAGTCAAGTTTGCCGCGCCTAGGATGAAAATTATGCTAAGAGCCAGGTATGATCCTGCTAGACAGGACTACCTGTGCCACGCTCAAGAGCACATTGCATGGGCTCAAGAAATGGAAGACGATGCGTTTACAAGCAGGGGACCCACCAGGATGCAAGCGCATGCAGTCACCCCAAGTGAAAACAGGAGGGGGTGGTATACCTGTCGAAATGAACGAAATGAAAGGAATATACAGAGATATTGCCCGAAAAGGCGACGCAAAAGTGGTGGCAAACACAAAGGAAGGCAGAACAGGAAGTCAACCGACGGATGGTTAAAGAAGGTTGTGCTGTCAACGATGGTACCATGCCTAATTAAAGGAAAAAGTGCTGTGCGAGTGAAAAAAATTGATGAAAATACATGGATTATTGACAGTGAAGTTAGTATACACCTAGTATCGAACGCTGATTTATTGGAATGTGCCAGAGAGTGTGACCCAAGGGACACGATTGCGCTTCCAGACGGTATGCTTAAAGCTACCAAAGTCGGGAAAATTACGTTGCGGATATGCGATGAGTTTTCAACAGTCATTGTCTTGACCGAAGTATACTACGCCCCAAAATTGGCGAAAAATCTAAGTTGGCTTGGAAGGCTGCGCGAAAAGGGGTGCACCATTGCCGACGATGGTCACCAAATGGAATTAATGTTAAAAGGCGAAATATTGTTTCGTACCAAGACATATGGATCTGTATTTGTGGCTAGTTTATCGGTGTATAAGAAAAGTTACGACATAAATGATTTTGCGGGCATGGTGTTGAGGAATGTGTCACAAGACGTCGCTAATGACGCCCACACTGGAAGCTTGCACGATTTTCAAGTGCGATAGGGTCACCTGGACACCGTCAAAAGACTGTCCAGGGACCCCAGGTCAGGCATAGTTCTCAACGACACCAATAGACCGAATTGCCTGACCTGCGCTGAGGGAAAAGCAGCGCGCAAGGCCCAACCGAAGGTGGATTCCGGCTTGAGCGCGCCAATTGACAGAATTGGAGTAGTGATATGCAGTGACCTAAAGGGTTCTATCACTCCTCGGTACAGGCGTGGAAACAAATTTTTAGTTGTCTTTGTGTATCATTTTTCAAGTTACGTACGCGTGTTTGCTGCACACACCAAGGACAGGGCAGATAATATGTTTGGACATTTTCTCGCATGGATCGAGAATGAATTCTCGTGCCGTATACACGTGTTGCGTACAGACGGCGGTGCCGAATACCAGAACGTCGATCTGTTCTGGAAACAGAATGGTATTCGCCGTCAAATTACTGAATAGGGGAATCCCGCTTCGAACGGGAAAGCGGAGAGAATTAACCGGACCATTTTTTAATATTGTCCGGTGAATGATATCGGCTCAGGAATTCCTTTGGGTTTTGGTCGGAGGCGGCTGAGTATGCTACGCACATACTCAACAGCACTCCGACAAAGGCTAATCAAAGTCGTTTGTCGCCCATCAAAGTACTGACGGGAAAGCGACTGGTGCTCACCGATATAGTGGTTTTTGGGTCCCTGTGCATGGTTTGGAGGGACCCGAGGGAGAAAGCGCTTGCACGACCGCGCACTGATACTGGGCAAAACGATGAAACAAAAGGCTACAAGGTGCTACTGCTTAAGGATCGAATGGTCACGGTGACGAGGCATGTAACCGCGATTGAAACAATCAGTGGAGATGCGGGTAAGCAGATCACGAAGAATCTGGATGATGAAACCGAATTGGAGCTACAGAAACGAGAGGGATCGCGACAGAAAAGTACAGATAAAAATTACGTGCATTCCAAGGATAAAAGCGGCGAGCCTACTCGTACAATTAAAAAGGGCAAGAATCAGAAATTGAAGGTTCGAGTAGAAGAAGATCCAGCCGGAAAAAGGAGAAGACGAAAAAGGCGAAGGAATACAAAGAGTCAAGAAATCAAAAGGGAAGTTCAAGTGACGTCACCTCAAACGACATTGGAGCAAGTGTTGAAACGGTTGACATCGGTAACTGAAAAGTTGGAGAAAGTGCGCTGTGCGCATTCGTCGTGTGTGAACCGAAGATTCAAAAGGACTCCAAACTGATGGTGGGGCCTGAACCCAAACAATTCAAGGGAGGAGAATGAAGGGGCAAGTAGTAACATGTGGGTCATGCCGAAATGGAGGAGCTAAAGTCGCTCAAAAACCTGGATACATAGAGTATAGTTCGCTGACCACAAAGGAAGGTACATCTCCCGACCAAATGGGTCCATAAGACCAAAATGAATTCGTATGGTTCGGTGGAGAGGTAGAAGGCGAGGCTTTTCGCCAGTGGAGAAAAGCAGATATACGAGAACGATTACTTCTTTACTTTTTTGACGGTTATGGAATTAAATAATTTCAAGCTCATACTGGTGCTAGCACAAATTTGGGGGGGTGACCGCAAGTCATGGAGACGTGCCAAGTGCCTACCCCAAAGCCAAGGAAGAAGATTACGTGGAAATATATCTGCAAGTCCCGCAGGGCATGACGATTGACCAATAATGATTGAAAAGTTTCGATGTGGAGTCGCAGAACAAGCTAGCGCTCAGATTAAAACGAAATTTATATGGGCTCAAGCAAGCTGGACGTTTATGGAATGAATGTTTGTGCAAGGCCTCAGAAGATTTTCGATTTATCCAGTGCGTTACGGATACATGCATCTTTGTGAAGTATGATAAATGCGACACGATAGTGCCTATGTCGACGACGTATTGGTCACGGGCACCAACGAAGAAATTGTTAAGAATTTTTTTGAAGACATGGAAGTGCTGTAACTAAAGGACCTCGGTAACGTGGTGAAATTCGTAGGTATGAGGGTTGGAGAAGATCCGAGGAATGGTTATATGGTGGAGCGGCTGATCAAAAATTTGACGCTTGATCAGGCGTTACCACGGCGCCCGGACTGCCGACTAACGGAGGGGCCCTTCGGTTCTCCTTGACAGCTTGTGTTTCTGCTCACCTTGTGTACCCGACGGCTTGGGCGTGGGTCGCTCTCCAGGTGGCGGGGATATAAACACGACAATTCCTTGATGCAAGATTGGGGAAACTTGTAACGAAACGACCTCTGTACTCATCAGGCGTGATCAGGTTTGATCAGCAGTGATCAGGCTTTATCAGGTGCTAAAAGTCATTGATCAGCAGTGATCAGGCTTGATCAGGCCCTAAAAGTCGTTGTTCAGGTGTGATCAGGATTTATCAGGCTCGATCAGGCGCTAAAAGTCGATGCTCAGGACCGCCGGCCTTTGATCAGGGGATGAACAGAGTCAGTGATCAATGTAGTCGATTTTGTACATGTTGGCGCGATCTGCGAGTTGTTGATCACAGAGCGCAGTTGCAGATCGATGATCTTGTGGTGAAAGATGCCAGATGCGTGAAGATTTGGGATGATGGCTTCATTATGTCGGACTAGAGGCCGAATCAAACCGAGACATTTCTCAAATACAAGGCGATTCGGACAATCTAACAGTCCCACCATGAATCGCAGCGTCTGGCCTTCACACAGCCTCTGCTTAATCCAACTAATTGGACTCACACTCGAGCCTTCAAAGTGTGTGAGCCGCCCATACTTGGGAAATCGTACGTCTTGATACATGTGTCCTTCCTCTTCTGCTGTATGACGATAAATCAGGCGGCTAGAAATGTGGTGGAGTCAAGTTCGAAATAGAATACATTTGTATCGACAACCTGACCACCACCATCGTGCCCAGCCTTCCAACTTACGGGGGGGGTACCCCGCGGACCTCCATTCGAAATCTGGTCCGATCGTCCGCTGCTGGCAGACGACCGGTCATCATCCAAAGACACTTGGTCCGATTCACTTAAGTTCGTCTCACCTTGTGTACCCGATGGAATGGGCTAGTTACACACTCTGTGGATCGGGATCGCAGATCGATCTGATTTGGTCTTGAATATGAGACCGTGCTGGCTAGGTGTACCTGGGGCGGAACTCTTCACCCCAGGTACGTACAGACCAGAAACACTTCCAAAAGATAAATTCCAATAGGTCGATCTTCCAAACTATCTAGACCTGACCAATACGAAATAATAGAGGGTAGACCAATCAACCGGTCTAGCCCCTGACAAATATGATAGAAGACCAAAACCGGCCTAAACTCCAACCAATGTTACAATAAGCCAATATGTCCACGTAAAGACCCAATATGCCCGTGAAACTCCACAAACGATATCTCCACGTAAAGACCAATCCAGTGAATAGCACGTTCCAAACGTACTTGAGTCAAAGTGTCGAGATAGCCAAATCGTACTCCCGTCGAGGGACTTCCGGTGGCCAAAGTGCGCGTGCGGCGCGTCCAGACCGGGTATAATGGGCGAGAGGGGATAATTCGACCCTCTGCCCCCAAACACTCCGCGGCGGGCGGAGGCGACTAGTGTACGAAAAGGGAAGAAAGGCGACCCCTAGCTGTGGTGTGAACCAATACCAAAGGACTTCTACTTAGAAAAAATCCTGCAACCAAAAGACTTCTACTTTTTTAGGCAAATACACAACCAAAATCCTCTTACTTGGAAAAACCACAACCAAAAGCCTCTTACTTGTAAAAACCACAACTAAAATACTACTACCCTATAGTCCCTAAATGTACCCACACAAAAATATGTAAAATACCCAAAGTCGGGTGACTCACCAAAACTTGCGTTCTTGACACTTCTTGAGTCTGATAGGTTGAAAAGCCCCCCTTGTTTAAACCAATCCGAAATTAGACCAAATGCCTTCACGAAACTTGACCAGAAGTGTGCCAAATTTTGGTAACGCTTCTCCACAGCCGCCCCCGAGTCAGACCGTGTCGCACAACGACAACGGTCTGACCTCGACCATCAAATTCAGTTAAACCTTGGTCATTCAGACTTTTCCGACATGGGGCAACCATCTTCTTCATCCGTTCCAGGTACTTGCACTGCTGGACTTGACCTTCTTGTATTTCCTTAACGACCGTTCTTGTAGGCACCTCGCATACCACGTCATCGCATGTCACTTCGCCCGTCCGGTCGGTCCGGTCTGGCAGTTCCCATCGTTCTACTGCACCTCAGACATCGGCAGAGCATCATACCGGGACCGACGCGCAGTTGCAGTACGCACTTGAAGAGATCGCACGTCTCCAGGAGCAGATTGCTCAACAGGCGACACAACGTAAGCATGCAGGTCCGGTCTTCACCTTGGACCTGTTCTAACCTTCGTTTGTCTTCAGCACGTATACCTCCAGCCCGTATACCTCCTGGCATCAGCAAGGCGATCAATGCCCTGCTTTCCGCCGATCGGCAGTCGAACACGCATGACCTTCAGCTGCGTCAGATTTTGACCGGACTAATAAACGCGCGCAATAGGCTGACCCGCTTGGAGGATCATCAGCTTCATCTTCAGGAGCAGCTTGTGCTGGTCCAACAGCAGCAAGCAGAATACCTGCTTGACCAAACCACGTTGAGAATTCAAAGCGACGATCTCGAGAGGCGTCTCAATGAGCTCCGAATTTCGATTCAAGACCAGACCGAGGAGGTCCAGTCTTGTGAACGCAAGTCGAACGATTGGACGCAGGCAGCGAACGGTCGTCGGGCGGTATTAAAAGAATGTCATCAGCGCTTGGTTGACCTGTTGCGTCCTCGTCGGCATCCGGTTGCTGCCTCCAGCGTAGACCGGTCTGCGTCGTCCGCCTTGGTGGACCTACACCGGGACCAAGACCAAGGCCGTTCATTGGCCGAAATTCCCCAGCCCAAAATTCGTCAAAAGTCTAAGAAGCGCGCGGACGCGCCGAGTCCCTCAAGGGCGCGGGGCACAGCGCGCGACCCTTAACTCAAAGGGAAGCGTGCAGTGCCTCGTAAGCGAGCCAAGATACAGGCGCCCCTCGTGTGACCAAGTTTGGACGAGGATGACGACAGTAACATCTCCAAAAATCAAGCGCCCTCGACCGCCGGTGCTGACCGTGCCAAGTATTCAAATGTCTCGTTCTGGGATGACTCCGGCGAAGACTCCGGTGATTCGGAGTTTGCTGTCCCATCCCAACCAAGTCGCGAACGAGTCCACATGAAAGTTTTGTTCAAGTTGCATCGACTTCGGAGCAGACCAAGAAGACCAGCCCGCATGGTGGTGTTCCACCACCTCATGCGTCGACAAAGTCAACACCTACGGTCTTGCCTGGGACGTCCAAGATCCACAAAGATGCTTTGTTGGCCAACGTGGCAATTGACAGTTCTTCCCTTCCGCCACGAACGCGTGAGGATACTTTGCCGTGGTCGCCAGGGCAGATCGGTTGTTTACGCCAGTCCACCCTGACCAAGCAGCTCCTGGCCCGGTATTTCTCTCGTACAGACCATTGGCTTTTCCCGCCATGGCGGCCGGACTTGATCACGTCGGCACAGATCCCCTGCTTGTACGCTGACGAGCAGTGGAAGATTTTCGAGCATCCCAAGCTGAGGTTCATCTTCCACTCGACTCCGTGGGCCAATGCTTTCATGAGTCGGGTGAAATATTTTAACAAGACTCATGCTCAAGCCATCTGGGAGGCATCCCACTATCTGGTGCTTCCACCGGAACGAGTTCGGCAAGACCCTTGGCGACCATCCAGAACAAGCGCAAGCGGTCGTATAAGAGCGGGTGAGGCCTGGAAGTCCCTGTGCCAATATGTTTTGGACGGGATGCTGGCCCACGAGTGCGACGTCGATGTGTTCTTATATCCAGTTGTACTTCATATGCCGCGGCGTCGCGTCGAGAGGACCCGGCTGCTGGCTGACGGTGGCACATGGTACCCCGGTCTTGGGTACACTACCCCGGTCTTGGACCTCAAGGATGCTTTGGTCCAACTAGACCAACAAGAACCTTGGCGTAACCAGCACCAGGACTGTAGCCGGGTGCGTACACGCACGTTGCGGCTAGCGCACAGAGGAAGACTTTCCTTTAAGCGGCGTTTGCCGCTACTAAGACGATACGCCCTTAAAAAGGGCTTAGTAGGAGAGAGCTCTCCTACTCGGGGCCAAGATTCCCGAGGTGGTTTACAGATAGATAGCTTTCGCTAACCCCTTGTAACAAGACTTCCCTTATAAAGGGAGGTAGCGTAAGGGAGAACTCCCTTAGGCTACAATACTCACTGCGCGCGCGACCGGGCGTGGTCGCGCGCCTAGCTCCGCTAATGCCTTAACGGCAAGGTTCCCTTACTAAGGGTGTAGCTAAAGGGAGGGCTCCCTTTAGCTACTGCACTCACTGCGCGCGCGACCGGGCGTGGTCGCGCGCCTGGCAGTCTTAAGTATTTTTGTAAACTGAATATATTTAATATGTAATTATTTAAACTAATATAAACTATATGTAACACTAAGTAGAATATTCCTAATTCGTACCTAGCTAAAATGTAGTGTACACACCTGTGTACTGACACGTGGATGGCTGACACACCACCCCCAAGGGCCTATGCCCTGATTGGTTAAAATAACCAAAGGTTCGAGCCTTTTAACCCGGCCAATACTGGCCTCAACCGTGGTGTACTCATGTACACCAACACTCAGTGTTACCCGAATGTAACCCCATTACAAGGACCGAGTTGAAAATCATCCGTCGTTGACCGTCGGACGTCTGTGGGGTGATGGCGAGTGAGGTCGTAAGCAGTCGACCAGATAACACTTAATATATATCATCGTTCTTTTTCACATGTTCGGTCATCAAATCACTTGAGCTAATTCCACCACTTTCTCCAGAGTTGCACTAGACACGTTATCACCAACCGTTACACTTACATCGCGAAAAAAAAAATCCACGTTCGTCACTCCAATATTCCAATTCGTCACATATTCACAATACACAATACACAAGACACAAGACCTTCCACCTTTTCACGTAGGTCGGGAAGACCGATGCTACTGCATGTCTTGGTCTCGGTCTTCATGGGTCTGCATCACTGCGAAACGGTTCCGAATGACTCGGTCCCGTTCGAATTCTCGTAGTAGTGCTCCACAGTTCAGGTCGGACTCATCGATCCAAGTTGTTTCATCATGGTCCTTCCATCGGACCAGATATTCTCGGTGGGTCCGGCCGAACCTGGTCTTCTTGACCGATCGGACATCTAAGACCTTTTCCACTTCAAATTCGTCTTTCTCCAGCGGTCGTTCCCAAGTGTCCTCCGGCAGTAATGCTTCATCGAAATCAAACCGTTCTGCCTCGTCTACTAGACAGGGCATTTTGGGACGATCAGTAAATTCTCGGACCAGTTTTAACTTGGACACATGTACGATCGGGAAGACCTTGTAGTCCGTGCCGGTTGTTACTAGACGGGCAGCGTGTTCACCAATCAGCTCGGCAGCACGGAAAGGACCGTGCCACATGTGAGCCAGCTTCTTCGCATAGCCCTCCTTCACTCGGTCTAGGTACAACCATACCCTCGCCCCTGGTTCTATACCGTGGGGTTGGACCTGGTCGTTGTTCCGGTCTGCCCGGTCTTGTGTAGCTTGACGTAACTTTTCGTTGACAATTTCTCTTGCATGCTGGTAATGTTTCTGGACCTGCATGCGCCAACGTCGAGCATCACGATCGCGGGTCCGAGTGCAGCCAATAGGTATCGAGGCTTCAAGAGTGGACAGGGGGTCCCATCCATACGCAAGATAAAAAGGCGTTTCTCCTCGGACCCGATCAGTCGACGAGTTGAGTGCAAACACCAGCCTTTCTGCTTATTCGTCCCAATTGCGATGGTCTGGATCGGCAACGTACATCTTGATTGCTCTTGTAATAGTTTGTACCATACGTTCTGCCGATCCATTCGCTTGAGGACGATATGCCATCGCCGCGCTCTTTTTCTGGCCCAGCATATTGTTAAACGACCGGAACACCTCGGTCATGAAACCGGGTTCTCGTTCGTGTCTGATGACCTCGCTGGCGCCGAACCTTCGGAACACGCATTCTTCGTAGTTCTGGGCGATCTGCTCCGCAGACCGAGATGCACTTGCCTTCGCAATAACTAGATCAGTGAACAGGTCTACCCAGATCAGCAGCTCAGTGTTGCCGCGCGTCGACCTAGGCAGTGACGGTATGTGGTCCATAGCTATGACCTGGAAAGGGTAGGTAGCTTCGATATTTCCGGGCGATCGCCCCTTGATTACCGGTCTACCCTTTCCGGTCTCGCCATCCGTGCAACAGCCCACATATTTCTGCACACTGCGGAAAAGACCTCTCCAGTGGAAGTGGGACCTGATCTTGTGATAGGTCCTGCCTATGCCCTGATGTCCCCCTTCTAGACTCACGTGATAGTGATGAAGGACATCCGGCTGCAGCAACTCGGGGATCACTAATTTCGCCAGTCGGTCCCGGTCTGCACTGTCTTGGTCGGCATCGCGGCAGTAATACAATAATCCATTATCATCCACTTCGTAACTGTCTGCGATCTTGGCACATTCTTTCGCTTGACCATTCGTCAACTTAGACAATTCACCGCGCAGGTAGGTCTTCAAATTCACAATCCATTCTTCTTCGTCCTGCGCCTTGACGATCCGTTCTGCCCTTAGTCGTTGCACAACAGATCCACTCAACCGTCCCTTTGGGAATGGTTGGTGGGACTTCCGAGCTTTCGGTCTAGTCGCCACCATCACATGCACCTGGTCCGGAGCGTTCTTGGGTCCGATCACCTCGGGGAGACTGTTTATATTCATCAATTCATCAAGAACGGCCTCCTCGGTGTTCGTGGCCCCGGTCTGGTCTCGCATGGCCTCGGTCGCGAGGTAGTCGGCGCTTCTGTTCCAGTCCCGTTTCACGTGCAACAGCTAGTGGTTGGGATGTTCTTTCAATGCCTTCATTACCCGATCATTTAACGACCTCAGCCGTGGAGACTTGCAGTCGATCTCTCCGGTGATCTGCCTGATCACTAGATTGGAGTCACCACATATGATGACTCGCCCCTTCTCTTGCGACGACAGCAGGTCCAGACATAGAAGTAGACCTCGGTACTCCTCCTCGTTAACAGTAATATCCGTCGTGAAATCGGCAGCGGCTAAAACTATAGACCATTGTGGCAACTTCCACAATATGGCACTATAGGCGCCTACCTTCTTCTTCACGCTTGCTGATCCGTCAAAACTTAAGACGAAAAGCTCTTCATCATGGTCGACGGTCGGTGGCGGTCTCGAAACTGACTGCCGAGGTTGTTTCCTCGGGGCAATCGCTATCAATGCCTCGTCCACTTCAGACCGAGGGGTGATACTGGCAGCTAATGTGCCCAATATCTCTTCCTCGCCCCTGGTGCACTTAACGACCTCGAGGGTCCACTGCGACAAGACCGCCGACCATCTGCCTAGACGTCCGTCCATCCCATTGGCTGATAATAGCCAGGCCAAAGTAGACCGCCTTGACAGGACCTTTATAGGTCGGCCGACCAGCAGGTTGTAACACACATCCAGAATTCGTAGCAACGCCAGAACTTCTTTCTCGACAATTCCATAGTTCACTTCATTTGGCTTCAGCGTTCTTCTCGTAAACGTTACCGGATGGTACACACCATCATGATCTTGTACTAGAGTGGCCGAAATGACCCACTGACTAGCATATACAATAATGGTCGGGACCTTTTCGGGATCGAAATGCTTCAAAATCGGTGCCGTCGCCATCTTAACCTTCAACATACCAAAAGCAAACTTTGCACGCTTCATATGGTCTTCGCCCTTCACTTGCGGACAATCTGCAGCAAGGCCAGAGTCGGCGCCCCCATCTAAAGTTGCCCGGTCTTCTTCGCGCAACATACGGTAGTCCACTTCCCGGAGCTCATACAACACAGCCGCGTAGATAGCAAAATCTTCGATGAAGCGGCTTTAGTAGTTTAAACTTCCTAGGAAGGACTGCATTGCCTTCAGAGACTTGGGAAACGGGAGGTTGCTTAACGAATCCAGGTCCTTAGGATTAGCCTCTAGACCATTATTCGAGACCATATGACCTAAATAAGCGACCTTGGACATACCCCAAAAACTTTTTATGGCGCTGATAGATAGGTTCCAGCGGTCGCATGTCTCCAACAATCGTTCAACCTTCTCGCACAGATCGTTCCATGATGAGGCAGGTATCAGAATGTCGTCGATGTACGACCGCCTCCCTAGAACGGACGGTCTTCTTTCCCGATCGGGTTCACCCTCTGTAAACACATCATAACTTTCGGCAGGGTCCCGATCGGTCTTGATTTGAAGTGTCCGTACAGTGCGTTGTCTATCAGCCTTTGATAGATCTGGGGTGCGTTCTTCAGACCTAACGGCATACGGTTCCACTCGAAAAGACCAAACGGTGTCACAAATGCGGAAATCTCACGGGCTCGATCAGTCATCGAGACCACCCAAAATCCACTTGCCATGTCCAGCGAACAATACCACAAGATCTTGTCGAGGTCTTCCAACAGATCATTAATCAGCGGCATCGGGTAAACCATGAGTTTAGTCAACCGATTTACCAGCCGATAGTCGATACACAACCTAATGTCGACGCCGTTCTTCTTGATAACAATTACGATCAGCGAGGCCCATGGCGAGGTCGGTCTAATAATCTTGGTAGCCAACAGTCCTTTGATAAGATCAGAAAGCTTTTCCCGGTACTGTGGCGCCACGCGTCGACATCGCTGAGCAATCGTCTTGGCATCTCCAACGTCAATATCGCAAATCGCACCACGGGCTGCAGGTGGTAAGGCGTTGACCTTTACGATCAGCAGATGTCTTTTCTTCCATATGATATTCTTCAACTGCTCGATCTGGTCTGGACTGTTAAGGTCTTGATCACCCACTTGTAAATCATCCATTGTAATATCGGGAGAGTCGGCAGACACTTCAGGGAGGACTGCCATTTGTCTTTCCAGCTCCTGAATGTACTGTTCCCCGCCTTCATGTATACAGACTTGTTCATCTTCTGAGGTGATATCACCTAGACCATCTGGACCGGCTGAACGCCCCTGGTCTTGATCGACGGGCTGTCTTTCACTGATATCGGTCTGATTAGGAATACCGTCATGGTCCGACCTAGCAACTTCATGTTCCCCTTCTTCCGTTTCTTGCTCCACTGTCGCCTGGTCTTGTGCTGACACCACGTTGACTAGCCTCGGCTCGTCTACTTGATGGTCCACCGTTCGTGGTGACTGCGGTGCCTTTCTTCGGACCAACATCTTTTTTGGGGTGACATAACTTGGTCTTTCCACTAAAGGGGAGGTATCCTCTTCCACCGACCCATCATCGCTTATAAGATCGGTGGTAGATTGGTACGCCAGGTTTTGCCACTCGATATACCGCCTCGATCCAATCGAGACGAACCCCATCTTCCTTGGTACCTCCCTTCTGCTAACCACATATCGGCAATAGTGTTATTGTCCAGTGTCAGCGGCTTGTCACCGATATTGGTAACACGGACAAAATCACGTCGACCAGCACTCTTTACGAAGGTCGGGACCCACCGATCGCCCCTGATCAACCATAACTTCCTCGAACGAAAACTTTTCTCGACCGGGGTATCGGCAGACCGACCGACTGGGATAGTGAGGTCTTGGTCCCACCGGACCAGATCGGTATACGAACCATACAGAGGTCTTCGACCAGCCAACTGGACCTGGACCTCATTCGGGAGTGTAAGCACTCCATGTGACAGGTCTAGGCGAATACCAGCTGGGACCATGAAATCCATACCTAGTAAAGCGTCCTGACCAGCCAACTTGCCAACCCAAGCGCTGAAAAAGTAGACCAGCGATCCCGACAAAGTAATTTTTACACGCGTTCTTCCTTCGGTAATATAAGCGTTTTCACCGATCCCGACGCATTCTTGTCTCTGGCTATCGTCTATACGACATCCGACCTTACGAGCAAAGGCGGAGTCGATTATCGAGACTTCAGCTCCAGAGTCGAACAACATCGTCGCTTTCTGGTTATTAATCTTGCCACAGGCTTTCGCCTGCTTGAACCATTTATCAGGCGCGTGATACTTCCAGTATCCGCGGGATTATCCAGGCAGCAAGTCCAACTGCATAACCACCTTGGTCCGGGAGTACTCATCGGTCTTCAGACTGTAGACCGGATGGTCTCGGTCGACGCATTTTGGAATAGAACGTGTATTGTCGGTCTTATCCTCCTTGCCGACATATGCATAGATGTGAACCATAGAACGCTCGGCTTGATCCATATTCCAACCTAGCGAGCGTTGTAGTTTAACATTTTTTCCGCGTCCGGCGGCAGCATCCCCGCGTGCTTGTCCGGCACGTACCACTTGCGTATCATGTTAAAAAATTCTCCAATCTTGAAGTGGCCGGCCTCGTGGATCTCTCCACATGACTTGCACACGAAAAGTCAATGGTCAGTCGGGTGGCCGCGTCTCTCGCACTTCTTGCACACCATCTTCTTCCAGCAGTTTGGACCATCATGTTTGCTCGACCCACAGTGGGAGCACTTCTGACGAGGTCGGTCCGGATCGGACTTGCTTCCGTTCCTTACCTTCCGGTCTACCTGGTCATACTTCGACCTGGTCTTCGGGGAAGGTCCCGCAACATAGACGTAACGATACTGGTCTTCATCCGATGACTCCTGGCTGGATTGACTTCCACTTTCCCCTTCCGATCCTGTGCTGTCTTCGGCTACGATCTCCTTGACCGCTCGGGTCGGTCTGGTCCAGGGTTGCTTGACCGGATCGGTCTGGTATGGGTCTTGGATCGGTAGCGACCTGATCCACCAGCACTCTTCGCCCTCATGATACGTGACTGCTGTAGCATCCGTAGAGTCTGTTCAACTTCACCCGCGTCCCTAAGACGCAGCAGAGTAAGCTGGTCCGCCAGTTCTTGATCGTCCAGGGTACTAATGTAGTGACCCACATGTTCCAGAGCAGCACCGTTCGGCGGGTTATTCTCTTTAATTGTTATGCCGGCACGAAGTGCAGCCACGTTCAACCGATGCAAATACTCGATCGGTGTCTCGTCGCTCTACTTTTGCATATGGTGATACTTGCGGGCACTCGAAAATCCGGAGTTACAATATTGCCCTTCAAACTCTGCACATAGCTGGTCCCAGTCAGAACGGACATCCCGACTTAACTGTTGGATCCAGTTGGCAGCCGGTCCTTTCAACAAATCCCGGAATATCAGACACTTTTCAATTTTCGGGGTCTGGTCTCGCAGAAACGCAGACTTGACCCGACCGAACCAAGACCGGGCATGGTCTTCATCAGCATCCTTGCCAGTGAAGTCGTTGAGGTCGGTCGTCGCGGCCATACGGATGCGCGGAATCGCAGCAGATCCAAAGTCTTAAGCAATAGTGGAGGCTAGGTTAACCTTGCGTGGATTGCCAGCGCCTGTACCGTCTGACCCACAGTGGTCGTCAAGACCGCCGACCGACTCCATGTGACAGTCACTTGTCTTGCTTGGTCTACGCGGTCTGGCCGGTTGCGGCTTGCGCTTCCCTTTGCCGACTTGCTTATCACTTCAAGTGGGATTGTCCACAGATGTTACCGCGTCCATATCCACATCTCGGCAAACATTGGCACTTTGCTGGGTAGACCGGTCTTGGACATGTGGGCGCAGAGGTGGTCTAACCCGGTCTTCCATGAAACGCTCCATCATCGTCTCAAAAATGGCTTAGAAGTTAGCTGGAGTCATGGGCAACGTGTTGATACCCTCCTTTTGCGGAACTGAGGCCTGTGGGTGTCGCTGGAGCCCCGACTGGCAAGCAGCCCTTTGCTGCCGCACGTCCTTTTTTTGTTCCGGCTGGGCATGGTCCACCCCCATGGTCATCCGCTCGACACCAGTCTCCAACTCTGATGAGCTGTTCGAGGCCGGTGGAGATTGATAAACCGATTCGTCATCAGAACCAATGTCGACAAGCGCTGTGGAGGCTTCAGCGACCTTCACTGCTGCGGTGGGAGTTGGGCGGCGAACCGCCCCCACCAGTGGGACCAAATGATCGTCGAAGGTCGACATCGACGATTTCAGCCTCCAAGTCTCAAATTCAAATAGTTTTTGGACATCGGCGGGGTTCTGCATTTTAATGCCAACCTCCACCAACATCGCCACCAAGTTCTTCACCAACAGTAATGGGCGATCACTCTGGATCGGCTCGGTAGTGGGACCGAGAAGATGGTCGGGGATCTGGAGGTTCAACACCCGAAAGACCACGTCAAAGCGAACAAATCGTTTCAGATCAAAAATGTACTACATCTTGTTTAGGTCTTCTTCAGTGATGCCTCCATCTCCGACCTGCGACTTTTCTTCGAGGTCGTCTTCGTCGGCCGGCATTCCCAACCCTTTCTTGTGAATCTTGGGGACCTTGGGAACCTTGGGGAGGTTGGTCTGATCGTTCTGATCAGCCTCCAAGTATTTTTCGTCTTTTAATTTTCATTAACTTTTTTATGCACATACATAGGATCAGGACCTTGGTCCTGATCCTTTCCGGGACTATAGCAGGACTTGCTATAGTCCCGATCGGCTCCGGTGGGAGCCTTTTGGGGAGGAAAAAAAATATTAATCCCGATCTGGTCCTCCACCAGGCCAGACCGGACATCGCCATCTTTATCAATAACGAAGACGTAAGGTGATAGCATTTCCTTACGCCCTCTCCAGAACGATTCCAAATTCAAATCTTCAAATTCAATCTTCGATGACACCTCGCGGTGATATCCACGATCACCAAGTGATTCGGGCACGCGCACCATTGTGGTGTAGTCAAGTTCGAAATAGAATACATTTGTATCGACAACCTGACCACCACCATCGTGCCCAGCCTTCCAACTTACGGGGGGGGGGTACCCCGCGGACCTCCATTCGAAATCTGGTCCGATCGTCCGCTGCTGGCAGACGACCGGTCATCATCCAAAGACACTTGGTCCGATTCACTTAAGTTCGTCTCACCTTGTGTACCCGATGGAATGGGATAGTTACACACTCTGTGGATCGGGATCGCAGATCGATCTGATTTGGTCTTGAATATGAGACCGTGCTGGCTAGGTGTACCTAGGGCGGAACTTTTCACCCCAAGTACGTACAGACCAGAAACACTTCCAAAAGATAAATTCCAATAGGTCGATCGTCCAAACGATCTAGACCTGACCAATACGAAATAATAGAGGGTAGACCAATCAACCGGTCTAGCCCCTGACCAATATGAGAGAAGACCAAAACCGATCTAAACTCCAACCAATGTTACAATAAGCCAATATGTCCACGTAAAGACCCAATATGCCCGTGAAACTCCACAAACGATATCTCCACGTAAATACCAATCCAGTGAATAGCACGTTCCAAACGTACTTGAGTCAAAGTGTCGAGATAGCCAAATCGTACTCCCGTCCAGGGACTTCCGGTGGCCAAAGTGCGCGTGCAGCGCGTCCAGACCGGGTATAATAGGCAAGAGGGGATAATTCAACCCTCTGCCCCCAAACACTCCGCGGCGGGCGGAGGCGACTAGTGTACGTGAAAAGAATAACGGCGACCCCTTGCTGCGGTGTAGACCAAGACCAGAAGAGGTTTTTGCCACTTATTCCTAGACCAAAAGACTTTTACTTGGAAAATCCGCAACCAAAAGACTCTTACTTGGAAAATCCGCAACTCACCAATAATACTACCTCCCTATGGTCCCTAATGTACCCACACAAAATTATGTAAAATACCCAATGTCCGATGACTCACCCAAGACCTGCGTTCTTGATACTCCTTGAATCTGATAGGCTAAAAGGCCCCCCTTGTTTAGACCAATCGGAAACTCGACCAACTGCCTTGACCAAAAGTGAACAAATTTGTGGTACACTTCACCACAGTGACACACTGTACGAGCCCCAAATTTTTCTGTGTATCACACAAGCACTTGTGCCATAATCCCCCGCTTGTTTAAGCCCGTAAAGGTTACTTCGTAATTTTGACGCCAAATATTTCCGGGACGCCACGTCAAACCTTTCTAACTCTTCTAGGCTAATTTCCATTATTTGAGGCATACGTTACGATTTGGTCTGCTCACGTTACTATGGTACCGATGTGGTAGCCGTTTTTAAGGCTCCCTCTCCGGAATCAAACCCTAATTCCCCGTTACCCGTTAATGCCATGGTAGGCCCATATCCTACCATCCAAAGCTGATAGGTCAGAAACTCAATCGATTCATCGCGCAAAAGCGCGATCCGCACAGTATTTCCAACAGTATTTCGTAACATTGTTCAGTCTTTTCCTTGGGGTGCGCGCTGGGTACATCTCCATGCCGCCACCCTCCCAGATTTGCGCTAACATCAAAATTACCTTGACGTTGTTTATCTCCATCACAGAAAAAAACGTAAAAAAAATAATTCTCGCCATAAATCTGCTTGTCGCCCCTTCCAACAGGACGCGTTTTGTATCACTTGACCGTCCCATCTAACTTCTGTTTGTTCTTATAGACCCACTTGGTCGGGAGAGGTACCTTTCTGGGTTGCGGCATACAAGCTTTCACTTGAGACTGGATTTCTAGCCTCTGTAATCTGTCTGTCTTTACCTGTCTGCTTGAAAAACAGATCCTCATTCTGGTATTCCCCGCCACCATCGGTTCTCAGTACGTAAACACGACAGTTGAACTCGTTTTCAAACCACGAGATAAAGTGTTCGAACATTTTTTCAGCTCGATATTTCGTAAGAACGGCAAAGACGCTCACGCAATTTGAGAAATAATTCTCGAAGACCACGAGAAAACGATTTCCACGTCGACAATGGGAAGTGATTGTACCTTTAGGTCACTGTAAATCACACCTCCGATTGATCAATCGGGGCATTTCTGCCCGAATCTTTTCTTGGTTGTTTTTTAACGCGTTGCCTTGCCTTCACCACAGGTCAGGCAATTATTTTTTTGTTTTCCATAAGGCGTACGACTGACCTGTGGTATCTAGCCATTTTTTCAACTGTATAATACGCTAGGTGACCCAAATGAACATGGAAATGGTGTAGACTTCCTTCGTGAAATTTATCCGGTTTAGTTTCTTCCACGTTATTCAATACCACTTCATTCTTCTTAACACTTGTTAGATTTGCCACGCAGAACAATATTCTTACATTTAAAACCATATTAATTTGGTGAACACCATCCGCGATTGTGCACCCCTTCTTTCGCAGCATTCCTAGTGAACTCCGGTTCTTGGTGGCATCGTACAACTTTGTCAATTCAATGACCGTCGAAAATCGACAATTGGTTTTTAGGTGGGGCAATTGGTACTGTGCCATGTATGGAAGGTGGAAATGTGGCTGCCGGGAATGTCCAAATGCCGCATTTCGACCTAGGTATGAATAAAGTACCTAAATTGAGCGTCGATCAATTTTCGTACGCTAATTCAGTGGTTCCACCTGAAAACAGACGGGGTATTATGTATGTGGAATTAAAGAGCATATGGAATGAAATTGTCCAGAAAGGTGAAGGCGAAATTCAAGTAACCCTGGTGAAAAGCAAGCAAAGAGACCCCACTGAAGGTTGGTCGAAGAGAGTAGCGCTTTCAACCCTCGAAACAATTTCGGATGACAAGACGGAAGAGTGTGTTGATTGAATATCTGAGGAAAATCTACGGATTGTTGACAGTGGCGCAAGTAGACACTTGTGACGAACGCAAAATTACTAGACGATGTCAGGTAATGCAGTCAAAAGACACATTCGCCTTACCTGATGGTGGTATGCTTCGGGCTACCAAGGTTGGTAAATTTACGTTGCATTCCGCCAACTTCAACGCATTCGTCCTCGGCCAGATCATACAGAGTCTTTCCCTGGCCTAACGGACGAAATTCCTTAAACCTTCTTGAAAAAGTACTGTTTTTCGCAGCATTTGGGAAATCTCTTCTCAACGTAGCCGATGTGCTAGCCACCAAGTGCCTGCTCTGTGCCACTTCAACGGACATAAGGCGCACTTGGACATCGTTTAGTTCATTCAAAAGCGCCTGCAGGGCATCTTTTTGTTCTCCCACAATTTTCATCATCATGTCTCTCCAAAATTTCTTCTATTTCAAGAGAAAAAATTCTTTCAATAACTAGAAACAACTCCACTAGCCATTAAACCAATGAAACTTATATTAAGTAGTTACTTAACTCAAATATAACAATACTAGATTAAACTTGAATTCTAACCTGAAAATGCATATACAAATTTCAGCCAATGGGGTTTCATCATCATGAATAGACGCTAAAGCTAAAATGACTACACGTCATTTCAACACGAGGTCGTTTAATGTCTGTAATATACTGAATTCGTCTTTTGTGAATTTTATCGCAACCAATAGTCCGTTAACGATAAAAACAACACCCTAAGACAGTCGCAGACAGTAGAAGAAGATAACCAAGCCAGGGACTTAGTCAATCCAATGTTTATTGAGAAGTGATTAGCTATCCTAACATGAAATATGCATGAGTTGAAGTTATAGCGAACTTCCATCTGTCGTGTATCCCACACTATTAATTGGTACCCAATAATAGGTAGTAAAACTACTAGGTACACTATCTTATCTCTTAAAAGTACGCAATTATCAATGCTATAAATGAAAAGTTAAACATACCTGGTTCTGCCAAGCCAGTATAATGAACTTTTCAACACTGTAGTCATTGAATGTCGTGGTCCGACATAATTACTGTAATAGGGGTTCCGTTACTGGCTTAAACTGTAATTATGGCAATAGCTAAGAACTTGGTAGTGTTGTGACCCGGGTTGACCAAAATCCAGTTTAACCCAAGTCAGGTTGACCAAGGTCAGGTTGGGTTGGCATGGCTATGACCCGGTTAGGCGAAGTCTGCTGAAACAAAGTCTGAAGAGTGATTCGCGTTTCTCCTTATGAGAGCAATCCATTTCTGCAGTCAAAATGAGTTCAACTTTATCGAGTACGAAGATAGGCGGCTCAGAAGAATCAAATAATCCTAACAAAATCTATGAACTATGGATTACTTGTTCACCCACCAAGCGATGACGACGGATAGGACAACAAGCAGCGAAGCCAGGAAGGAGTATAGCAGTATCCCAGTGGCCCACGTCGGGAATAATCACTAACCTCGACTCATCATAACTCTCGACGAAGAAGAACGAGGATGAAGTCCGTGAGTCTTAAGATGTTGACAATGCACCTTCTTTTATCATCATCACTACTAGTCATCACTTTGGAGGTGCCACCATGGATCATCTTTGCTTATGTTACTACGACTAGGAGGTCCTAAAGCCTCTTACTACTCAAACTAGATTGCCGCTGATGCTTTTAAACCGCTTACTACTTTCTTACGACCTTCTTGTCGTAGGGTACTGCGAATAAACAGCAGGTCATCAACCAAATCACTGTCGAGTCTATTTTGATTCTTTGTAACTGTTAAGCCAGCTCCCTAAAAGAGCCTTTCTGCAGTAACTTAGGTTCCCGGGACGGAAGCATATTTCAAGGCAATCTTTGCGAGAATAGAAAAAAGTCCCGAATTGCCATTCCAACATGCGATCACATCAAAGTTGTCAAACTATTTTTTTCTGCCCCAGAAGTACTTAAGATCGAACTGGAGCTTGTCGTATCTGGTAAGTTCGTCCTCCAACTCTTGATCAACCTCAATGTCGTCCACATGATCACCAGCCAACATTATCACTTCGGACAAGAGATCAAAACCCCCTCTAGCTCCCAGAACAACTGGTGATGGTCCTTCATCGTCTTCGTCAGTAGGTGTCTCCTTTTCTCCCTCTCTTTGGCGGTCTTGTTCGTCTTCTATCATCTCCGCAAGCAGCTTCTTGGCGGGACCAACGAGATAGGTGTCCATCTGTTTTACAAAGGTCTTGAAACGAGGATCCAGATAGCTAGCGGTGAAAGCGTGTACACCGAGAGCCTTCCACTTTTCGTCAAACATGTTTTACATCGCTCCGTCTACCCGAGAGACTGAGGAGTGCACTCCTGAACTGTTCCGCTGCTCAATCAGGTGAGTCTTTAGATTGTAGCGGCAAGGAATAACCGTAGAGAAAGTTGAGTAATACGAGCCTCCAAGCTGAACCGTAACAGCCTCGTAAGGCTTTACAAGGTTTACGAGGTCTACCAGTTATCTCCATTCGTCAGAGAAGGGTATGAGGGTCGAGACGTTAATGGCAAGCTTGATAAAGTCTGCACTCGGTTTAACAGGCTTAATAAAACCTGGTATCATTCGGGTGGTCTTTTGTGCTTTAAAGCTATTCCAATCTGCTCGTTGGACAGCTAGATCACTCTCCAGTTCTGCTTTATACCTTTCAATGGCTTCTCGTAGCCTCAGAAATCTTTCCACCATAAGTAGCGTGGAGTTCCACCTTGTGCCTTCCTCCTTAATCACGCAAACTGTATCTGTCTCTGACTCTCCAAGGCATACCTGGGCATCCCTAAGGTATCGCTTCTGCTTTGGCATTGACAATAGGACATTAAGCCCTCTCGCTTTCTCCAGGAAATCTTCCAGCGAATCATGCTTAACCCCAAGACGAACAACTAGCTGGAGAGAATGCGCAGCACATCGTATGTGCACAAACTCAGTGTTTTCGAAGGCTTTAACCACATTGCTACCGTTGTCTGAAGTTATAAAGGAGACTTTTGAGCTCAAGACTTCTTCTTCTAAGATGGAGCGGAACGTACTGAGTATCTCAACCGAGGTGTGAGGATATGGCACCAGCTTCGTCCGCATGTCTACCGTCTCAATCGTAGTTCCAGATGGACTGATCCAATGTAAAGTGACGCCACATTATGGCTCATTGGCGCCAGATATCCAAAAGTCGGTAGTTGCGTGAACAGTCTCGACAGAAGACAAAACATCTGTCCTAAGATGACCCCTTTTGAAAGCACATTTCTCCTGCACCTTCAGCTTGACATGCTGCCGAGATGGATGACGGTATCGAGGATTGAGCCCTTGGATAAACCTCCTGAACGGTTTAGACTCAGAAAGTGACAGAGGTTCCAGCTCCATCACTACAAATTCGATATACCTATTCAAGTGAACACTGTTGGCTTTTTCTTTGTAGGGAGCAATCCGTTCCGTGCATTCCCCCAAAGTTTGCTGACGAGAGGGTTTGGCCCCCTCTACTTGGTTAAAAACATTGTTAGTTCCCGTAGGTGCTATTACTGCTTTGGAGATCGTTAGCTCTCCGGCGTAAGCCTCTGGGTCAAAGATCCGGTGCTTCGCCAGGTTCTTCTTTAATACACCAGTACCACTTGCCTTTGAATAAACTGTTGCACACTCTAGGCATAGAACGGGATCCTAGGTTTGCTGAAGCCTTTCTTGGACTCTTTTGCTAAAATTGCTAACTTTAGTCTTTCTCGTGTGGAGAAGTGTACCGTAAATTTTGGGTACAACTGTGGGTACAACTGTGGGTACAACTATGTGCACAAATGTGGGTACATGGACGGGCCATCGGATTAGAAGTGGCACTAGGTACGGGTACCTAACGGTAAGAGACGGACGAAAGAGAAATCAGGTT
This sequence comes from Peronosclerospora sorghi, assembly GCA_026184515.1. Taxonomy (NCBI): domain Eukaryota; phylum Oomycota; class Peronosporomycetes; order Peronosporales; family Peronosporaceae; genus Peronosclerospora; species Peronosclerospora sorghi. Next base: position 3,927,642 of record CM047589.1, on the reverse strand, counting down.
GACTGGTCGACGGAGTACATTGGAATGGGTAGTTCGGATTGGTTGATATTAGGTATTTGGTAGATTCTAGGATATAAAGTACTAATAAAGTTCTCCTTTTGCGTCTAATCGATTAGATCACCTTAGGGACGGCGTTTTAAATTAGCGCTTCCCTTCTTTTGCACACGCAACACTTCACGTCCCGGGCGGGAGCACCTGGTGCACTTTTTGGCCCACCGGCAGACGTGAAGTTCGTGGGAACTCGTCTTCAACTCCTCCGCCCGCTGTGCCAGCGGTAGTTTTCGTAAAGTTTTTTGGGAAAGTGATCGAGCAGTGCGCTCTCACCTCTTCCCTCATTGGTTCACATCTGGCCCCTAGTAGTTCGGCTGCTCTAAGCGCCCCACGGGAACTGTAGGTTGCTTTTAGTGAAATCCGTCGATCATCTCGTGGAAAGTGCTGATCGGCCCACTCCTCTTATATTGGGCGTTCCATTAGCAGACTAGGCTTAAGAGGATCGGCGATCAGGTGGTAAAAACTTCCGCTGCCTGATCAAGTACCCCTTCGCTGATCACCACAAGATCGACGATCTGCAACCTGCGACCCGCGATCATCTGCTCGCAATCGCGCCAACTCGTGCTGGATCAGCTAAATCGATCAAGAACCTGCGATTATCGATTATTGGCCCTGATCACCCCTGATCATCGATCATCGACCTTGATCATCCCCTGATCATCGATCTTGATCATCGACCTGCGATCATCTGAAATCGCGTCGATTCATTACAAGAACATCGATCAGCGGTCCTATCATCGACGTTTTGCACCTGATCACACCTGATCAAGCCTGATCACGCCTGATCGCACCTGATCGACACCTGTCGATCTACTACGAGTTTATCCAATCTTGCATTGGAACCTCGCGGATCTACGTCCCGGTCATCTGAAGAGAGACCCACGCCCAAGCTGTCGTGTACACAAGGTGAGCAAGACATAGGCAAAGGCACAAGACAACCGGAGGACACCTTTCGTTAGTCGGCAGTCCGTGCGCTGTGGGAACGCCTGATCGAATCTCAAAAATTCTGATCAGCCGCTCCACCACACTCGTGACCCCTTGAAAATGTTCCCATACCAAAGGGGACTTTGGTGGCCCTCTCCCCCTAGCGGGTTCTGGCAATGGAGGTGGTACGGAGGAGGCGCTGCGTCATTAATCGTGTGCACTTACGCCCCCTCCTCCTCCTCCAATAAGGTGGCTGCTGGGAACGTTGCAGTCTCAGCACCACTTCGAGAAGAAGCAGTTTTTCTATTAGAATAAGGGGACATAGAGAGACCATCAGTTGCGGGCGACGATAACTCCGATGACATCGAGTCGGTGGTGGAAGGAGAGCGGGCTGTATTGACTGGAGGATGGCCAGTTCCACCTAGACGAGAAAGGAGGCCCCAACGTACATTAAGTATAGGAGTGACATAGCGTCCTCCTAATCCATTCTCTCTCTGCACTGGTGCATTCTCACTTCCCGTACCGTTGTCGGTCGAAGTACTGCTTACGGCTCGTTGAGGCACCAACATTAGTTGGTAAGAGTAGGAGTAGATAATTTATCGTCTTGGCGGGGACGATTTGAGGGCTACAGGGGTACTTATAGTGGCTAAGGAAATGGGATTATGACGGAATTTACATATCAGTAGTATCTCAAGAAGATAATACTTTAAAGGCTGAACTACGAGCGTGACATCCCTCAAAGATATCAGCAGAAGACGATCACTTAGTCGCCACTTGAGAGAGTCACCGTTAGAAGAGAAGGAAACAGAAGTAGGAGAAGAGGAGGGAGGACCATGAAGGAGGATAAAGTAGCTCGAGCATGATCAATGAAGGAGATGATCAAACAGAGTGGACAAGAGCGACCGGCGGTAGCATAGCAGGAACATCTATTGGAGATATACTATTATAATACCGGGCCCTCATTCGCGCCAAAAGCGCCTGACTTGTGTCCAGTTCCCGCGCTTTTTCGCCCCACGTTTGAAAGCGGTGGTGGAATAAGGGCAATAGATACGAGTAGTAACGAAGGGAAGAGGAAGAAGGAACAAGAGAAGAACAGAGATTCGAAGAGATGACACCAATACTGTCATTATCGTTTCCTTCTCTCCTTCCTCCTCCCGCCAAAATAGCTCTGCACTCATGTTCACTTCCCGCTCTCCCTCAATTCAAAGCCAGCTAGGTACCACTACTGTACTATAGACCATCAGGGCGGCGACTCATGGCACTACTTGTAGTTGAACTCGCCCTCCTACTAGATGATACGAAGCTCTCCTCCTCAGCACAAGGAGTCTCCTTGAGACTTCTTGGTGGTCAGTAGTAGTAGCAGAAGAAGACGAACGAGCTCGCGGAAGGGGGCGCCAGGAGATCTCCATGAATTGGACAAGTCTACACTTCACCATACCGAACCCCTACAACTAGGGATGTAAATGGGCCGGGCCGAGCCGGGCCTTACGTCGCCCACGGCCCGGTCCGTGAGTAGACGGGACAAGGTATTGAGATCTGGGCCCGGCCCACGGGCCGGACTGTCAGGCCCGGATCCAGGCCTGCCATGCAAATCTCGAGTCCAAGTTCGGCCCAGGCCCATTTGCTTTCAGGAAGGCCCGTCAGCGGCCCAGCTCTATTCGGACACCAAAAACACGTCAATGCACTGCAGAACGTAAACTTCAAAGAATATTGAGCATTTGATGCAGATACAGAACAGTAGACTATGGCCGGATGAAAACCCAGTGTTTGGTGTTATCATCACTCACCAATGTTGGTACATCGACAAGGTCGACTACCACCACTACCAGCGTCGTCCATCGGAGGTGTGATAATGAGGTAGAGTCTTGGGGGTAGATAATCCAGGAAAACTTCTGGGATGCCTGGGGGGGCACTCTGCTTTATAACCAGTACCTCCAAAGATCAAAAACTCGAAATTTAAGGGATAGAAAATCTCCTAGAATGCTCTCTCCAGCCCTACATATCAGGAATTAACAAATACACCATACCCTAAATGGCCGGGCCGGGCCTTAAAGTCTCGGCCCTGGCCCGGCCCGTGTGTAATCCGCTGGGACCGCGGTCCGTCCACGTAGCAAGCAGGCCTTGGAAGTCAGGCCCTGGCCCAGCCCACGGGCCAGTCCGGCCCATTGACATCCCTTCCTACAACAACTACACAATGAGGTTTGGCAAGTCGCCTATGTTATATATAGGCTGTTGAAAGTGCGCGCAATTTGCGCGGCGCTTAGCATCGCATGTAC
>CM047589.1:3912048-3924291 GCA_026184515.1 Peronosclerospora sorghi | reverse complement strand
GAACACGCATCTGCAAGTACGCTGGTTGAAATGAGCGACTCGCAACATAGGCAACCCGAGTAACCCGAGTCCAATAGTAAATGTTAGGCTTATTACTCAGGTTGACCCGGGTCGGGCACCCGTTGACCCAGGTCAGGTCGGGTTGACCAAAAGTTGACCCGGTCCCAACACTAGAACCTTGTAGTAATAAATGAGTTCAGACACTACTTTTACTATTCAGTCAGTATAATTAATCTATAAATCCTGTAGCTTTATTATAGCATGCGATGGTGTCGCCTGCTTGTCCTCGCGTCGGTGTGTTGATGTTGCTCGCCGCCAAGCTTGCTATCGTCTTTTGTAGCGCTTTGAGTGTCGTGTTCGCTCTCTGTCTTCTTCTGGTGCGTCATGTTCGAGAGCACGACGCCGCGCTGGGGCTCCCAACGTCGAAATTGGATTCTCTCTCAGTGCGCAGCTTCTCGTCGCTTGAACAGCTGCAGCACTCCTATGAAACCTTCATCCATGTATTCAATGTGCACTTTCCCCTAGCTCTGGCGTGTTATACGTGCGTCTACGTTCTGAAGCAGGTAGAGAACAATGTGATAGTGCGTAAGCATCTGTGTTTTTTTCTAATATGCTACTACCAATATTTTGTGCTAGACATTCGCTCTTCCTGGATCGGCTTTACTGAATGTGTTTGCAGGTGCCGTTCTGCCATTATCGATAGCGTTTCCATTGGTGTGCATCCTTACGGCGTGCGGATCCTCCTGCTGTTATCTGGTATCCAAGGGACTTGCTTCTGAAGACATCGTCATGAGTTTCAGTGAACGAGTGGTGCCTGGAAAATTGCGTGCGTTGAGGGTGAAAATTGAAGACGCAAGAGCTCGTGGCAAATTAATCTATCTGCTGCTATTCCTGAGACTGTTTCCATTTACACCGAACTGGTTCTTAAACATGGCGAGTCCGTGGCTCCAAGTGCCGTTAAAGCTATTCGCCCCATCAGTTGCTCTGGGGCTGCTGCCATATAACCTACTGACCGTCCATGCTGGCTCCATGTTGTCTTCATTGCGTAGTACGAGGGACTTGATGGAGCCACGGTCCATGGGATTGCTGGTTCTACTTGCGGGTGGTATGCTCATCCCAGCACTCTTGAAGAAAAAGGTGACAGGAGGGGAGCTAAATATGAAGACTAAAAATGACAATAAGAAAACGGATTAATACATTAGTTCTACGATTACTATCAAAGATTATCTCTCTATGTTTATATGAGTGACCCCGCGGTGTTCATATCAAAGTAGTGGTACGGTACCAGTCTTGTGGTATCATTTTGTCGACCACCTTTCTCATCAGTGCATCATGGACCAAATCAAAGTGGTGCTCAGCGGCGCTGGCGACAAAGTGACAAGTGTTGCAAGTGATGCGAGCAATAAGTTAGCGAGTGTCACTGGCGACAAGAAGAATGTGGTTAAATCTGATGCGGCGACGTCCGAAAGTCCATCCGATGTGGTCATGAGCACATGTCCTAGTCTCACAAGACAGCAGCGTATGATTGGTTTTGTGTCCTGCTTTGTGCTCGGCTATATCGTGAGCTTTGGGGTACTAGCCTTGTATACTATTTTTGGGAGTAAAAGAGAGTGCAAGGTCTCAAGTCTGGTGTTGTTGTTGCTACTATGTCAGTCGACTTTTGCCTTGATGTTGGGTTCTGATAACGGCGCCAAGTTCGGGGTCACCTATAGTTTAGGCAACATCATTTCGCTTTGTGGGTACGAATGGATCAGTGTTTTCAATGCAATAAGTGACTTTTCCTTGGGTTTCGAATGCTGTCGACATAAGTTCGGCCTTTCTTGTCGGTCCCAAGCAGCAGGCAAAACTCATGTTTAAGCCCGTGCGCCGCATCGCAACGATTATTTATTTGGTAATGATTGTCATCGTGCTAATTGTAGCATTTGCGGTACGTTGAGTGTATCTTGTCTGGCTTGTGGTGCTTGCTCCAGAAGTTACAGTTGTGTTCTTTCTTCTTTGCTCAAAGGCCCCGCAATTGGGACTAGTGATACTATTGCTGGTTATTATACAGTGTGTAGCTGCTGTCTGGTACGGAAACGTCCAAGAACTGTCAATGAAGTATAAGAGTGTGGATAGTTTTTGTCATCTTTTCTTGTCAAAAGGTATTCGGCCAGCTATATTCCATACGGACGCAAGATGCTGGCAGGTATCGCCACGAAACTTTGTGGAATTGCTGTCTAAGCTAGCAAAGAAGTAACCGGCAACACCCAAAGCTGTTTCCTCTACAATACTTAAAAGATTAGATACACGAGAACTTGGTCACTTACTTTCTGTTCTCTCAAAAGTGATAAAATCATATGTTAGTACTGTGTAGTATACATCCCACGTTAGGTCTCCGTTTATCAGTATAATGTAATCAATAACAGTGTGCCTTCCAAGTCAACTCGCGAGTTGCTGCGGTTGAGAAATGCCGACTACTGAAGCGTTAGAACGTGATCCTCTGTGTGAAACTGATGTGCACCGTGTCGCCAATTATAAAGCAGTGGACAAAACGCTCGTCCTGTCAGTTGGAGAGATCCACGCCGTTGATGAGGATTCGGGGACGCGAGGCTTCAGGTATGTTGTGTATACATTGAACACCACCAGACCATTTGATCATCGTAGCGGTGTCCTTGCAGCTGGCGGTTGTTGTGGGCGTATGCTGGACCGGGATGGCTCATGAGCATCGCATACGTTGACCCCGGAAACTTGGAGAGCGATCTGCAAGCTGGAGCTTACGCAGGGTATCAGCTGACGTGGGTTTTGTTTACTGCAACAACGATGGGATTCTATCTGCAAGTGTTAGCAGCACGACTGGGTGTCGTGACGGGGAAAAATTTGGCCGAAGTGTGCACGGCAGTATATCCGCGGTGGGCGTCCCTAACGTTGTGGTGCATGACGGAAATTGCAATCATCGGCAGCGATGTGCAGGAAGTATTGGGCTCGTCCATCTCGTTTCAGGTGCTGTTTGGATTTCCTCTTTGGGTCGGATGTTTGATCACGGGATTCGACACATTGACATTCTTGCTGCTTCATCGCTACGGGATCCGGAAGCTGGAAGCCTTTTTTGCAGCTTTAATCGTGGTGATGTTTGTCTGTTTTTCCGCCAATTTGATTCGTGGAAACGTCTCATCCGTCGAGATTGTGCGTGGCTTTGTGCCACGCATTGATCGCTTTGCAGTGACGCAGGCGGTCGGCATTATCGGTGCTGTAATTATGCCACACAATATCTTCTTGCACTCTGCGCTCGTGCAGACACGACACGTGAATCGATACGATAGGCGCAAGATAGGCGAGGCAAACAAGTACTTTGCGATCGAGTCTTGTCTTGCCCTGTTTGTATCGTTTCTGATTAATCTAGCAGTGCTCGCAGTTTTTGCTGAAGGTTTCTTTTCGTCAGATTGCACATCATCTTACGAGATAAACCAAGTCAACACCGCCTGCGTCCCGGGGGCTGTCGCCAATGGGGATACGTATGGCCGCTGCCACCTTGCTAGCGGTGGCGAAGGTATGTGCCAAGAAATCGGGTTATCTCAAGCCGGTGTAGCTTTAAGTGGCATGCTCGGCCAGTATGCCGACATTGTCTGGGCAATTGGGCTATTGGCAGCTGGACAAAGCTCCACCATGACAGGAACGTATGCGGGGCAGTTTGTCATGGAGGGATTCCTACGACTTCACCTTTCACCATGGAAGCGTGTAGCACTTACGCGATGTGTGTCGCTTATACCTGCCATGACAGTAGCAATCCTGAGTCAGCAAGGTCCTACAGGTACTGACCATACGGACGAGTTGCTTAATGTCTTGCAGTCGATGCAGCTGCCATTCGCGCTACTCCCTGTGCTCGTCTTTACTAGCTCAAGTGTCATCATGGGCGACTTTGCAAACACCAAGCTAATGGTGAGAACTGGCTGGTTGTTGGGCGGCCTCGTGTGCGCTATCAACCTTTTCCTGATCTTTACAAACCTGAAAACCTTAGCGCTCGGCGTTGTCGGCCGTGTCACTGTGGGCATTGTGTGTTGCTTCTATGTTGGTTTCCTGGGGTATCTAGCTTGTTTTAAGATGCCCGTTACCGAGCCCACACTATTCGACGCAAAGCAAGAATCATAGAGTAGTCGAATTGGATGCCTTTTGTTACACAATAGAAGTTAGTCGGCATAGTTGCGTCCGTACGTTTCCACACGTCGCGCTCTTCGCCGCAAGGCCTTTTTCGCTCGTGTCTTCCACACTTTGAGCAACTTGTTTGCTCTCGATTGTACCTCGACGTCCTCGGCTCGTCTCGCTACGCGTGTGAGCGTCACGCCAATGCGCGTTTTCTCCAACATCTCGAGCGAGATAAAGAGCTGTTCCAGTGCCTCGAGAATCGTCACGAGGTTGGTCGTATCCTTTGCATCGTCGAGCTCCTCTTTTAAATACTGCACACGTTCTTGGGACACAACCTTCTCGCCATGTAAGATGGTCGTCTGTCGTTTCCGCTTTTTCTGGACTGGAGGCGGAGCTGCATCCGCCAGAGACGCCGCTAGAGCCGCCGCGGCGTCCCCACGCAGTACAAATTTTTCCATTTCGAGAGCGCGGACACCTCAATAGTGCGCGGTGTGCAACCTGGTGATTATGACACGCTTGACGTTTGCGCAATCTAAACAAGGGCATGATAGAATCGGGCTCTTCATTTCCGTTTTGACAGTGTTGGTCTCATGAGCAACAAGAAGTATCAGATTGCAGTGCTACCCGGCGATGGCATTGGTCCTGAAGTCTGTACGCAGGCAGTGGAGGTGCTCAAGACGGTGGGGGAGCTCTTTCACCATGAGTTTGCCTTCACCACGGTCTTGTGCGGTGGCGCCGCCTACGACGCACACAAGTCGCATCTGCCGCAGTCGACGATTGACACGGTGGCAGCATCGGACGCTGTGCTGTTTGGCTCGGTTGGTGGACCCACGGACGCGCAAGAGGATCCCAAGTGGAAAGATGCCGAGAAAAACTGTCTACTCGGGCTTCGGAAGAACTTTCAGCTGGCAGTGAACATTCGTCCGGCGAAAATCTACTCCATGTTGCCGGACCTGTCACCGCTCAAGCCCAGCATTGTTGCCAATGGCGTTGACATGGTCATTGTGCGTGAGCTTGTGTCGGGTATTTACTTTGGTGAACATCGCACCGACGGGGACACCGCTGTGGACGTGATGAAGTACACGGAAGCTGAGGTGCGTCGCTAGTCTCTAGCTGACATGTGGGAATGCTGCTGTACTAATACTATTGAACGTGTGAAACAGATTGCGAAGCCCATGAAGTTTGCGTTCGAGACTGCTATCAATGTAACGCTAGTTCTATCTTGAAAAAGGATGGAGTTGTATGATATGGTATTTACTCAAACGATGTTTGCAGCGATCCAAAAGGTTGACGGTAGTGGACAAGGCCAATGTGCTAGACTGTAGTCGTCTGTGGCGCAAGGTAGCCAAGGATGTGTCCAAGAACTATCCAGAGGTCAAACTCGACTTCATGTACGTAGTAATCCAGACCGTAAAGCTGTCAACAATCAAGCTCGTTGCTTACGCCACATTCCTGTTTCAGGTATATTGACAACGCTGTGATGCAGCTTATCCGCAGCCCGTCGCAGTTTGATGTGATCGTTACAGGCAACATGTTTGGTGACATTCTCTCTGACGCAGCGTCAGTGTTGCCAGGCTCACTTGGTCTCATGCCGTCGGCTAGTCTTGGAGATAAAGTGCATTTGTTTGAGCCAATTGGCGGGTCGGCGCCAGATATTGCCGGCAAGGACCTCGCTAACCCCATTGCACAGATCTTGTCCGCTGCGTTGTTGCTTCGATACTCGTTTCAGATGGAAGCAGAGGCCCAGTTGATCGAAAAAGCTGTGGACCAGGTGCTTCTTGAGGGCGTGCGCACCGGTGATCTGACGGAGGACAAGTCTGCTGCAGTTGGAACGAAGGCGATGGGCGCTGCCATCATTGCCAAGATAAAAGCGTTGCACCAATAACGTCGACAATATGTCAATACAACGGCCACTGCGGTGTGATTTGGACTACTGGGGTTGCAGTCGCTTGTAAACACGTAGATTTGCGACTACATTGTCTGAAAAATGTGTTTGCTTTTCCTGGTGCAGTGTTTTGCACATTTCGTTGCCATACTTATGTATATTTTATTGAATGATGTTATAGCCGCAATCGACTACTCGTAAGATCTGATCAAGATACCAGCCGCTAGGATGGTGGCATTTTTGTGTCATAGACGCTGGTACGTATCCGTTTTCGATACCTAATTTTCTTGACGATCGATCTTTCGGCGTAATTGGCCCCTTGAAATCGGAACAAACGCAACTAACTCGATCAATTGGTGCATTTAAACCACGATCCTTGACTGAGCGCGGATTTCTTGCCTTGGGCACACGTCAAACAATTCATCCTTTTGCGATCAGTTAGTTGGATAGTTCTTTTGTCGGACGTTCCACGGCATCGTAATGTAGGTGTCCGTATCTTGCATAAAAATGCATTAATAACCCTTTTTGAATATCCATCTGTCGACTCAAATCCGAATCGTTTTCCCTCCATGACGGCGTAAATGCTTTCGGGTTTTGGCTTTTCATCTAAGATAACGTTTACCATGACCGATATCACTTTGTTGGTCTTTTGAAGGTCAAAAATTGGACTTGGGGTGGCCGTATGCAACATAATTCTGTTGCCCTTGATATACGTCATTTCACACCCTTTTTCCTCCAAAAGACCGTAAGATTGGATGCTTTTCGAGCGTTTCTCCACGTAATACGCGTTACCAATGCGTATGATCTTGCTTTCACCGCATGCAACCACTTGCATCTTAATCCTTCCCTTTTCGAAACGTTCAATTTCTTATCATCTGCTTGGTAACAGGTGCTGTCCACGCCTTCTTCATCATGCAACTATTTTGGGTCGATAACAAGAAGCAAACTAGCACCGCTATCCAAAGTTGACTTGCTTCCATCAATTTCAGCCAGGTTATCGCTAACGGTTAGCAAAAAATCAACCTTTTTGTTGGGTCTATTGGGGCATTTTGGACGAAACTGTCCAATTTTTCTACATTCACGGCACTTGATGTTTTTCTTTTCTTCCACCATGTGAACGTTATGAGTAGCAAAAGTCTTCGTAGTACGTGCCTCATTATAACCTCTTGCGCTAATTGGCTCAATTCCTTGGTATGCCTTAAGAAATAGGACCTAGTATGGTCGAGTTTTGCCGTCAAAACTGTCTTCTTTTCCGCCGAGGCATAATGCACGACATTATCCAACACAAGCGATTCACTATCTCTAACAGCCTTTGAAATAGCTACCAGGTAAAGGTAATGCTCATTCCAGGACCGGTTTCGGTGTTTCTTGGTAGTAATCAATTTAATTGCTTGCGCCGATTTGATGGACGTGTGAAATGCACTAGGCATCTTATTCATCACGTGAATCAACGACGGTGACTCCTTCCACCAAGTATACACTTGTCTGTTGTAGTATCTCTCAGCTGTTCCACTAAGATAGTGGCCCAGGATATCAACCTTAATGTCTTCAGACCAGAAAAATCCATACTCCGATTCAGCAATATTTTTTTTGTATAAATCTTGTTCCCCAGTCTTTACTCCCAACCTTTGGTACACCCCGGTACCATCAAACACCCTTATGGATAACTTATAGTCCTTCGTAGAGGGTCTATTAAACACGAGTTGCCGATTTCGTATCGGAGATTCCATGCCGAAATTTCTTTTTTTAAAGTTAGCTTGCTTTTTTGTCTTTCGCTCGGCGTGCTTTCCAGCGACGCCAACCGCATCAGGGGGACAAGCTTTATCGAGTTGTTGAAAACAAAGTTTTTCATCTTGAACAAACCGTGAAATCTCGAGTTTATCGAGTCTGTCACAAACGTTTTGGAACAATTTCAAAATTTTAGCCCCCTCGGCTCCCGAACGAGCCAGGTTTTCTCCGTGAAGGTCTTCACCAAGAGACACATCATGACCCTTCGGCCTCATAACCTGTTAAAATGTTTCCTTGTCCATCCCTGCGTGGATTTGAAAAAACTTGAGTCCTTGATGTCGTTTAGTACCTTGAATATACTGAATTCGTCTTTTGTGAATTTTATCGCAACCAATAGTCCGTTAACGATAAAACAACACCCCAAGATAGTTCTCAAACATTATATGAAGATAACCAGGTCAGGGAGTTGTTCAAGTGAATGTGTATTTAGAAGTGATAATCTAGTCTAACATGTAATATGCATAAGAGTTGAAGTTGTAGCATCCGACATCTGAAGTGTATTTTACAATATTTAACCGTACCTAAAAATAGGTACTAGTATTCTTAAGTACGCTACCTTATCTGTTAAAAGTACGAAATTATCGATGCTATAAATGAAAATAAACATATACCCGGCTTTTGGTACAAACCGTAATATCGAATATTTTCAACATGTTGCTTTTGGCTCTCTCCATACACTGTATAAAATAATCACGACAAGAAATCTGCGTTATAGATCTTAAATCATATTGGTTGTCAAGATGAGTGAAAATTTAATGGCTACAAGCTGTATCTAAAAGTCGAGGAAAAGAGGTCGTAACGCTGCATATATCATAACGAAACAATGGATCAAGAATAAAACCGAGAAAAGAAGGAGCTCAAGCGCAAGAAGGTGCAATGATTCAAAAAAGCGAAATCAAATTGAAATCGGAAACAAGAAAAATGAGAAGAAATGACAACGTGGTCGACATGTCACCAGGAGCATAATAAGCCCATGGTCCAAGAAGATGAAGAAGCCAAGGACGACTAGTGTTGCCGGTGCGTACACGCACGGTGCGGCTAGCGCACAGAGGAAGACTTTCCTTTAAGCGGCGTTCGCCGCTACTTAGCCGATACGCCCTTATAAAAGGGCTTAGTAGGAGAGAGCTCTCCTACTCGGTACCAAGATTCCCACTTTGGTTTTTGATTAGCTTTCGCTAATGCCTTAACACAAGGCTCCCTTACTAAGGGTGTAGCTAAAGGGAGGACTCCCTTTACGCCACTGCACTCACTACACGCGCGACTGTTCGAGGTCGTGCGTCTGTAGTCGGTTAAGTGAAATGTAAGCTGAATGTATATTTAATATATAATTAGCCTAAATTAATTTAAACTAATGTAAACTATATGTAATACTAAGTAGAACTTACCAAATTCGTACCTAGCTAAAATGTAGTGTACACCACCTGTGTACCAACACGTGGATGGCTGCCACGCCACCACCAAGGGCTCCTGCCCTGATTGGTTAAAATAACCAATGGTTCAAAATCTTTCGAACCGGTCAATACTGACCCCAACCGGAGTGTACTCGCGTACACCACCTTCTGAATGTGACTCGAATGTAACTGTAACGGGGTTACATTCGGGTAACACTGAGTGTTGTGTATATGAGTACACCACGGTTGAGGTCAGTATTGGCCGGGTTGAAAGGTTTCGAACCTTTGGTTATTTTAACCAATCAGGGCATGGGCCCTTGGTGTGGTGGTGTGTCAGCCATCCACGTGTCAGTACACAGGTGTGTACTTTACATTTTAGCTAGGTACGAATTAGGAATATTCTACTTAGTGTTACATATAGTTTATATTAGTTTAAATAATTACATATTAAATATATTCAGTTTACTTTTCACTCTTTCTTACAGACGCACGACCCCGACCGGTCGTGCGTGTAGTGAGTGCCGTAGCGTAAGGGGAGCCCTACCCTTAGCTACACCCTTTGTAAGGGAGCCTTGCCGTTACGGCACTAGTAAAGGCTAGAGTAAACTAACCCGGGAATCTTGGCCCCGAGTAGGAGAGCTCTCTCCTACTAAGCCCTTAATAAGGGCGTATCGGCTAAGTAGCGGCGAACACCGCTTTAAGGAAAGTCTTCCTCTGTGCGCTAGCCGCACCGTGCGTATACGCACCGGCTACATCTGGTAGCACTTGTAGTCAATCCAACACCTGTGTTGGTAGACTAGGCATCCTCTGCAAAGGATGAATCAGGACGATTGGGATAGTTTGACCCTTGTCCAGCAGGAAGCCTTTAAAAGGCTGTTACCCTTAACGGGGGAAGAAGGTATGAAGCTCCTAGTGGAGCAGGGCCTTGAGGCCGTAAAGGCAAGGGTGAATGCCCTCATCGCTCATGAGGCGAGTTTAGGTGGAGGTCATTCCACGGGGGTGCGCCATCCATTATCGTTTAAGATAAAGGGGTTCACCGGAGAGAAGGGTGACAACCTTTATGTTTGGTTGCGAGAGGTCTAAACGGCCTTCGCCACAGCGAACATGACCGCTGATTACTTGCAAGTGGGACATGCATTGACCCATCTTACGGGCAAAGCCCGTAAATGGGCGTTTACATGCTCGGAATCAGTCAAGGACGTGTTTCCAACATGGAAGGTCCATAAGCAGCAGCTTATGGACATGTACGCAACGCCTGATCTGGTTTTTTGAAGAATCAACTGGCGTTCCTGAGGTGCCGTCAAGGCACTAAGGACCTGGAGGTTTATATCCAGGAGCTTAAGACCCTGTTGGCAGGGATGTATGCGAAAGCGTATTCGGACGATGTGTCTATCCCCGTCTTCATGGGAGGCCTGAGAGAAGGGCCAGCACGTTCGGAATTGCTCCGATGCCGACCCGAATCCCTGGAAGAGGCATTCAAGATGGCGTTCAACGCCGAGAGGAACTTCCGTTCTTCTAAGGTGGGTCCTGAACCCATGGACCTGAGTCAGGTCGAAGTGGAGGAGAAACCTCCCGCTAAGAGTCATTCGGACTCTTTTTCACAGAGATTCGAGACAGAGCTCTTGGCTATGTTGCAGCGGCGTGGGCCGCTGAGATGCTTCCTGTGTGGGAGGATGGATCATCTGAGGAACAGATGTCCGAAAAATCCCCAGCGAGACACTCGCTACAAGCGACCAAGGATGGGGAAAAAGCCCTTGTCCAAGCCGTCGGGAAACGACGGCTCCCAGTAGGTGCGGGGCGCCCTACTGGGGGACCCCTCAGTGCTGTTAAGCCCCAGGGTAGGGGAAGACATCACAAAGCCCCGAGGAAGCGGTGCTTTGTAGCACCGAGTTGGTGTACCAGCCAGGTTTGCTGGTAGTCCTTGCGGACGTGAAAGGCTTTGATAAGACTTGGAGAGTCTTGATATACTCTGGAGCGTCTGACAATTATGTCAGACGGGATTCTGTTGTGAAGAGTCGGCTGTATGCCGAGTCCCTAGAGGCACGTTCTCGTGAGGTTGTCACGGTCCGTCTTGCGACGGGCGTACCTGTTTCTGTACCCAAGGTCTCGATTGACCTTAAGCTGAAGTTTGCAAACTTCGACAGATTAGAACGTTGCCTAGTCCTGGATTTGGACTCGAGGTATGACCTCATTCTGGGAATGAAGTGGCTGGAACGCCACGAGCCATGGATAGACTGGAATTCTAAGTCCATTGGATCAACGCACCCGCGGTCGGGTGAAGAATTGGCGAGTCATGAACCCACCTTTGCTCGATCGCAAAAGCGATTCTGTCTTGAGATGCCAGAGATTGGGATGTCTGAAACGATCATTCCCAATGGCGTTAAGGAAGAGTTCCTTAACGAGGGGGATTCGTCGGTTAATCCCCGCGCCGATGTAGTTGATACTGGTGAGTCGCCAGTGATAGAGGTGGAATCCTCTGAGGGTAAGCGCGAGGCGCTTAGAGAAAAGACCCGAAGTTCGTCTCTTCTACACGTCGGAATTGATTCCGACCACGCCGTGTCCGGCGAACAAGTTGCGACTCCAGTGGTAGGGGTAGAGAACCCTGTTGTTAAGCGCGAGGCGCTTCCAAGCGAAGAGACCCGAAGTTCTTCTCTTTTGCACGTCGGAAATTATTCCGATTACGCCGTTATAGGCGAGACCGGCGAGTCACCGGTGGTAGAGGTAGAGAGACCTCTGTGGATAGGCGCGTGGCGCTTCCAGTAGATGGGGCAATTGACTCCCCCCATCTGGGTCTCGGGATGAGTCCCGAGGGCAGTAGTCAGCAGTCCTACAGGATGCTGAATAGTGTGACAGGGTTTGTCACAGAAGGCGTAAGCCTGGAACGGTTGCCTGGGGTAGGCGAACTGTTGTCGTTGGAGGAGATGTCCTTCAACGAGTTTGAGACTTCTTTGAAATCAGGTGAAATCGACGAGGTTGTCTTATTGCGTCCAGAAGAGGAGTTGAACTCCTCATACACGATGGACGAGTCAGTTTTGGTGCAAACCAAAGAGGCATTGAACG
>CM047589.1:3901154-3911948 GCA_026184515.1 Peronosclerospora sorghi | reverse complement strand
CGGTTAAGGGTCGCCGGGCATGCTATACATGCGGTGACGAGGGGCATTTACAAAAGTATTGCCCCGAAAAGCGTCGCAAAGGTGACGGAAATGGGAACCAAGCAATGAAACGTGGCGGAAACGACAAGGCGTCGAAGCGTTTCGTGTTATCTACTGTAGATTCCAGCATAGACGCCGATATTAATGCGTGTGGAACAGATAACGATAACGAGAATATATGGATCATTGACAGCGGTGCGAGCAGGCACCTGGTTTCAAATGTTGATTTGCTTGATGATGCAAAGGAGTGCGGCCCTAGTGACACGTTCACATTGCCTAATGGTGGCACCCTGAAAGCTGCTATGGTCGGCAACCTTACGTTGCGGACGTGCGATGCAAGTGAAACGGTCGTTGTTTTGACCGAAGTATACTTCGCACCAAAACTCGCGAAAAATCTGATATCGCTTGGTAGATTACGCGAAAAGGGCTGTGCAATTGTCGACGACGGTCACAAGCTGCGTGTTATGGTCAAAGGACAGAAGTTGTTCGATGTGGTGACGCACGGGTCAGTTTTTGTGGCAAGATTGAAGGCCGAAAAAACAGATGGAATTTCAAAAAGTTTTGAAAGCATGGTTGTAAACAGTGTGCTGGAGGATGTCGATTCCGACGCACACACTGGGAGCCTGCATCACTTCCACGTGCGGCTGGGTCACCTGGCCTACGACACTGTCGAAAGGCTGGAGAAAGACCCCAGGTCAGGCATCGTGCTCACCGACATGAGCAGGCCGAATTGCCTGACCTGTGCTGAAGTCAAGGGCACAAGGAAAGCGCAACCGAAGACAGACTCTGGAGCTAACGCACCGATTGATCGCATCGGGTTTGTAATATGCAGTGACCTCAAAGGCCCTATCACCCCCCGCGATAGGCGCGGCAACCGATATTTGGTTGTTTTCGTCGACCATTTCTCGAATTATGTGCGCGTCTTTGCGGCGCGCACCAAGGACAAGGCCGCACGAATGTTTGGGCACTTCATTGCATGGTTTGAGAACGAGTTATCATGCAGAGTGCACGTGCTGCGCACCGACGGTGGTGGCGAGTACCAGAATGTTGATCTGCTTTGCAAACAGACTGGTATTCGTCGCCAGGTTACCGAACCCGGCACACCTGCGTCAAATGGCAAGGCGGAGCGCATGAACCGAACCATTTTTAACATGGTTCGGTGCATGATATTCGGATCGGGTGTTCCATTGACGTATTGGTCGAAGGCGGCTGAGTATGCGGCATATATACTCAACCGCACCCCGACAAGGTCAAACACCGGTCGAATTTCGCCCGTAGAAGTACTCCCCGGCAAGCGGCCGGCGGTGAATGATATCGTGGTTTTCGGGTCCCCGTGCATGGTTTGGCGGGACCCGAAGAAGAAGGCGTTGTCGAAGCATGCAGAACGCGCACTTATCCTTGGCAAGAGCGACGAAACCAAGGGGTATAAAGTGTTGCTGCTAAAGGACAGAGTGGTCGCAGTGACCAGGCACGTCACAGCGATCGAGACGCTAAGCGATGAGGCTAGCAACAAGATCACCAAGGTATTGGAAGGTGAATGCAGCCAAGAGCTCGAAGATTTGGCGGAATCTCGTGCCAGGGTGGACGTTTCAAATGTACCAACTCCAGGGCAATCAAGTGATGGAATGTCGGAGACTGGAGCCGCGCCAAAGGGCACGGAAACCGATGGTCAGGGCGCAAGGAAGTCGCGCCGAAAGCCTATGAAGACGCCTAAAGGACGTGATTATGAAGCGTCGAAGTTAAAAGGGACGGTTGCAAGAAGTGATGTTTCGAAAGCAGCCGATGAAAATGGCAAAAATGCGGGAAACGCTCTATGCGTCTATGCTGTTTGCGAACCAGATGTTGGGTCGTCAAGTGCGTTACCAATGCAGCCGGACCCCAAGAATTATCGAGAGGCGCATGGTGGCCCTCATTCGGTGATGTGGAAACACGCCGAAATAGAGGAGATCAAGTCACTCGAAGAGCTAGGCACGTGGGACATCGTGCGCCGTCCCGCCGGCAAGGTGCCTCTCCCGACCAAGTGGGTGTACAAGACGAAAGTCTGTGCAGACGGTTCGGTCGAGAGGTACAAGGCCAGGCTAGTTGCCAGAGGTGACAAGCAAGTTTTTGGGGACGATTGCTTGTTCACGTTTTCAACCGTCATGGAGTTGAACAACGTAAAGTTGCTCTTGGTGCTGGCGCTAGTATGGGGGGTAGCGGCACGCCATGGCGACGTGCCAAGTGCCTACCCCAAAGCGATGTCCGAAAGCAATGTGGAGATATACCTGCAAGTACCACAAGGTATGGAAATCACGGACAAGAAATTACATGATTATGGTGTGAAATCGCCAAAGGAGCTCGCGCTCAAATTGAGACGAAACATGTATGGTTTGAAGCAGGCTGGACGCCTGTGGCACCAATGTCTGTGCGAGACATTGATGAAGTTTGATTTCGTGCAGTGTGTCACGGACACATGCATTTTCGTAAAGCATGTTGGAAACGAAACTGATGTGGTCGGAGCGTACGTTGACGACCTCCTGATCACCGGCACTAGTGAGCAAATGGTTGATGAATTTTTCAAGGACATGCAAGTGTTAGAGCTAAAGGATTTGGGACGTGTCACAAAGTTTCTCGGTATTCGGATCGATGGGAATCCGAGGGATGGATATACATTGGACCAAGAGTCGACGATCAAAGAAATTCTGATCACACACAAGCTGGAGAAAATAAATCCGGCGCGCACGCCGGTGCTAATGCTCGATGAGGACAAGGATTTTCAAGAGCGATTGCCATTGCAACCAAGGGGCAACCTGCCCAGTATCAAGCACTTTCAATCGCTGGTGGGCAGTCTGCTGTGGGTCGCGAGGTGCACACGTCCTGACGTTTCGTTCGCTGTGCACCGCGACACAAGAAAGACCCACGCACCCACCATAGGTGATTACAAGATTGCAAAAAGAGTGCTCAAGTACCTCAAGGGAACGAGCAACCTGAAACTGGTTTTGAAGCACGACGAGGATCTGCCGATGCCGCTACGCATCATGGTGTACAGTGATGCGGATTTTGCGGCGGACAAGGCAGACAGAAAGAGTGTTTCAGCGATGGTGCTTTTCGTTAATGGTATGCTTGTGAGCTGGGTCTGCAAGAAGCAGACAGCGGTGGCATTGTCAACAGCAGAAGCGGAATTTGTTGCTGCTGCAGTAGCTGGCAAGGAGGCGCTGGGTCTGAGAGAGTTGCTTGCGGAAATTGGTATGCACTCGAAGACACCATTAGTGTTCAAGATGGACAACCAAGCTTCCATCAAGCAATGGGAGGACGAGTCGAGCGCTGCTAGCACGAAGCACGTCGACATCAAGCTCAAATTTCTAAAGGACTTCACGAGGAAGGGCATTGTTTCAGCTAGTCACGTGCCAAGAGTGGATATGCTAGCCGATCTACTGACCAAGGACCTCAATGGGCCAAGGATTCAAGTGTTGCGTGCAGCGCTAGGATTGCAGTGACGATGGTGCAGCCTCCGGTCTTCCAGGAGGAGTGTTGGAAGAGTGTGTAGCCATTTTTGGCTTTGCACTCTTCCGGAATGGTGGAATCCCATTGGCTGTTTGGATTGGTATACATTTTTCATGTTTACGGCGGTTACTGATTTAAGTCGCGTTAGGTACCGGATAGCTACTTAAGTAACCTTAAATAATATACTTACTTTTCCTTTTGCTTTTATATAGTGAGTACGCCTACTGAACTCTTCTACGGCTACGGCGCGCGCACACCAGTTTGACACCTTCCACTGATCCTCCCACGCTGAAACTTTATCAGCAGGTGAGTCTTGATCGTGCGAAGTGAACGCAACGTTTTCTGTGCCCTTTTAACATGGACGAGCTTCTTCATAGACGGTTTTAAAGTATCTACCGCACAGCCGCTACCTTAAAAAACGAGCATTCGTCTTGGTTATCATTAAGCATCAGTAGCGTACGATTTGTTGCCGATGTACATCGCGAGTAGAGCCTGAACGCTCGGCATTCTTGTTGTACCTGGGTCTAAAGGAATTCACCGCAATGGACCATCGCCAGTCGTCAGAGTACGGTTTCTTGCACGTTAGTGATAAGGTTTTGAGCCTAAAATGGCGAATTGTCACGTGGCAAAATGCGAGCAGATCATTTGAATGATTACCCTTTTCTAATAATACGTATGTCGTATCGAGGAGCGCATGCAGAATCCACTTGTATTTTGCTTCAGAACGGACTCCATGCCGATCTCTCGATATCTGGTTGGGTCATGCCACTTACATAATTTCAAGTATTCTGCGAAATAATGGACGTTTTCAGTGTGCTCTGGGTTTCGGACACTGAGACCACCGACAGTGGAGTTGGTTGTAGTGTTGGACGCTGTGCTGGGAAGCTACGTAAAGGATATCGATCCAGACGCTCTACAAATCAGTGTATGGATTGGAAAGATTGAGGTCGAAGCTGTAGAATTGCGGCGCGATGCATTTCCACTGCCGAATCAGATGCGGCTGGTCAAGGGAACGCTTCGTCAGCTCCGCATCGATCTTCCATGGACCAAGATGTCGAATGAACCCATTCGAGTTGATATCCAGGACGTGAGTTTGCTACTTGAAGTGTATGTTGACGATCGTGCGTCTCTTGACTCTTCCGAGATGTCTCCCGACAAGCAACGACGTGCTGCCAAGAAGAAATTGCAGACATTAAAGCGCAAACATGCTGCGACTGACGCAGTAGAGAAAGCGACAGAATTGAAGGAGAAAACAAGACACCAACGGGTCAAAGCTGGACAGAGGGTTTTCTTTTCAAGCTGCTTGCAAAAGTGCTGGATAATGTGCAGATGCATGTGCAGCATCTTCATTTAAGAATGGAAGATCCAGTCTCTGATCCCATCCATCCATATGCTGTGGGAATGACATTAGAAGAAATAATCATCAAGTCATCGGACGAGGGATGGAACTATACAATGGTAGGAAGAGGCACGACTCAACCAACTGGTGTCTCGTTCATTCGAAAGAAGATGGATATTAACAAAGTTGGCACTTATCGGTATTGGTCATTGCCATTAGTGCCAGTGTCTCCTGCGGTACTAAATGATGCAGCGATGTTTACTGCAATAATGAGAAGCAGTTTTGAAAGTCAAAAGATGATGATGGATTTCTCATGTGAGACAACAAGCACTGAGACGGAGAAGATGACGATGCCAGCGTTGTTTCAATTACGGGATTACATTATTCACCCACTGAAAGTCTCAATGAAGCTCACGGTGAACGATGGGAATCACAAACTGCCCATTACACATCAGGAGATAAGTGAACGTGTTCTATCGAGGCTTGGGACGCCGTGGTTGGTCAAGGCTATTGATGACATTGGTGATGAGGCCTGGATGGAATTCTTAGACAGGATGCCAAAGTTGGCAGGAGAATAAAAGTATACTCTAGGTTTTGTGTTCTCAGAGGCGTGGTCCGTGGAGAGGGAAGTCACAGAAGAGGAGGATGAGATTCCATCAATGCTGCAGTCTAAAGAAGCACTGTCAAGCTGTATACAATGGTCTTTGGATGAGGTAAACCGTATTGAGCAGTGTATTGTCGATTATTTCGGGAGGCCGTTGTTCACGTGATGGAAGATAAAAGTACGTATATTGATGCTCAAGCTAGTATCGATCAGATTAGTACATCGTTGTATCGTCAGCAGTACCTGAGTGCGCTTTCCTTCATTTCATTTTTGACGATAAAACGTCGTCAAGATCGATATCTCAAGCTACGTCCGAAGAAGATTCGTGTAAAAGACGACCCGAGAGCATGGCAGACATATGCAATCAATGCCGTGTTGCTGTATGTACGAGAGCGTCTAGCTCATGTAAATTGGGAAGGTTTACAAGAAACGCGACGGCGACGAGATCGGTACAAAAATTTGTGCCTTGTTGCAACATAGTCATACATTTTCGGCCTCCCTTGTTTCTCCAGACGTTCGCTTGTTGTCGGAAGAAGTGGCACGCTTCGAGTTGGACGATTCAGAGTTTGAGATGGATGTCAAAGACTTGATTAAGCTTCGTCTTACCCTGCGAAAAGAAATTACCGAGAGAGAAAAGGAGAAAGAAGCTCTGAACAAGTTACAAAGCCTGCATGCCAGGAGCGCTCAAGATGCCGAGATGTCCACGAGGTCACGCCTTTGGTCGTATGCCACATGGCTTACAGGCGGGGGACCAAATTCGACTGATTCTTCCGGCCATAACACTGAAGGAGTGCGCATCGAAGATGTAAAGTGGAGCGATCAAGATACCATAGACCTGTACGAAGCAATTGATTTTCATCCAGAAAAAAGTGATATATCTGAGAGCGAGGAGAGTGAAGATGTGGCTGCACGCGTGACGCATGTGCACAAGAGAACCAGCATATTCTGTATCGCTTCCAACTCTTCGTCGTGTAAGCTTTAAACTGAGTCTTGAAGACGTTCCCGCTGATTTTGATAGTCTCACTCTTCGCACAGCTGCTAAGTCAAGCTCCCCTCGTTCTTAATCGCTTCATTGGATGACGTGGAGATACAATTTCTTGTGCGCCAACGAACTTCGAAGTCGGACTTCAACTGTGCGACGCATTTTCCTGCCAAAGTTCCGGTCTATCGCTTCATGACAAAATGACATAAAGGAAGCGGTCGGTAAGCTCCTCAGCGACTGACTTTTTTCTTGAGCGAATGGACATGGATGAAGTATTGGAGTGTCATCCAGTTGGAGTGTGTAGTCAAATGAGTAGCGTACGTCTGCGTCATTGTGAGAAAAAACTTCCATTGATGCAGCTTAGCATCGACCCAGAGCGCCACGAAAGGGCTTCAAGCGCATCAAGCTCCATAAAAGGCGATGGAAGCTATGCTTACATGTTCACCTGAATCAGTAAGCACATCTTCTTGATTGGAAGTACCGGAGTTTGGAGTCCAGATCCGTGCTCCGATACTGGAAGCGTACCTTGATGATTCTCATTGTGTAGCAAAGCTGACGATTGAGGACAGTTACAGTTCCTATTACGCTGCCCTGGAGTGGAAAATTTCAAGCTGCACCTTGGTCCCACAGCGCTAATTGTACTGACGGAAGATGTTGCACTCCGGCTTGTATAAGTGGGCAAGTTCTGGCTCAGTTATGATCTTCGACTGCCGACAGACAAGAGCGGTGTTCAGTGGATGTTCGTTATGTGCTGACGAGTCGGCAAAGAGACCGGTGTGTCATCGGTCCATTAACATATCGATTGGTCAGGTAGAGCTGGAGGCCGATCGACGGTTGAACCTGCTGTTTGGGTTACTGGAAGCGCTGACATATGATAGCACATTGAATGATGCGAAAAATGAGGCGGAGGATGATAGCGCTAGTGAAGAAAAAGTTGCAGGGAGAGCCAGTTCGCAAGAGCATGTGTCTTTGCAACACCGCGGGAGAAGGTGTGTAAATCAATCACAAACCCGTCATCTCTTTCGTATTCCTTTTCACCGTCCGAATAGTCACCTCTGGCAGACCTGTTCTCACTGTCCAGAGGTCCGGCCTCCACTTCATTCTTGGCATCGTCGTATCGCATACTGCGGCTCTAAACTGGCGGGCCTGGCTAAAATTACAATCTGTTAGAACTCAGAAGGATGCGCAATAACAGGCACGGCTTGTTACTGGACAAAAAAGGAAGTAATTTAACCGAAAAATAAATCGGGAGCGCGATTGGTTTGGCTCTATCATTTTTTGGCTTCGCTCTAGCGCGCCCCCAACTGTCCACGTGCTTCAGTTTCGAGCTGTTTCATTACCCTGAAAACTTTAATTACCGCTTGTTTTTCAAGGCTGCGTTAAATTCATCTTCCTTGGTGGACAAAGAAACACCACCTTGTATCTTGTATATGCAGTTTTCTATGACACCATCCATCGTAAACACACCACCTGTTGTTGATTTGCAATCGTTCTTAGCGCTAGCGTAGTACCAGTCACTAAATTCCTTACTTGCAGCACTTGGTTGCTCTTGAATTTCTGCCACTGCATAGTTTAAGGTGTTTGGTACCTTTCAGATACCTCACAATTGCTTGTGGGTGAGATTCCAGTCGATAACTTTGGGAGCATGTAACCTTGTGAACCAAGAAAACTATGTCTGGTCGTGTGCATCGTGCAATACACAAGAGACTTCCAACCAGCATTTGACAACTTTCTATCGTAACATTTACACTTGTTTTCAAAAATTGTCTTTACTCAAGTTCATGTATCCATACTCCAATTGGCACTTCCACCGGATTCACCGCCGTAAGATCAAATTCTCGCAAAAGGCTGTCAATCTTCATTTTGGATCTAGAGTGTATCTGTGTCCTTGGTCATATAATATCCGCATCCATGAAATTTAGCGGAAGTCATTATCCCGTTGTAAAATGTTTTCTACCAGTTCGTCTTTCGTTCCACGCACAGCTAAATCGTTCACGTCAACACCCTCAATCTTTATGTCGCGATCGGATGCCTGCCATATAGGCACATGTCCGAAATACAATGTTTAATAATTAGATCCAATAATTTTCATGCAAAAGTTTATTCCGTAGACGTCCGCTTGCTTAAACTATATAGCGTCTAATCCGTTTTCAGGACGACTAACTTGAAAATTCGTAATGATTTCTTTCGTCTTCCTGCTTGTCTTAAATCCATACCTTGTGGTATTTGAGTATGTGAAATCTTATTTACCTCCACACCTTTTCTTATTACAGCCACAGCGTACCATCTCATGAAAACCTTTATTCGAACGGTAAGATACAGCTCAAACATACCTTGCAGCTACTAAACAAGATCGAATATTCATTATTGAGGACATGTCCGGACATTATGCCCTCCGTTTCATCGACTGTAGCGCGTACCAACCCGTTGTTGCTTCACATACTCGAATGCGGACGGGTCCCTTCGAGTAGAGAGGGCGCCTGCTGGCTGACCTCGCCTCCGTGCTACTCTGACCGGCTCGGTAACTTGAAGTACTGGGCAGTCAATAATTTCGCTGACGCGTAACAACATAGTTTCGTGATGAGTGCGGTCCAGTCCATCCAGCGTTGAAGCAAGTTGTTCTTGCACACGTTGGAATGCTAGGATCCATGGCCAGTGCCCGGCGACGGAGTGGGAGGCCAGTGTAGTTTATCCGTTTGCATCTGGAGATATCGGGTACTCGATCCTCGTCGCCACTTCTGGTGGATATCCTACAGCTGCGGATACTGGCCTTTCTTCTGCTTATGCTTCAGCTCGTGGCGGCAAGGAAGTTCCCCAACCACTTTCGTTGAACCCAATCACTTGTCGAAGTCGATTCTTTACCGTTTCCCTCGCTTAGTGGAGCTGTTTCTGGACATGCTATCTTTATATGCGAGCGTCTCGGTCCCGTCTTCACGTACAACCCTTGGGAACAGCTGATTCTACTGCTTTTCGAGTGCCACACGAGTTAAAACGGCGTACACGCCGCGCTGCGCATACTCGTCCCAATCGCGTGGATCACGGTCCGTCACTTCCATCTCGATCGCGCGTGTCATGGTCAGCACCATCCGCTTTTCTGTCCCCTTGGCTGTGCAAACGTCTTGATAGCTTGGGCAGACCAGCCCTCAATTCACTGATAAAACCCTAAATCCACTGATAAAACCCTAAATCCACTGATAAAACCCTAAATCCACTAATCACGTGATCATGTTCACGTGATCATCCCTTTCTGTCTAACCGCCACGAAAATTAGGTGTGGGGAAGACGGAACTGTCCTGCGTTAACTTCAGCATCTCAAAAACATGGGCAATCGTAAATCCACTTTAAAGATATGTTTGGATCTGTGTATTCATCAACATCTCAGTGATTTCACGCGCTATGTTATCGCCTGACTCCACGGGTACAACTAGTGTATCTCGCAGCATTACTATCCAGAGGAACGTAATATATTAGTATAATTAAACAAAAAAGGGCGGACATATTATAAGCGCTTTATTCTGGGGTGTACCTAGCAAAGGGTTTGTGTGCCTAGCAATTCCCTTTAAATAAATATTCCCACCCTCGTCGTAAAAATCACAACCGATGAAAAAACTTGACTTATATAAGTAGATTTATTAAATGAAGAAAGTATGTAAATATCTATTATGGTCCCTGCAGTAGCACGGCAAACTGAGTGATGCGAAGATTTTTCAACCAGTTTTTCAGTAGACTAATAGGGAATTTCGGGTATTCCGATCTTTCAGAGAAATTATATTGAGCCGATTTTTAGAGGCAGGCAAATATTTCATCCAGCCTAATCGGGCGCCCCTCCCCTCTTTTTGATTCTCCGTACTGGACTCGCAAAATTAGGCACCCTGTCACGTCCAAGCGTAAGAATTGTTGCCTGTTTGATTTCTTTAGCTTGTTACCGTTGCGAGTTAGATTACGCAGCTAGCAAACCTCCGTATTTTTGTTATACCGGTTAGCATACGGCTTAACACGCGGCGACAAAGGATAAGACTACATGGATATGTGTACACAGACAATCCTCTCGAGCATGGCACTTCGAATAAATTATACATTCCATATAGTGAAAGTGTCTTTAGTATGTATACTACTCGTTTTCTAGTTTAATAAAATAAGCGTTTTCCCGCTTTTTTGCGTTTTTTTGGCTAACGGCATTGCCAGTTACAATCCACAAGCACCGAGTGTTCAACTGGCGTGCTATCCGGTCCTTTTGCTGACAGAGGGGTGTTGTAATGGGGTGCCATTACATAATTGATATTCAAGTTAGAATATCACAGTTTAATTTCAGACGCGTTGTCTGAAATTTAAATAAGAGATTATAAG
>CM047589.1:3868551-3898690 GCA_026184515.1 Peronosclerospora sorghi | reverse complement strand
ATGAAATAGTATCCACAGTGGGAAACACCCACCGTGAGAATGAAATAATATCCGCAGTGGGAAACACCCACTGTGCGACCGAAGGTTCCAACACGACGAATGAATTCCGTGTTGACGAGAGTGAACTCACGATCGAGTGCAATCGTGAGCAAATCTCCGTGGTGGCCAGTGCCTACCACGTTGCGTTAGCCATGCGCACGGGTGATAAAGACCACCGTGTCGCAGAAAAGGCGGCCGATCAGACGAGCACATCTGATCGCCAAAATTCCATGGTAGGCAGTGGCCACCATGATGATGAGTATTCGCACACGGTGAATCGTAATCACCGTGTAGCAGTCAATCAGACGAGTGCTTCTGATTGCATGGGCAGTTCCGTCGAGACGATCAACGTCTTGACGCAAACGGAGACCGGATTAGCTACCCAGTCTCTGTTGATGGAGCACCCTCCGAAAGAAGGTTAGGAGGTGATGGCTCTTCCAGCGCTAAGCTGGAAGAAGTTTATGAGAAACTTGCACGATGGTCAGATCGAACAAATCTGTATCATCGTTGCAACAGATGATGTAGTGGATATTCGTGAACGAATATCCACATTACAAGTGGAAAACATTGGGAAAGAGGTTCCCAATGATCAAACGAGAGTTCAGCGCTTTGAAGCGCAGAGCTGGGAGTCGCTTAAAGCGACCTCCCCATTTTATGAGGTACTTCGGGAATACGCTGACGTATTCCCAGAAGAAGTACCTAGCGAGATCCCTAAGGATAAGGGAACTCGTCATGAGATTGACCTCGTGCCAGGAACGAAGTATTGTGTTACGCGGCAATGGCCGTTGCCGCGTGATCAGGTAAAAGCGATCGACGAGTTCTTCGAAGCTCGTCGTAAATCAGGCCAAGTGCGGGAGTCTTCCTCACCGCACTCTACCCCCACCTTTTGTGTGAAGAAGTCCACAGGTGGGTGGAGAATCGTTCATGCTTACAACAAGCTGAACGCAGCGACGGTACCGGCACAGACACCGATACCGCGGAAGGATGTCATCATAGATGGCATGTGCGGGAGCACCATCTTTAGTGCTCTCGATCTAAGAGATGGATTTTATCAAATCCTAATGCGTGAGAAGGATATCCCTCTCACGGAAGTAAGAACCCCAAGCGGCATGCTTTGGGAGTGGCTTGTTATGCCACAGGGGCTTCGAAGTGCCCCTGCTACGTTTAACAGATGTGTAACGCATCTATTACGCCCGGTGCGAGAATTCGCACCGAGTTATTTCGATGACGTGTTCATCCTTACTATGGATGAACACGATAAAAGCGATGTAGATGTCCATAGGGAGCATCTACGTCGAGTGTTGGAGCTTATGCGTAAACATAAGCTCTATGCAAAGCTGAAGAAGTGCACTTTTGGTGCACCTGAGATA
This sequence comes from Peronosclerospora sorghi, assembly GCA_026184515.1. Classification (NCBI taxonomy): domain Eukaryota; phylum Oomycota; class Peronosporomycetes; order Peronosporales; family Peronosporaceae; genus Peronosclerospora; species Peronosclerospora sorghi. The sequence goes on along the minus strand of CM047589.1, from coordinate 3,897,281 downwards.
CCCGTTCTTGGATGCTTTGTGGGCAAGAACGGGGTGCGTCCTGATCCAGAAAAGATCAGGGTGATCGTTGAATGGCCTACGCCAAACAACGTTAAGGAACTTCGAAAGTTCCTTGGGTTGGCAACATATTTGCACAAGTATTCGTGCAACTATGCTGGGTTGATACGACCTCTTCTCAATTACTTAAGAAAGATGTCGAATGGCATTGGGATACCCAATGTCAAGATGCTTTTGATGCAGTCAAGCAAAGCTTGAATGAAGCGCCTGTCTTGGCTATAGCCGATAACGAGCGTCCGTTCCACGTCGTTTGCGACGCGAGAGATTTCGCTATCGGCTGTGCTTTGATGCAGCGTGATCACGATGATCGTGATCGTGTAATCTGCTATCAATCGCGTCAGTTGCGCCCAGCCGAGCGCAACTATCCAGTGCATGACAAGGAACTCCTTGCCATGAAGTACGCACTGGTTAAGTTTCGGATCTATATATTGGGAGATAGACCGTTTGTGGTTTACACGGACCATGCGTCGCTACGCACGGCCGTGAATTCACCACACATTTTTCAAAGAATGGCTCGATGGCTGTCATTCTTTGCTGAGTACAACTTTACGGTTGAATACAAACCCGGAAAGTTGAACGTGATAGCGGATGCGCTATCACGAAGGCCCGATTACGAGACGAAACCGTCCGTAACCGAAGGGGCCAGTGCAAACGCAATCCGTTGCACTGCTTTGTCGTCGTCAATTATACGACAAGTACGCGAGGCGTACAAAACAGACGAGGAGACACGTCTGTTGATTGATTACTTAAGTAATCAATCAAGTGAGAAACGCGACAAACTCCCAGAGTTCCTCCGCGCTTGCGTGCATCGATATCGACTTCACGATGGTCTGCTGCTTTACAGCACAGACCAAAAGATGAAAGTCGCATCGTCGTTCCAAACAACGATGATCTCAAACATCAAATTATGTTTGAGTATCATGATGCACCGATTTCGGGGCAACAAGGTCGAGAGAAGACATAAGCTTCTCTCGCACGTGACTTTTACTGGCGAAACCAGTACAAGTGGGTACGCAAATACGTACGCGCTTGCGAGATTTGCCAGCGCGTTAAGCCTGCGCAGTCTGCACAGGCTCCGCTGCAATCTCTGCCGGTTCCGACAGAGTGTTGGAAGTCCATTTCAATGGACTTCGTATTCGGTCTTCCACCCGACAATAGTCGGAAGACCGGAATAGTGGTCTTTGTAGACCGTTTCAGTAAGATGGTACATCTTACTGCAGTATCAGCGAACGTAACCGCCGCTCAAACAGCGCGGATATTCGTTGATACGGTATTCCGTTTGCACGGAATGCCGGAAGACATTGTCTCGGATCGAGATCCGAGATTTACAGGACGTTTCTGGCAAGAAACGTTCTCATTGTTGGGAACCCAGTTGAAGATGTCAACTGCGGACCATCCGGAAACGTATGGGCAGACAAAACGGGTTAACCGCGTACTCGGAGACATGTTGCGATCATACGCATATGCCTTTGAACAGTGGAGTGACTACCTGTCACTCACTGAATTTGCGATTAACAATTCGGTGCATGCTTCAACTAAGCACACACCGTTCTACGTGAATGCCTTAAGGCATCCACGAACCCCAGCTTTACTTGGCGGTACGCCAAATCTAAGTGGGGGAGGGACCCGCTCAAATTTTGAGCGAGTCAATGCACAAGTTGCGAACTGTGAACAAAACGATGGCCCTTCTACTGAAAATACAGTAGAAGCGGAAGCAGCTTCAATTGAAACTGAAGCTGCATACGATGAATATGTGTCTGCAGCAATGGCTGCAGACAATGAGGACAATGCACCTACTGCTGATAAAGCAGTAGATGAACTCGTATTACAGCGCCAAGCTGTAATACGCTATATAAAAGATGCACTTGCCTCTGCTATTGATAAGCAGAAGCAAAATGCAGATAAACAAGAAAGGAAGAACAAGAACTCCTTTCTTAAAACTGAATTAGTATTACTAAGTACTACTAATTTTCCTACACATGCAATAAGCAACTTCCCTACACGGAAGTTGCTTCCTAAGTACATTGGACCCTTCAAGGTCCAAGAGATTCGGGGGAATGCCTATACCTTAGACATTCCCACAGCAATGCGGCTTCACCCAACATTCTATGTTGGGCGGCTCAAGCCGTATCACTCGTCTTCGTCTTACGACGAGACGCAGAACCACGGAAGATGCCGTGCTTCTTCAAGTCTCCCAAGAGAGACTTGTAATCGGCCTCCAGCCGTTGGTGAGCAGAGCGGAGAGTCGTTACCTCCGCCTTCGACTGCTCGAGATCAGCCGTGCGCCGATCGAGCTCTCTCTTATAGCGAGAAAGCTCAATGTACAGAAAATCATTCTTCTTCTGGATGGCAGTGTGCGCTCCGAGGATGTCGCGTACATCCTCGCGAAGAGACCGATATGTCTTCACACAGTGAGACATATCACTGCTCAAGGAGGAATAACCCTCCTCGAGCTTTCGGAGCGAAGAACCATGCTCCGCAAGAACAACTGCGAGGGAATTCTCAACCTCCGCCACCCCTGATTGATAATTAGGGGAATAAGCGATATATCCTCGAGCGCTTGATCTCGAAGCGCTCGGTGCCTTTGAATAAGGGGCAGCGTACCGAGTACTTGGTACGCTGGTTGGGATATCCCCAAGAGTTCGACTCTTGGGAGCCGATTGAGGTTCTGAGGGCCGACGCCCCAGACCTTTTGACTGAGTTTGAGGAGAAGTCTCAAACTCATAATGCGAAGTAGCATCAACAGTAGGTGTTGATGCATTCAGGGTATCAATTAAACCCTGAATCTCGGCGGGCACGGAAAAACCACCGTACCCCCGCAACTCCTCCTCTGACAGACGAGGAGCGCCTTGCGGACACCGCGGGCAAACGAGGTGAGAAGGGATACCACACTTTAACCATTCTTTGATGCAAGCAAAATGGATGTATTCCATTTTGCCTGTTCGTGAGTGCTTTAAAAAGCTCTCGCGCATTACGTGAACTTTATTCACGTAATCATCTGGGCTTTTGTTGTAGTTGTCAACAAAAGCATTCCAACTCTGAGTCAGGGCATCTTTATCGTCCCTGTTCCTCCTTGACCCTTTTCGGCTCGAATAATATCTAACCTGGAAAAAGAGGTCAATAAAGTACAGACATCTATCGTCTGTACTTCGATCGAATCGACGTGACTGGATGTCTTCGCAGTCATCCAGCACGTTGATATCGAACAACGCATACTGGCAGTACCGTTTACGGTGACCGCCACTGTTGGGGGCAAAAGCCCAGCCAGGGGTCCAAAACCCCACTCTGTACGGAACATGTGGTTCCGTACGATGATACGCTTTAGAAGCGGCAGCCGCCGCTTCTGTTCGAGCCCTTTTAGCAGGCGGAGCACCGCCTGCTTCAACACCACGCGACGGGGTTAAATCACCCCGACGTGGAGAAGTACTTGGTCCAGGTGAGGCTCTGCGTTCCCGCAACCACCTGTGATAATCATTGTCGCTGTCATAGCTGACAGCGACACCAGAGTCGTCATCGCTGTTAGGAGATGAACACCTAGAGAGTTTCGACTCGCTAGATCCTTTAGTGGGAACATCTGTATCCCCATCACTTTGTTCGGAGTCAGAACTCCCGAACATGGCCCTCTTGGCAACACGCCATTCGGAAGTTGCCATCGTGCGAGATGTTGCATTAGCAACATCTCCCTGTTTCTTGTCAGATGCCGCCTTAGCAGCATCTGTGGTCGAAGACGGTACGTCTTCCGATCTTTGCGTAGTTGACGCTGCTAATGCAGCGTCACTGTTGTCACTCAACACCTCAGCACCTAGTGCTGAGGCGGAGGAAGAAGTTCCTTCATTGTTTTCAGCAGCGCTCTTTAGAGCGCCGCCGCCGTGTGTCTTGACCATCGAGTCGATGGTCAATCAGTTGGTGAATGAGAAATTCTGACCAACAAGTGCCACCCATGATTGGCCAAAATAAGAGTTATTATTGGCCAACCACCTTAAGGGGGGGGTGATGTAATGGGGTGACATTTCATAATTGATATTCAAGTTAGAATATCACAGTTTAATTTCAGACGCGTTGTCTGAAATTTAAATAAGAGATTATAAGTTATTATAATCTAGGAAGGAAAAGTCGATTCGGTATAAATACCGAATCTTGCAGGTTAACTAATAGTACAGTTAGTCAAAGACTTGATATTATTATATTAATTAGTTAGTTACTATACTATTAGCCTCTAAACCACCCATTAAATAAACACTCGTAATTTTGCGTTCTAGAACATAAGTGAATATTAATATATTTACTTTTATTATAGGATTAGTTGTTACCAACTAATCCTGCCCTAATTGTATTGCGCGCTTCCTCGCAAAATACAGTGAAAGCCTGTAACAGGATCAGTCCTGTTACACCTGTTGTATTATTAAATTGGAACAGTTTATTGGTTCCTCTTGATTGTGATACGTGTACGATTGTGGTAACAATGTATCATCCGAAAATGGATGATCACGTGATCATGATCACGTGATCAGTGGATTTTGGGTTTTATCAGTGGATTTAGGGTTTCATCAATGGATTTAGGGTTTTATCAGTAAATTTAGGGCTCGTCCTTCGGCAACATGTTTTTTGTTCAAGGGGTGCCTACAAATTAAATTCGAGCGAGCTCAATTTTCGATAGCCAAATACAGTAGAACCTGTCAAATTTAATAGCCTCGGGCCACCCCTAAGTTATTAATTCTAACAGGTTATGAAATCTGACAGGTATGTTTTTTTGCTGACATCATGCAATAGGTAGTAAACTGCTGATGTCATCTATTTACTAAGGGCCAAAAAAGCGAAAATTTGCCCTGATTTTTGCATATAAAATGGGCACTTCTCTCCTGTTTTTTTCTTTTTTCCTCACTCCATTCACTCCTCCTCATCCAGCCATTCCAATGCCTCTAGAGTCAACAAACCACCTCGTAATACAATGACCGATGCCATCCGCATCGCTCTTTGTCAACACAAGCGCACAAACCCCAAGCTCACACACAGTCAGCTGATAAAGTGGCTAAAAGAAACCCACAACATCTTAGTTAGCCAAGGCACGATCTCAAACACGCTGAAGCAGTCAGATGCTATGGTTCGCATTGATGTTGAAAACACCAATTTCAGCATCAAGACGCACCGCACCGTCACTTATCCTCTTGTCGAAGAGTCCCTGATCCAGTGGGTCAAACTCTACGAGGCACAAATCAACATCTCAGGAGACCTCTTTCGTGAGAAAGCCGCCATTTTTTACGGCGTCTTATCCCGATGCGTCGCTCACGTACGATTTCTCAAATGGTTGGCTGGAGTATTTCAAAAAACGTCATGGAATTCAATCATACCGCCGCTTTGGAGAAAGCGGCTCCGTCAACATGACGCTTCTTGCTGAGAGCCTGCCCGAACTTCGCCAATGTCTTGACCAATATGAATGGAAAGACATTTACAACATGGATAAAACTGGCTTTTTTTATCGAATGCAAGCCGACAACTCGCTTGCAACACAACAACTGGAAGGACGGAAGAAAAACAAGGAACGCATCACGATTGCTGTCTGCAGCAACGGGGATGGTTCTGACAAGTTGCCGCTGTTGGTGATTGGCAAGTCAATGAACCCTCGATGCTTTAAAAATGTCAATCGATACTCATTCGGATGCAAATACCATGCAAACGCAAAATCATGGATGACGCAGAATGTTTTCAAAATCTGGCTGACGGATTTCGACAAAAGAATGCATGGACGCAAAGTTCTGCTGCTGCTCGACAACTGCAGCGCTCACATCCCCATCAAGAATCTTCCGGCGCAGGTCACCTTGGTCAACACAAAAGTTGTCTACCTGCCGCCGAACACCACATCGAAGATTCAACCTTGTGATGCTGGAATCATTCGCAACTTCAAGGCCTATTATCGTCGGCGGTTCAACCGGATGCTTTTGGAGCGGATTGAGGACAGTGTTGCCAATCCCGAAAAAATCAACGTTCTGGATGGGATTCGCATGGCCGTGGCAGCATGGAAGAACGATGTGAAGCCGCAGACGATTCAAAACTGCTTCAGACATTGCTCAATTCGTTCTGAGTCTTACAGTGAAACTGTTGCTGCATCTGAAGTTGAGCCTCCGCAGGAAGTCATCCAGGAATTAGAGGAGCAAATACGCCAGCTTCGGTACAGCAATCCGATGGACATCCGCAACCTGCTCAATTATCCCGCCGAGCAGGAAGTCCGTTATGTTCCGGATGAAGAAGAGATTGTTGCGGAGATTCTCAACACGTACGAAAACTTTGGAGTTCCAGAAGATCCAGAAGGCGAGGATGACAGTGAAGAACCTCCAACGATCTCCGCCGAGGCAAATCAGATGTTGGTAAAGCTGCAGATTTACTGGATGCAACAAGCAGATTCTATTTCAGCATCATTCCCTGCCACGCTTCAGATGATGAAGGATCATTCGTTTAGTATTCGCCAGAAAAAACTTACACAAACTAGCATAACACAGTACTTTCCGTAGAAGTCACAGAAAAAATATATGGAATTATTAATCTTATACTGGTCGGGACTGACCGAAACCTATTAATTAATAGTTATTAGTTTTTTGGCTTGGCCCAAGTCGGGACTGACGATTTTTATTAATTATGACAGGTTATTAGTTTTGACAGTAATAAATCTGACAGGTTCTACTGTAGACTGTCGGAGAGTGTTTTCTTCTCTCTCTAGGTCGGAAATACAGACGTCCCTCCGAAACTTTATAGCCTCGGTGGAAGGTGGAATCTATAATGTATCAGAGGGTATAAACTAGCGGAAAAAATCAAGTCTAAGATTTCCACATGGGAACGACAGCGGTGGAAGCCGAAACTTATATAGTACTGGAATTTATTAAGTAAGATGGGATAAGATTTCAGAGGGATGACCGTATATTATCTTTCCACGCTCTGTCGCAACGATGAGCACATCGTCGGAAGAAGAGTCAGCGGCGTCATATCTTACCACATTGTCTACTGACACGAGAACGCTAGCGACGCGACATGTCGACGAGACCCACCAACTCAAAGAGGAGACGACGGCCGTCAAGACGACGAGCTCTGAGGCCACGCTAGCACAGCTCACGGAGGATCTGCAGAAGATTTCGTTTGGGGAGCCGACCGCGTTCTGCCGTTCGAACCAGGGGACGACGATTGCAACGACGAAGGAGCTGCAAGCGCAGCTCGTGGCCATTTGCAACGACGTGTTTCGTGTCCTTGGTCCGTATAACCTTGAAGCGACGTATCAACGAGCGCTGACGCTCGAGCTCCGCGGTCGAGGCGTGAAGGTCTTGCCCGAAGTGGAGATCCCGATCGAGTATAAAGGGACACCGATCGCGACGCGGCGCGTCGATTTGTACCTCCAGTTGGACCAGCCCGTGATTCTCGAGCTCAAGGCCGTCGTGACAGGCCTCAAGACGGAGCATTTGAAACAACTCGGGTATTATATGACGCATTTGCACGTGTCGGAAGGGTATTTGATCAATTTTCCACATCTCACGGGGTTCCCCGACGATACGAACGTTCACTATGTCGAACGCGTCCTGCACCCCGAGGGGGCACCGGGTGTCAGCGATCGAAGCACGAGATCCACGACGCCTCGCAAAAACGCAGTGCCTACGATTGTGCACGTGCACCGAGTCAAGCCACGCGATGGAACGCGACACACGAAGAAGGAAGGCACGGTGCCCCTGCGCGATCCGGACGTTGTTCTTTCCCCCTTGAACGCACGTAGGCGTAAGGGCAAGGCGAATGAAGTCAAGATCAATGGCATTGACGAGGCAAAGCCCGACGCTCGGGCTCCCATTTCTGTCCCCGCCCAGCGCCTTTCCATGCCTCCCTCTTCTCGGCACGCAAACACGAACTTCTTACAATTGGTAAAGCAACAAATGGGAAATAAAGCGACAGAACAGAAGCAGCAACCAAGAGCACCGAGGGCATCGCAGAACGCAAATAGTTCGTCATTGACATTTGATGCACAGTCTTACGCTGAGAGGATGCTTACTTACAGTTGGACAAGAATGAATGACGTACTAAAGGCATGGGAAGAAGACAGGAGAGCATTGCTAGTTGCCATTGATAAGTACACAGAGCGCGAGGTACCGGGTGGTCTCCAATTGCTAATAGAAGCTGGAGATAGATCGGTCAAGTCGATAGTGCTCGTTGCTGGGACTCTCCGTGCGGTTCAAGCTAACGTTGTCAGTGGGAAATCGGGAATAGAGATAATAAATGGCAAGACAGCACCGATAGTTAGCGTGGGAGCACAAGTGACGCGCGATCCAGCCGAGGAGGTAATGAATCAGATGCGAAAGTTCGGCAGGAAAGGCCCAAGCGTGAGTGAAAGCAAGCCTAGCGCTGACGTAAAGAAGCAAGAACCAAGTAGCATTGAGAAACGGAAGACAAAGGTTTTAGCGAGTGTCGCATCTGCTAGTGCTGCCGGGGAAGACGATGAAAGCCCAAAGCCCAAGACTCGACGGTTACGTGCATGCAACAAGTCGTCAGAGAAATCAGATACAGCTAGTTCGGCCAAGGGTAGTTCTGCAAGTAAGCCAAAGTTTCGTAAGCCGGGCGTGGGGACCCAAGTTGTAGATTCGGTGGAGTCTACTGCGAGCAAGGACAGAGAGGAGATCAAATCAACTAGCAGCAGGCATTCACAACCAGGTACAGCGGATTCCTCGGAGCACAGAGTAGAAGTGGACATGACAGGGACAGAAGTCATTAACCAAGCGAGAGCGATGCGATTGTTTAGCAGCTTGAGAGCTAGCAAGTAATTAGCAGTTTTAGACATCAGAGGTGAAGAACAATACGACGTGCTGCATTATCCTCTCCACATCGGGTGCAATATCTGCATGCTTGGTCAGATGCTCAAGTGCCAGCAGGAAAGTAAAGCCCCTCATGCGAGATCTTGTAACAATGGCTTCTCTGAAACTCTGATCAGGACCGAAATTGAACTCTCCAGCGTTGGGACCCCTGCCATTGATTCGCATAGTAACACCAAAGCAATTAATCACCTCGCCATTGTCATCTGCACCGTCGTAGAAGAAGTAAGCGCATCCAACTATCGTAGCTCCCATTGCTCGAATCTTCTTGCAAAATGTCCGTGTGTTACCGACGGAGAAGCTTAACATAATCAACTACCTTGGAATCGGAGAAAAAGTCCTCACTCTTGCCCTTGAATACAGCAGTACGAGCCCTAGGCCTTTGTTCAGCCGCTTCAGCACTGCCAATCTAGATTCACGATCCATAGCTGTAATGCCTCTTATCTTGCCCCTGTTCAGTTTGTTAAGGCCAGCTATGTTGGGATCGCATAATATGAAGCTCACACTGTCATCATCAAGGAATGTACGAGACTGACAACGTCCAGTGCCAACATCAATAACAAGTCTTGCGCGTGTTTGTCTATTCTTAGCCCATTCATATTGATACGACCTCAGCAGGAAACAAAGCTCAGTGACATAGCGACGAACACAAGTATCATAACCAGCTGGACCGCAAGCATTCAAGACAATAGACTCAACGGTGTGTTTCGAGTTAGCATAAGGTTTGTCAGGCCTATAGACGAACCTCTCGACAGAGTAAGAATCAGGTGACGACACTTGTAACTCGCACTCATAAATGTATTCCTCTTGCATTCCTGGCATTACAGAGAGTCCGACATTGACAGGCTTAGATGACGAGCCAGTTACGAGTTTCCCATTACGAGCTAACAAGTCCACAGTCGGCTTCTTGATTCGTAATGTTGTACCTAAGCGCCTGCAAATACCAACGACACCGTCAGCTTCGATATCCTGCTTGTTCAGCTCGTCTAGTGCCAATTGCAACCTGTCATGCTCTTTGCGGAATAACAATTGTAGGTCGGCAAACGCAATGGGAATCGACAAAGGATCTGTAGCATACGGGCGATGCCCTGGTAGAACGCCTTCACACTTAGCTATTGTATCGATATAGACGAGGGAACTCGAAGCTAGACACTCACACTGCAGAATATCAGGCCTGTTGGACCACGTGGAAAGCGTTCTCTTGGTAAAGTAACCTGGAACTGTCATCTTAATGTCAAACCTACTCACAAACACAAAGTAACCGCCATCTATTGCTACGGAATTCTCGCCGTCTACCTTCAACATGCAAATACAATCAGCCTGGACAAATGACTTCTGATCATAGACAGTTCTCTTGCAACTTCTTACCAATTCCACGTACTCTTTCGATATAAACTTCGTCATTTGAGTTGGTCCATAGAACTCCTCGGAGAACATCTGCAAGCCCCTCTCTCTGTACCTCGTCATCTGAAGGCCTATTGTCAAGAGTCCACTTTATCCTCACGCTTAGAAGGTCACTTGGTTCGTGCTCAAGAAATCTGACAATCCAAGGTCCCATCTTCACCCTTATCTCCATAACCCTAGTGATCGCAACGGAGCACCACGCTCGCTACGAACATGCCCGAAATGCAAGGCAGAATACCATCTCGGACGAGGAGGCAAAGCCAGTCGTGCTTGTCGGAGACGTCCGCCAAGTCGATCCATGGCAAAACCGAGATTCCCGTCGTCCAAAGGCGAAAGCGCGGGACCACAACCACCACGTCCGAGGAGAGTGACAAGTTTGAGAGTAATGTCCGTGGTCAGACGCCATCGCGAGTGCAACCCTGATGTCTAAACACTGGAAACGACGAGCATAGTGGGACACGATCGTTTTCGTGTCAGCGTCACTCTCATCGCTCTCTTCGATCAGGTCAGGAGCGTCATACACCTCATTTCCATGCAAGTCCGCTCGTGTTCCAAGTGGCTCGCCGTAGCTCACGTTGTCGCCAAGGTAGCATCCTCTTTCCTAGACAAGAAGGCAAGGAGGGAGCAAGACGCTCTCGCAGATGTCAACAGAGCTATCATGGCGCCTGATCAAACGGTTCACCTGGTTTTCCATCCAGTACGATCACGTCTATGAACACGAGATCACTGTGAACCTACGTCGTTGGTCTGCTCTGGAAACTACCGTGAGTCCTCTGAACGGAGAGATCGCTTTCTTCATACTATCGTTCACAACCGTCACTAGTCGTGCCGTGCCGTCGTCACTCTTCACTGCGAGAGGATCTTGTTGCTCGAGAGACTAGGCGAGAGGAACTATCGTCGTGACAAACGTCCGAGTGGAGTACACTGAGGATCTCTCTATATACACGAGTCGTTTCGCGGCACGCTTTTGACCGAAGTGTCGACTCGAACTCGCACGACGCGATCGGTCCTCATCATCCGGTTCGTAGCGTCGACACTACTCGAACTCGATCACCCGCGTCACCGAAGGCGTCCGCTCTACCAAGAAGGACCGCGGCATCAGCAGCAGGAGCTATTGTATAGAAGATCTTCAGGCCAGAGGGCACAAGCCTCTCTAGGACAGGCAGGGGATTGGGAATATTATATATATTTAGCGAGTTGATATATTCCCTCCCTCCTTCGGTTAAATTCCCTCAATGCACAACGAAGGGAGCTACTCATATATATATTTATATATATTCCCCCAATTTTTTCATCACTACGTGGCAATTGGGTAATAACACTCCGTTTTTGGTGTGAAAACTATTCCAAAGCAGAAAAGCAACTAACAACAACTATCCCTGGAACTTTCTTTTAGCACCGTCTACAGTAGAGGGAGAGACACACACGCAATCCCTCCCGCGAGTCTACTCCGTCTCGGACGCAATAGTTCGCGAATCGCGCCCCACCTCGCATCCGTGGCCGCTCGAAGAGCAGCGTGAAAACTTTTACTGCGAGGTCGTCTCAATGAATCCGATTGGAAAGGCAGCACACGCGCCACCTCCTTTTGAACAGTTATTTAATTCGGCGCCACTCTCGTCTTGACTATTCGTTTCCTCGGTCGAGACCGGGTGGACCAGGTGCCACCACGACACCCAACCCTTCCGCAAGCGACCGTTTCACAAAAGCCAGCTCATTCGCCGTCGTTTTGACAAATGCGGATGCAGTTGCACCAACTTGTCCACGAGCTCGAGCGTCATGGGTAAGCCATAGCGATGCCTAAAGAGCGCAATGCGTGCGAGATCCTCGGGACTAAAGATACGTTCGTCATTGAGCGCGTGGTCCGCGCTCTCGTTTCTATTAATTCGTCGAATGCCCTTGGGCGTCTTCCCTTGGACTTGGTTCACCGCCACCGTGACTTGTTCACGAACTCCATTCCCACCGCCTTTTGAAACCCGTGCTCGTAAATGTCCCCCGAGAAGGATTTGACCCGTGGATTGCACGGCACGCGCATGCGCAGGGGCTCGAGCCGCTCGAGACGCAAGCAGCTCTGGAGCGTGAGGAGGTACGTGTAGCCACTGGGCTGGACAAGCCGTGCGTCCGTAAGATCTCAAACAGTTTTAAGCTCGTAACCGCGCTCGCGAGTTCGTCCCGGGACTGGGCGCACTAGTCCATGTCCACTTCGTAATGCGCGCGCTCGAGCGGAAACGCCATCACTTGCTTCTCAAAGAGACCGCACAGCGCGTCAAAGTCGCGCGATTCGCCATAGATAAAGAGCAACACCTCGATCGTATGCTGCTGAAAGTACGGTGGCATCTGGTTCAGCGACACGCCGTGGGTTCCATCCAACTAGAGTTGCAAAAGGTGCTTGGCTTCCACGAGATGCTCCGTCTAGATGAGCGCGGTCGTCACGCGAATCACGCGATTCGGATGCACGGCACGTATGCCATGCAGTCGCGCGTACTTGAGCACGAGCGTCGCGGCAAGCACAGCGTCGTCCGACTCACAGAGCGCACAAAAGAGCGACTCAAACACGTCGAGCGCCTCGTCGTCGTTGACCCACTCGACCGCCGCGGCCGCGCGATTGCAATGCACGAGCACATTCAAGGCCAGCTCCGTGTCGTACATCCACGTAACGTTGCCACTGCATCGCGAAGCGCGTCGTCGTGATGCGCTCGCGTGAGTGCCATGGAAGAACGGCTCTCGACGCACTCATTAAACAAGTCCACCGCTCGTTGCGTGTTCCCCAGTCGTCCCTGCACGCGCATGGCGGTTGTATACGCGTTTTGGTGGATCTGACTCGGTTCGAACAGGTCGTGAACATACTCAAAGACTTCCACCGCGAGCTCCAAGTCCTTGCAATACGTGAGTCCTTGTAGCATCTTGTTGTATTTCGTAGGAATCGGGTTTGGCTCCTTCATCGCGACAATTTTATGCCAGCACGCCCGAGCGTGTACGTAACGATTCGCTCCAGCGTAAGCAATCGTGGCACGGCCCAAGCAATACACGGTCGGATGTTTCTCGCCGATCTCGAGCATCTGCTCAAATAACCACGTCGCCTACCAGTGTTTGCGTTTGGACACGAGTAAGTCGATTGCGCACGTGTAGATAAGTTCTTCGAGCGTGAACCCCCGCTGCGCAACGATCGAAAAGCTCTGGAGCGCGTGCGCGAGCTTTCCATGAACCATTTAAGAACGGATGAGTTGGTTAAACGCTTGTCCGTTGTCCTGAATGCCATCTTGTTCTTCCATCTGGATGAGCAGCGTCCGTGCCAAGTCTGGTCACTGCGCCATGCCCACGGCCCGAATCGCCGCGGCGTAGTATGTGCCACCGTATTGCGTAAGGAAGCCCGGACAGATATTAAAGATCTTCCACCTTAGAAAAGTAGGAGGCAGGAATAGTAGTCTCTGACCGATTCAGTTAGATTGTGTGTCCAAGTGGTATGGGTTCAGGTCCCATTTTTTCACCCATTTTATATTGAATTAATTTTTGGGAGTTGATATATTCACTAACCGAAGGAGTGAGTGAATATATCAACGGAGTGAATTTAACCGAAAAGTGAGTGAATATATCAACTCCCTATATTTATCAAACAATCTATTATAATATATTGCGAGCAATATATTGTATTGGCCGCTGTCTCCAATACCAATATATTGTATTGCTGCTGTTTTAAAAATTTAAATACCGATACAAAATATTTGAAAATTGCTACGTGCACACCCCCATTTTCTACGCGCACACCACCTAGGGTTAGGGTTAGGGTTAGGGTAAGGGTTACACCTTCCCTTACACGTAAGAAAATGCTAATGGATATAATGGACGCCATCCACTGGAGGTCCGAGCTATTTTATCTACGTCTTCCCTTATCTACCAGAAAAAGATAGGAAATGTCTAATGCGCCCCCCCCCCATTTTGGCTAACGCGCCCCCCCAAATGAGAATTTCGAATATTTTTTCACAAAGAGTTATCCTTTTTTCGAGGAATGATAAATCCACTGGCAAATAAGCGTAAATCCACTGACAGTTGTCCGAATGTTGCTAAAAGTACCAATCTGCTCTCGTGCTTGATATATTACTGTATAGATAAGTGATACGATGACTTTATACTTTATATGGATGCCGAGAAAGCGCTCTTCCGTACCTTCAAGACGAAGCAGGATACCCCAAAATATCGTCTATTGATTTATCACGCTTCGCTCGTGGACAGACTTCCCTGAACACACAAGGGAAAGATCTCGCGCGTATTCGCAGCCAAGACGTCGTTGGCTGTGCATGTAGATACATTGGGCGAGGCGACCAAGTGGGTTGATAACCGTCCAAGGTCGAGGCAGTTGGTAAACAGGTTCTCGGGCGTGCCAATTACACGCAAGAGGTAATGAAGACAGCCACAAGTACGGAGTATGTCTAGACGGAGACAAGTACGACAGATAACGCCGATGCGGACATGACAGTGTTGAGCAAGAAGCGTAAGGCAGAGCAAGTAGACGTGATCGCTACGTGGTGTATCCAAGTTATATAGTGCATGTAAGGACTGACGGTCTTATCCGCGCGCTCGAGTACAAGTAAGCGGGGCGCTCCCTACCTCCGTGTCAGTTACCCACTGCATGGTGGAGCGTGTAAAACAGTTTGACTAGTGTGTAAAGCTCAATCTACTTGGTTTGATTTTGAACCCATCGTTCAAACTTAACGGCGTGGCGTGGAGTGCCGATCGGGCTGCTGTTATTTTTATTACCTAAGCTCACGGAAGGAATGGGTGAAGCCGATCAGAAGAGAGCACGAAAGGAAGCTCTGGATACTGGTAACGCGTTTAATTCGTGACGATGGTGTCGATGCGGAAGAAATGGACAAGGCACAAGAGGAAATGGGCGCGGCTAATTCTGTCGTCACTCTTGGCTGGCATGACTATCATAGGTGGTCTCGTTCTTTCGCTAATTCCATGCATCAAAGAGTATGTATAGCTCGCAAAACTACATGTGCCCGTTTCGTTCAGTAACTGACGAGGATTTTTTGCAGCATACAGAGCGAAAACTTTGAGGATCGCGAGATCGGCTGGAACAGGTCAAGTTGGCTGAATACCAATTTTGACACTATTATTGAAAGTACTAATTTTTTCTATAGTGTATTCTACCTCCTTGCGGCGATTCCAGGATCGCTTTCGATGCTATATAAAGAGCGCACAATACGTGACCAGCCGGTCGATATGACGTATCTAAATGCATGGGTTTCAGTGAATCAATTTGTTGCGGGATTGCTAGCTGCTCTGCTCATTTTCGACGCTAAAGTACGTCATTATTGCAACTATAGTGCTTTTCATCTCTTGCTATTGCACAATTATTTAACAAAAAAACATATTTTCTAATATGATGTACAGTTTCTTCACCTCGACCAGAAATCTAGTGGTTTAATGTGTTTAATTCAAGGCAAGAATGAAGTGTCGACCGATGATTGCTATGTAAGTATAGCTTGCCTCACGTTGCTCAGTAGTGACCTTACGGACAGTGTTTTTCTTCCAGATGGGTCTCCCAGTCTTAATAATTTACGTGTTCAGCAACTTCGCTGTGAATCTGCTTCTCCTTCAACTGATCCGACTGACCAGCGTTCTACCATGTATGGATGTACATTAGCGGTTTTTTTGTCTCATTCGTCGTTCTGGCTTGGTATCAAGTAGACCCTGATAGTTTCGGCACCATAAATCTTCACGATGGTCTGCGGAATTGGATCCCGCCGTCCGTGTTTGTCGACGTGTTTGCTTTCCTGATCATTTTTCTTGGCAAGGTGCTTTATCAATGGGACCCCGACCCGGACGTCGAAGAAACTACGTTGTCTGCCGAGGACAAGGAGGCGATGTCATTAATCAATGGAGACGAGAATTATGGATTGCGCTACACGTAATATGAACTTCAATTTCATCAAGCGAAAATTGTAAGGTATGAAATAAAAAAGATTGGTAGAACGAGTGCAGCACCTGTTGATGCAGCAGGTTGAGCCCGCTTTTTATTGCCTTGACTGGTTGTCAGCAAGAATACTTTCGGCAGCCAACTGTCTCTTTGTTCCATTTAGGTTCTACCGTTTCGCTCTGATGTTTGCCAGGAAGAGCATGAACCAACTTGCCGAAAAACATTTGAGTGTTGGTCAAGTGTAAAAATTACACAACGCTATCAAAGTGACGCTGTCAATTGAAATTTAGTCTAAATCAAACCGTCATATCGTCTTTATATACCAAATCTTTTGCTTTTTCCTACTGCTGCACAAGTGGGTGCCGTTGGCTAACGTGAGTTCATCTCAAGCGAAATTTCTTGTACCGCCATGATGAAAGCATCCACATGCGCAGGAACCATGTCTGGGAAACAGCCGTGGCCCAGGCTGGCTACGTACTTCTGCGTGCCAAATCGTTTAAGCATTTTCTTTACTTCATTGTAAATGATGTCCGCAGACGCGTAAATGATACTCGAGTCCGAGTTTGCCTACCGTGACACGCAGCCGCGCGCAAGCTGGCGTACAGCAATAGGGTCCGATTGCCAATCCAGCCCTATACAGTCGTACTTTGTCGCTACAAGCCTCTCGTACGCGTACTGCGTGCCTTTGCAGAAACACACTAGCGGCGTTATGATCTCGGCTTTCACGCGTTCCACAATTTGAACCAGATATGGAAATACAAACTCGTAAAAATGATCCTGGGTCAGCGCTTCTGCTCCTACAGTTTCAAAAATCTGAAGAGTTTGAGCGCCGGCTCGACTTTGCGCTAGCAAGAAGTCTACACATACATCCGTAATACCTTCGAGTAACTGATGTGCTGCATCTGGGTACTGGTACAAAAAGGTCTTGAGCAGCGCTTTTGTACGACTGCCACTGCCTTCAACCATGTAACACATGAGCGTAAGAGGAGCACCCACAAACCCAATCAACGGCACTTCACCATGAATCTTTTGTCGAGCCAAATTCAGGGCATCGAGTACATAGCCGAGTGAGTTTTCAATATTCAGATTCAGATTAAGCTTGTTAATGTCTTTAGGAGTACGAATTGGATCAAATAGCGCCGGTCCTGTCTTGGGTACCATCGTAACTTTCATTCCCATAGCTTGTGGAATTACTAGAATGTCCGAAAAGATAATTACTGCATCCATGTGATAACGTCGTAAATGGCTGCACACTCACTTCCACTGCAACTTCTGGTACTTCACACATCTAGCAAAAGGAAACAAAACCAATGTTAATCAAGAGAAAAAAGGATAACTTTTTGTGAAAAAATATTCGAAATTCTCATTTGGGAGGGCGCATTAGCCAAAATGGGGGGGGGGAGCGCATTAGATTTTTCCAAAAGATATTAATCCAATTTGCGTTTTTTTGTTACATACATGTTATTTTCCATACGATTACGCTACCTTTTCCTCCACTTGTCAGTAGAATCTTGCAGTCGTGGCTACTACGAGCCCCGCATACTTCTCATTCAAGACCAGATATCCACCTACAAGTAGGACTTTCCCAGACGCAGGCCTCCAATCAATTATGTCTCATTTTCTATACCATATATTGTAATATATTGTAGTTTGATTTTGCAATAACAATATATTGTATTGTCTTAAGATGCAATACACAATATATTTTATTGTGTTTTCAGAAAAGACAATATAAATATCGGATAATATTGTTCCAATCTCTGAGGAGGTGACAGTGAGCTTGCGAGTTGGCCTTTTAAGGCACCTTAAAACCCACTCATTCTACACTGTATACTAAAAAAGTAAACGCAAAATTCTCCATTCACCCATTTCTGCCAATGGGGTTTCAACATCTTGGAGAGATGCAAACCACAAAATGGGAACATGCGCTTCCAAACTCCTCCTGAAACACCGGAGGCTGCACGTCCATCAGAAAACAATCCCAATTTCGACCGCAAATCTTGAATCTTAGGCGCATTCATTTCCTTCGTCAGTAGATTAGCTAACATATTCACACTTGGAACGCGTGTTGCCGAAACAATGCCTTTTTTGTAAAAAAATCCTTTAGAAATTTCAACTTCACAACGATGGGTTTGGCGCTGGAAGCGCTTAATTCACTCTCGATTTGCTTTATCGCCGGCCTGGTTGTCCATATTCAGAACCAGGGGCGTCTTAGCATGCACTCCAATTTTCGATATCAACTCCTTTAGCCCTAGTGCCTCTCGGCCGGTCATTGCAGCTGCCAAGAACTCTGCTTCAGCCGTCGACAGTGCCACCGTGATTTGATTCTTACAAGCCCAGTTTACTAGAATTCCATGAGAATAACCATAGTGGACACACTCTTCCGATCTGTTGAAGGGACCCGAAATTCGGCCGCGCCGTGGGTCGGACGTATTTGGGCATTTGCGACTTTCAGTAAAGGGAATTGGGTAACACCCAATTTCATTATGGGTGTTACCCAAATTTATATATACCTTTTGTTAGATTGGGTTGTTTACTTAACTCTAATATAGTCACTTCGGAATTATAACTGTAGTACATAAGTACACAGGCACGGCTTAGTACATTTGTTTCTCTCGTAATACAAAGTGGAATTGTATTGTGTGTTGGAAAGAGGAACTGGTATTTACGTTACTATTTGGTCTGCTCACGTTACGCTGGAGATTTCGTTTGTTGGAATTAATTACGTGGAATAAAGGTGTTTTATCTTTCGTTCTTATAGTACGCGCATTGTTTCGTCTACTTTACTTTACCTTGAAAGCACAATATAGCACACAGTGTGGTGTATTTAGTACATCGTGGTAAAGATGACGGATGAGAAGAAATCCGAACACAATCCACTTTATCTTCAGCAAAAATGCGTCGCTAAAACATGTAATTTGTAAAGGCAAAGGCAGCTCATCGTCATGCTTCAATCGTAATTTTCAATACACTTGTTTTCTTGAGATATTTGAGAATTATTTTAGCCACCTTATAGTGAGATCCACAACAGACTGCCAACATGAGACTGAACACTTTTAATGCACGGCATGTTCGTCTTGGCCCCGCCTGGCCGTACCGGCAATTGCTCTCAGAAACTCTCCACATCATCCAACACAAGCATCGGCGTCTTATCCGGGTTCATCTTCGAAAGTTTATGCGCGCTCAACACTTCTGTTATCGTCGCTTCTTGATCCAATTCGTAACCACGTCTCGGCTTTCCTCCGATCCTTATACCCAACAACTTCGTAACATCTCCCAGGATCCTTAACTCCAACACTTGCATTTCCATAAAAAATAATTCGACAACTTTCTCGTTGGTACCTGTTACCAATAGGTCATCCTCATAGGCACCAACTACGACTCTTTCTTATCGATCGTTCTTCACAAAAAGCATGTGTCCGTGACACGCTGCATAATCCTAAACTTCCAAAGTCTTTGATAAACATTCATGCCACAGCCGACCAGCCTGCTTAAGTCCGTACAGGTTTCGTTTTAACTTTAATGCCAATTTTATTCTGCGACTTCACACCAAAATCCTCGAACCGCTCTTTATTAATTGTCATGCCTTGTGGGACTTGTAGGTATATCTCTACTTATCCTCCGCTTTGGCCTTGGGTTAGGCACTAGGTACGTCTACATGACGTGCCGGCACCCCCCAGATTTGAACCAGAACTAGGACAATCATGACGTTGTTTAATTCCACGACTGTAGAAAAAGTAAAAAAAATGTCTACATATACTTGCTTGTCGCCCCTGGCAACAAGCCTCGCCTTATACCTCTCCACCGACCCATTTGAATTAATTTTGGTCTTGTAGACCCACTGGTCGGGAGAGGCACTTCCCTGGTGGACGACATACAACAGTCCAGGTCTTCAAACTTTCGAGAGATCGTAATTCTTCTTTTTCTGCGTCACTCCATATGCCACTGTGCGCGCTTACGTGGGCCTCAATATAATTGTTGGTATCCTGCCACGACGCCATCGTAAATTTCTTTTGTGATGTCGTATGACACACCGCAAATGCGCATAACGCGCTTTCAGCAATCGGACAGTTGTCGCGGTAGACGGTTGCGCCGGTTTCTCCAATGTTATTTGAAACGTTGTCGGACGAAATCACCTTTTTCTTGAGCGAGTCTTCATATGCCTTCGCCCTTGGTGTCTTCTCCTTCTTTCTACTTGACCTTCGTGTACTTGAACCTTCACCTTTAGCATCCGTCGATTCATTGCTTTTATTATTGGAATGAACGTAATTAAAATTTTCATTCTGTAAGTAATGACCCACCCAATTATTTAACTCAACTTCAGTTTCATCCTCCGAACTCTTCGTAATTTTTTTCACTTGCTTCCTCGCTGAGTGTTTCGATCGCAGTGACATTACTCGTCACCGTGACCACTCTATCCTTGACGAGAAATATCTTGTAACCTTTCGTTAAAGCATGCATTCGAAGGATTAGCGCGCGTTTAGCGTGGCGCACCAGAGCCTTCTTCTTCGGTTACAACCAAACCATACATAGACCCAAAAAACACTTTATCCGTCAACACTGTCCGCTTACCAGTCCAAACTTCGATTGGCGGCAAACGCCCTTGATTTGCTCTTGTTGGAGTACGGTTGAGTATGTACGACGCATACTCAGCCTCCTCCGACCAAAAAACCAGCAGAACGCTTGAGCAAAGTATCATGCGCCGGACCATGTTTAAGATGGTCCGGTTCATCCTCTCTTCCTTGCCGTTTGAGGCTGAATTGCCAGCCTCGGTGATCTGCAAACCAGATCGACATTCTGATATTCTACACCGCCGTCTGTACGCAGCACGTGTACTCGGCACGAAAACCCGTTCTCAAACCATGCGAGAAAATGGTCGAACATCCTTGCTGCCCTATCTTTAGTAAGGGGAGCAATAACGCGGACGTAATTCGAAAAATGGTCAATAAAAACGACCAGAAATGTGTTGCCACGTCGATCGCGAGGTGTGAGGGGACCCTTAAGGTCAACGCATATCACGCCTACGATCATATCAATCGGCACATTTTTTCTGTATCCACCTTAGGCTGCGACTTGTGCGTCGCTTTGCCCTCGGCAAGGTCAGGCTTTTCGGCCGCTTTCAGTTCGTGAGAACTATACCTGTTCTGGGGCCCTCGCCAGTTTTTTAACAGTATCATATGCCACGTGATCCAAACGCACGTGGGAGTGATGTATGCTTCCAGTGTGAGTGTCATTCCAGAGACTTACCACACCATTATTTAAAACCATATTCGTAAATCCACTGCATCGTTATTTCCCTTAGCAATTGCCAAATTCTCAACAAACACCGATTCAAACGTCCTTACGCGAAACAATCTTTCACGATACAAGATCACACCAATCAGGCGACCTGTAGACAATAGTACACCCATTTTCTCGCAGCCTTCCAAGCGAAATGATATTTCTGTACAGTTTTGGCGCGTAGTATACTCCGTCAACCCAATGACTGTGGAAGGTCCATCAATGTTTTCTGTGTGATTTTTCCGACTTTGGTAGCCTTAAGCATACCGCCGTCCGGAAGCACAAATGTGTCGCTCCGCTGTCAATAGTCCACGTGTTTTTCGCATTTCTTAGACTGCTGCATGCGCTTGTTTCTTCATCAAAACTTGACTCCATCATCGAAAGCACCACTTTCTTCGACCACCCTTCACTTGATTTTTTCTCTTGTTTTCAATTATAATTGCTGCTATTTCTTCGACTTCTTTATGGAAAACGCCTTTGCATATACCCCTCGTTACCGCAGGTGTAACACCCCCGCTTATGTGGTGAAGTGCAATTGAAAAATATCGACCCGTTTTTACCGGTGTACCTGCTGTTGAGACAGATCGATCGGGTTGGCTAAAAGGATAGAGTTTTGGGCCAATCTTGTGCTTGGAGTGTTTTGTACGCAGATGTGAGGTAAGGCACTCGGTTTACATAGAGTTTACAGATTGTATTTTAATTGGTTTATTAAATACAGTATTCGTATTACATTGGGTTGCGTAAGTCGCCGCTCCGATCATAGTCATTGGGATCAGAGGGCTAACAGGGTCCCCTCTTGCGCATTAAGCCCGGTCAGGACAGATCTCCACCGGATGTCCCACGACGGGAAGCACCCATTACGTTCACTCACCCTCAAGTTCGGCCAAGTTAAGGAGACGTGTTATTTTGGCTGGGTTACTCATCGCGATCTGCGATCAAGTCCCAGGAATTGGCTGGATTACTCATTGCCTTTGCAATCAAGTTCCAGAAACTCTATTGGCTGGATTACCCACCGCTTTTGCAGTCAAGTGCCAGAAACCCTATTGGCTGGATTACTGACTGCTACGTACAGTCAAGTGCCAGATTTTGTCGCATTCGGATTGACGATTTCCGCTCCGTCTGCAGATCGACTACATTGGATTATCTTTTCGTTGGAATTTTGGATCAAGTACCCCAGAAGTGGTACACCCATGTTAGTACCTGCTAAGGTCTTCACTGAGCAACGGTCCACCGAGTGTGTAGCTAGCCACCCACACCAATGGGTACACAATGTTTGACGCAAGAAAAATCGGACTCGGCGTCCTGCAGTGCCGATCGGCCGCCCGATCGGCATCTAGGCGAAGGTTCGCAGGTTACCCCCCCCCCTTGGTTGGTCGGCGGGGCGCGATGGTGGCTCAGTTCCGGACACTATGGTGTTCAATATTGAACTGAACTCCACCACAATGGTGCGCGTGCCCGGATCATTTGGTGACTGTGGATATCACCGCGATATTCAGCAAAGTTTGGATTTTACAAGTTTTAATATGGATACTCTATGGAGAGGACGCAAGTAACGCATATCGCCTGGCGTACTACTAGATGGAAAGGATGGCGATGTTCGATATGGTCAGGGGGAGGATCAGATCAAAATTAATGAATTTACGATTCCCCATACCGCTACTGGCGGAGCCGATCGGCACGAGGAACGCTTATCGCCTCGTGTCGTGGTCGTGGAAAAAGATGTCAATGATCGATCTGGCCAGGTGGAGGACCAGATCGAGATTAACAAGTTTATTCCTCCCCACAAGGCTCCAATCGGAGCCAATCGGGACTATAGCAAGTCTTTCTATAGTCCCAGAAGAGATCAGGTCCCTGTTTCTGATCCCATGTATTTCGACATAAATTTGCATGATATGAAGAACACTCAGGGGGCGGATCACCCCGATCCGCCCGAATACCAATTAAGAAAACCAAGCAGAGGCTCGCAATGCTTTCGGACGATGACAACTTGGAGGAAAAGTCGTCGATCAGTGATGGGATTGTGGATGACAAGGAGGTGACCAGGATGTACTACATCTACCAGCTGAAGAAATTCGTTCGAGAAGACGAGGTCATGCGAACTGTCAAGCCCCTAATTCAGGATCGTCTACATGGACCTACAATCGAACCGATCGACTCAGATCGGCCGCTGCAGCTGGTTAAGAATCTTCTGGCGATGCTAGCCGAGGTTGAGATGAAGTTCAAGAACGTTAATGGTATTGGAAAGTTGTTCGAAAATTGATACGTGGAAGTTAAAACAAGCTATGACAACTATACATGATCATTTGACGCCATTGATGGGGGCGGTGCGCCGCCCGACTCCCACTCCCACAATTGCGTTGGAAGCCTCAAGCCTCGTGCGATCACTTGTTTAAAAGTCATTATCTGATAATAACTCGCTGTATGGGAAGCCACTTTCCTCCATGTGCTCTTCCGAGTTGGAGGTAAGTGTGGAGCGGATGACCATGGATCACGGTACCAGTCACACGTAGCACAAACGAGACGAGTGGAAACGAGGGTCGGCATGCCAGTCGGGACCCCAGGGGCGCCCCCAGGTCTCTGCACCCCCTAAGACCGATCCAGTCACCTCGCCCACGATGGAATCAAGCATGCAAGCCATGTTCAAAGCTATGATGAAGCGTTACGCCGGAGATCGAGTCCGAGCACATCTGCGCCCTCGTGCACCAAGCCGATAGGTCCAAGAAAACGAGGTTATTTGTGCGGACGTCGAAATGCAGTCAATAACATCAGCAGACAATGTGTCCGAAGGTGTTATACCGGTTTTTAAGCCAAAACTCAGTTCACGCCCAGCCCTCCCCCGCCGATCGGCAAGTAGTAGCTGTCGTGAAGGAACTTAAATTTTCGAGGTTTCCACTTAAAAACAACACAAGGAAGCGATAGAATACACTTCTCTTGCTTAAACTTCCCAGTTTCTTGGTACTTACGTCCGAACTTTACCACAAAATCACTTAAAATGGACACTTCCCTGTAACACGCAGGCCGCCCCTTAGCTTAGATAACCACAAAGGAATCTTTTTCACGCTTTAACACGCGTTCACTTAAAGGTTTCCTCGGGATGTCTTTAGACTTAGTTTTTGTATGGGTTGAAAAGGGTTGGTTGGTTGAAAGAAACGACTATTTGTAAGGGGGAAAATTTGATTATAACTAAAGTACTAAGAAATCCTATATCTGCCTCTAGTGTCTGTTCACCTTGGTCACTCCAGGGAATTCAGGGGATATATTCTCATCGCTCGGCAATGTTCAATGGAATGTATCAACCCCCACGTAATCTTATGGCGACGTGTCATTATGGAATCGCTGCTTCAGTCTTTCATCCATAGGGGAGTACGCAAGAAGTTGGTATGGATCTCCTACTGATATAACCACTTGTACCCACGGCCTAGTGGCTTGCAGTAATGCCACTTCGGCAGTTTGCGCTCCTTCATCATTGATAATTACATCATAACGCACATTCGAGTAATCTGGTCGCCCCAATTGAGCCAAAGTGGCAACAACCACACGTGCTCCATCTAATGTCTCTTTCTCTTTCAACCTCAACCTGGGAGATATCTCCTTCCGATTCACACACCTTTCCAATGCTTGCCGCTCGCGTCGTAGTATCTCTGAGAGAAACCTTCGTCGATACTTTTCAGCCTCTGACGCTAACATGGTGCCTTTTATTTCTCCCAACCGAATGATATCATGATCGTCTAACTGATTTGAATCCATCAACCTTTTCAGATCTTCATCAATGGCTGCATTGGTCTCGGACACGATGGCAACCCGATATAGGGGAAAAACTGCTAGTAAAGATAGTACAACAGCCGTAATTGTATACGTCTTCCCACATCCGTATGGACCACGAGAAAACACTATCCCTTTCTTCTCTATTGCCGCACGTATCACTTTCATTTGATCCCTATCCAAGCTGCGCTGAAATGATGTATATACCGCTGTTTGTTCCGCCTCATCCATTACCGATGAATTCCTCAGAGACTGAACGGGTTCTCTTTTAACCATCAGATTCGATATCTCCGGTGGTGGATCTCTAGTCAGCCTGTCTACCGCTCCGAACCTTCGGATGCAGTTCATAATGTTAGCTTTGGGTAACCATCGTAACTTATGGATGTTCTCATGAATGAGTCCTCCCAGGGCGGTGGTTAAAATAAAATGTCTGAATCCTACCGAACAGTTTATCCCCCAGCCTAGAAGTTCCAATTTGTTGCCTCGTGGAACACATAGTTTCCCATAATCCCATCTTTGCAATTTACTGTACTGGTATCTACATATTCCATCATATCGTTTACGGCCACATGCAGGTATATTATCCCTCTCATTAATGGCATGAAATGCGTGGTACCACCATCATTGTTGTACGTGTTCCATCGTTTGGCTAAACATTTCCCCACGCCATATGACAACACATGAAGCTTAATGGTTGACTCAACCGTAGCCGTTGTCCATCCATTATGATCAGGGTTAGTAGCCCAAAATGCATCCAGATGTGTCACTAGGCACATAGTAAGGAGGTAATCGCTTACAAACACAAAATCATCCACATACACCTCTCGATATTTTGCGTAGATCCAATTTCTGCAGCTTCCTTGGTATTGAAATTGTGGTATGGTCACATCATAATTTAGACTGCACAGGTCATCCCTGCAAGGTCCATAACCACCACCCCAACATTCGCGCAAAAAAGACTACTAGAGACTCTGAATCTCGTAACAATAGCGTGACAGCAAACAATATACTCCTTGCATCCTCCGGGGTGATCGATTTGATTTGTCGCCGTATACCAATTTCTCTGTGCAAGTCCAATGCCCGGATTTCATTCATGATAGCTCCTGGGTTGATAGTGCTTTTCTCCACCTCCTGGCACCAATTCCATTCAATATCGGACATACGAGCTATCACTTTCCTTGCCGTTGAGCCAGGTTTACATATACTATACCACGCTACCTCTCGACACTCTGCTGTGAGAAGTCCTTCCTTAAACGTATAGCTTCGATATTCTTCTTTCCTCTGTACCACAGTCTTAACCGTCTCTGCATTCGTATCATTCATTGGAGTAAGATTGTTCAAAACTTCCCCGCACATTCCATCACAGTTCTGCATTATATTTGCAGGCAGGTCTACATCTTCCGAGACGCACTTGTGGTCCTCTTTTGGTGCACAGAGATTCTGTCTACACGACAGCTCATATTTTTGGATGGACGGCTCCTCTCCATTACCTTCTTGAAGATTCGAAATTGAATCTGCCGTGGATTCTGTCAAATCTATGGCTGTGGGGTTGTCCTGTCTTAATTCTCTAACATCATTTAGGGTGCTGTCCAATAGTCCTTCTCTGAGAGTTGGCTCCAATGTTCCTTCATTCACCGTTTTCCGTTGTTCGAAAATTTTCCCGGAGTTTGTACTTGTCCATTTTTGTACTTTACCTTCAATCCCCACATCTTTGCACATATTAACATCTTCACCCGACATTATTTGCAATTCACGCTGCGTTAGCACGACATCTGTCATATGTTCCGACTTCTCTTCCACTCCCGATGATGTGCGATCACGATTGTTCAGACCTTCCCCACACATCTCTTCATGGGTATGCCCCATGCTTACAGGCAGGTCTATACTTTCTAACACGCACTTATTTTTCTCTTCGGGACCGCTGAGCCCTTGTCTACAAGGCAGCTCCTCTTCACTATCTTCATGAAGACTCGAGTTTGGATCTTCTGTGGATTCTGTTACATCTATGGTTGTGGAGACGTCTAGTCTTGATTCTCCATCACCTTTTTTTGGTGCTATCAAATAGTCCCTCTCTTGGAGTTGACTCCGATGGTCGTTCATTCACTGTTTCCCGCTGTTCGAAAATTTCACCGGAGTTAGTATTTTTTATTTCTCCCACTGTACCTTCAAGCTCCACCTCTTTGGACACATTGACATCATCAGCCGACATGCTTCAAATTGGGCCACCCCAACATTTGCCACACTTTTCGCTTCCACTTCCACTGCGAATGATGGACTTGGGCTCCCTGGTATCGCAGAGTCCATAACATTCTGCTCTTCATCGACGTTCACATAACTCTCTTGTTCTAACTGAAAGCTTGACCTCATAAAGGCGTGTTCGGCGTTCTGTGTTCTGCACTTTAGCCGATAAAGTTTTCTTCTGATACCCTCATATGACCTCGGCGTGGTTTTGGATCTGCTCATGTTTAGCGCATCACGTAACTTCTTAGGAATTAAAATCACGTCCTCTTCCCCACGTTCGATTTCCTCCTCCAATATGAGCTCCTCTTGTGGGGTCCATCTCTTTCCACCTCTTCCGCTTTCACCTTGGCTATCAATTCCATCTGATAGTATTCGGAACTTTCCTATATTCTCCTGGCGCAAGGCTTACATCTTTTTTCGTACAGATGTCTTGGTGCGTATTTTCTTAGCTTGTGGGAATTGCACTGGATACTGTTCCACTATGTAAGCGATCTTGGTTTTCCGTTCCATTAGACTTATCAACCACTTCACTTCTTCTTCAGTCCACTCATTATCTCGTTTTCGTTTAGATCCCAATTGCCGTAGCATAATCTCGACACTAGCCTCGGTTCTCTTAGCCCATCCATTCAATTGGCACCGTTGGTTGTACAAGTCGCTTATCTCGGAAGCTGGTTTCGTCTGATCCTCACTATCGCATTGTATACGTACTAACTCATCCTTCTCCTTCTTGGTCCATCTAGGAAAGCGTGTATGGGAAAACTTCCGTTCAGCCGTAGGTAGTGACTCGGATGTACTACTAGGGACGTCACTTGATATGTTGGCACTATCCTCGCTGCGTTCTATTCCGCTGGATAATTCTCCTGACGTTCTCAAGCTCAACAATGTTTGTATCGTGTCCACGTTGTCCATCCTATGTCATTCCAATTCGTTCGCTTGATAACTCTCCAAAAGAAAATAACTTCTTTGAGACTAGGGCGCCGATGAGTTAACCGAATACAGGTCTACTATAAACTTCTATTGTGCTTATCCTTCATCAAATTCGAGATGGTGACTGCCGTAAACGCCCCCGTTGTAAGCCAATTCTTAGCACTTTATTGAGTAAAAAAACCGTGATTCGTTCATAATACCCACCTTTTGGGCCAATCACACTCTGAGATTTACTGTCGTGGACGGTCATGTCGTGGACAATCACATTTTGTATACTTATCTGTCGTGGACAGTCATATCATGCACGG
>CM047589.1:3809013-3868541 GCA_026184515.1 Peronosclerospora sorghi | reverse complement strand
GTGTACTCATCCAGAACTGTCGTGGACGGCCATACCGTGGACAGTCACATTCTGTACACCAGAACTGTCGTGGACAGTCACATTTTGTATACCAGAACTGTCGTGGACGGTCATCCACGTACTTATCTATGACCGCGTACTTATCCAGAACCGAACTGTCGTGGACAGTCATCCGCGTACTATCTATGACCGCGTACTTATCCAAAATTGTCGTGGACGGTCATCCGCATACTTATCCATAACTGTCGTGGACGGTCATCTATCACGTGATTGACCAAAGGCCCCACTTAAAAGTTCTGTAACATTTTCATTCAAAGCCACGTGTGTCATACTCAGCTCCCGCAGGTGCTCCGCGCGCCCCCAAAACTCCACACTTGCACTCAGCCTTCCAACAGCTTGTCATGTATGTCTCCAGCCAGTGAGTGTTCCTCCACCCCTAGCATTCTAACATTTTCATCTTCCCTTTATATGTGTCACTTTCGTAGCGTAACAGGTCGCTCGCTAACTTCGTTACACCTCTGAGGGCAAGTTTATACCGTCGTTTCCTTCCCCCATCATACTTAAGCTCTGCCTGTAACGGGGTTACATTCGGGTTACACTGAGTGTTGGTGTACATGAATACACCACGGTTGAGGCCAGTATTGGCCGGGTTGAAAGGCTTCGAACCTTTGGTTATTTTTACCAATCAGGGCATGGGACCTTGGTGTGGTGGTGTGCCAGCCATCCACGTGTCAGTACACAGGTATGTACACTACATTTTAGCTAGGTACGAATTAGGAATATTCTACTTAGTGTTACATATAGTTCATATTAGTTTAAATTAATTTAGGCTAATTACATATTAAATATATTCAGTTTACATTTCACTCTATCTTACGGACGCACGACCTCGAGCGGTCGTGCGTGTAGTGAGTGCCGTAGCGTAAGGGGAGCCCTACCCTTAGCTACACCCTTTGTAAGGGAGCCTTGCCGTTACGGCACTAGTAAAGGATAGAGTAAACTAACCCGGGAATCTTGGCCCCGAGTAGGAGAGCTCTCTCCTACTAAGCCCTTAATAAGGGCGTATCAGCTAAGTAGCGACGAACACCGCTTTAAGGAAAGTCTTCCTCTGTGCTCTAGCCGCACCGTACGTATACGCACCGGCTACATCTGGTAGCACTTGTAGTCAATCCAACACCTGTGTTGGTAGACTAGACATCCTCTGCAAAGGATGAATCAGGACGATTGGGATAGTTTGACCCTCGTCCAACAGGAAGCCTTTAAAAGGCTGTTACCCTTAACGGGGGAAGAAGGTATGAAGCTCCTAGTGGAGCAGGGCCTTGAGGCCGTAAAGGCAAGGGTGAATGCCCTCATCGCTCATGAGGCGAGCTGTGGTGGAGGTCATTCCACGGGGGTGCTACCTCCATTATCGTTTAAGATAAAGGAGTTCACCGGAGAGAAGGGTGACAACCTTTATGTTTGGTTGCGAGAGGTCGAAACGGCCTTCTCCACAGCGAACATGACCGCTGATCACTTGCAAGTGGGACTTGCATTGACCCATCTTACGGGCAAAGCCCGTACATGGGCGTTTACATGCTCGGAATCAGTCAAGGACGTGTTTCCAACATGGAAGGTCCTTAAGCAGCAGCTTATGGACATGTACGCAACGCCTGATCTGGTTTTCCAGAATCAAATGGTGTTCCTGAGGTGCCGTCAAGGCACTAAGGACCTGGAGGTTTATATCCAGGAGCTTAAGACCCTGTTGGCAGGGATGTATGCGAAAGCGTATTCGGACGATGTGTCTATCCCCGTCTTCATGGGAGGCCTGAGAGAAGGGCCAGCACGTTCGGAATTGCTCCGATGCCGACCCAAATCATTGGAAGAGGCATTCAAGATGGCGTTCAACGCCGAGAGGAACTTCCGTTCCTCTAAGGTGGGTCCTGAACCCATGGACCTGAGTCAGGTCGAAGTGGAGGAGAAACCTCCCGCTAAGAGTCATTCGGACTCTTTTTCACAGAGCTTCGAGACAGAGCTCTTGGCTATGTTGCAGCGGCGTGGGCCGCTGAGATGCTTCCTGTGTGGGAGGATGGATCATCTGAGGAACAGATGTCCGAAAAATCCCCAGCGAGACACTCGCTACAAGCTACCAAGGATGGGGAAAAAGCCCTTGTCCAAGCCGTCGGGAAACGACGTCTCCCAGTAAGTGCGGGGCGCCCTATTGGGGGACCCCTCAGTGCTGTTAATCCCCAGGGTAGGGGACGACAGCACAAAGCCCCGAGGGAAGCGATGTTTTCTAGCACCGAGTTGGTGTACCAGCCAGGTTTGCTGGTAGTCCTTGCGGACGTGAAAGGATTTGATAAGCCTTGGAGAGTCTGATAGACTCTGGAGCGTCTGACAATTATGTCAGACGGGCTTCTGTTGTGAAGAGTCGGCTGTATGCCGAGGCCCTAGAGGCATGTTCTCGTGACGTTGTCACGGTCCGTCTTGCGACGGGCGTACAGGTTTCTGTACCCAAGGTCTCGATTGACCTTAAGATGAAGTTTGCAGACTTCGACAGCTTAGAACGTTGCCTAGTCCTGGATTTGGACTCGAGGTATGACCTCATTCTGGGCATGAAGTGGCTGGAACGCCACGAGCCATGGATAGACTGGAAGTCTAAGTCCATTGGATCAACGCACCCGCGGTCGGGTGAAGCATTGGTGAGTCATGAACACACCTTTGCTCGATCGCAAAAGCGATTCTGGCGTGAGATGCCATAGATTGGGATGTCTGAAACGATCATTACCAAGGCGTTAAGGAAGAGTTCCTTAACAAAGGGGATTCGGCGGTTAATCCCCGCGCCGATATAGGCGAGACTGGTGAGTCGCCAGTGGTACAGGTTGAATCCTATGAGGGTAAGCGCGAGGCGCTTAGAGAAGAGACCCGAAGTTCGTCTCTTCTACAGGTCGGAATTGATTCCGACCACGCCGTGTCCGGCGAACAAGTTACGACTCCAGTGGTAGGGGTAGAGACCCCTGTGGTTAAGCGCGAGGCGCTTCCAAGCGAAGAGACCCGAAGTTCGTCTCTTTCGCACGTCGGAAATGATTCCTATTACGCCGGTATAGGAGAGACCGGCGAGTCACCGGTGGTAGAGGTAGAGACCTCTGTGGATAGGCGCGTGGCGCTTCCAGTAGATGGGGCAATTGACTCCCCCCATCTGGGTCTCGGGATGAGTCCAGAGGGCAGTAGTCAGCAGTCCTACAGGATGCTGAATAGTGTTACAGGTGTTGTCACGGAAGGCGTAAGCCTGGAAAGGTTGCCTGGGGTATGCGAACTGTTGTCGTTGGAGGAGATGTCCTTCAACGAGTTTGAGACTGCTTTGAAAGCAGATGAAATCGACGAGGTCGTCGTGTTGCGTCCGGAAGAGGAGTTGAACTCCTCATCCACGATGGACGAGTCAGTTTTGGTGAAAACCAAACAGGCATTAAATTCACGAAGCGGCCTCAAGATCCTCGCGGATCCTGAGGACCCTTACCATTCCTTACTAAAGGAATTTGGAGATGTCATTAGTGACAACCCGCCGATGGGGTTACCACCGGATCGGGGAGTCCGACATGAAATTTATTTGGTTCCCGGAACCAAATACTGCGTCACTAGGCAGTGGCCTCTCCCCAAGGAACAATGCGACGTCATCGACGCATTCTTCAAGGGGAAAGAAGAGGCAGGGATGGTACGGGAGAGTAAGTCTCCCCACTCATCTCCCACTTTTTGTGTTCGTAAACCGAACGGAAAGTGGCGCATTGTGCATGCGTATAACAAGCTGAATTCAGCTA
Organism: Peronosclerospora sorghi; assembly: GCA_026184515.1. Taxonomy (NCBI): domain Eukaryota; phylum Oomycota; class Peronosporomycetes; order Peronosporales; family Peronosporaceae; genus Peronosclerospora; species Peronosclerospora sorghi. The sequence goes on along the minus strand of CM047589.1, from coordinate 3,864,750 downwards.
CTGTACCCAGACTCCGATTCATCGGAAGGATGTCCTCCAGAACAATATGGCGGGCTGTACTGTGTACAGTGCCTTAGATCTGGTGGACGGGTATTATCAGGTGCTCATGCGAGCGTCCGATATTCCGCTGACAGCGGTTAGCACGCCTAGTGGCATGCTGTGGGAGTGGCTTGTTATGCCACAAGGGCTTTCAAATGCACCAGCGACTTTCAATCGCTTGGTGACTCAACTCCTCCGCCCTCATAGGAAGTACGCTCAGACGTACTTCGACGATATATTCGTCCATAGTCGTGCGGAAGGCGACTCGTCTGATGTTCAGACGCATCTGGTACACCTTTGAGCAGTGCTCGAATGTATGCGAGAGCATAAGCTATATGTGAACGCATCCAAATGTATTTTTTTTTGGTGCTGAGGAAATTGCTTTCCTCGGATGCTTCATCGGTAAGGATGGAGTGCGGGCGGATCCCGCGAAGGTGAAAGCCATTGTGGAGTGGCCTTCGCCTGTAAATCTTAGAGATTTACGGAAGTGGCTTGGATTAGCCAATTATCTCCACAAATACAGCGAGAACTACACTGAAATGGCGAAGCCATTGACGGACCTTCTTAAGAAGGATGTTGATTGGTGTTGGGAAACCAAACACCAAAACGCTTTGAAGCGGTTAAGGGGAGCTTGTTAAAATCCCCCGTTCTTTCTTTCCCAGACTCTGGGAAACCATTTAGTGTCGTCTGCGACGCCTCCGATTTCGCAATCGGATGTGCTTTGTTACAAGCAGACGATGCAGGAAGGGAACGCGTAATTGCGTTTGAGTCGAGGCAGCTTAAAGCTACACAACGGAATTATCCCGTTCATGACAAGGAGCTACTTGCAATGAAGTATGCTCTTGTAAAATTTAGGGTTCACCTACTCGGCTCAAAGCCGTTCGTGGTTTATACTGACCACGCGTCCTTACGGACAGCGACAAAGTCGCCTCATCTGTCGCAACGGATGGCCCGTTGGCTCTCCTTCTTTGCGGAGTACAACTTTGAGGTTAATTATAAACCTGGCAAGCAAAACGTGCTTGCAGACGCGTTGTCGCGTCGTCCCGATTACGAGCTCGCTCACGCGACATTCGTCACCACTTCTGTGGTGGATCTCATACGCCAGGCGTATGAGAAAGACCCACAATGTACGACGCTTATCCGCGCGTTAGGTGAAAAGGGTCTTGGCTCGTCTGAGCCAACCCTGTCAAGTCGAGCTAGAGCTCGTTTACACCGTTACAGGTAATGTGACGGTCTGCTATTTTATAGCACGAGCGCGGAGGACACTCCGCGGGTGGTAGTTCCTCATGATGAGGAACTGAAGTATAGAGTCCTCTTTGAGGCACATGACGCCCCTACCAGGGGTCATTTAGGTCGGGATAAGACGCACAGCGCTTTAAGCGCTTTGTATTGGTGGCCCAATATGTATAAGTGGGTCGGTGCGTATATACGCACCTGTGAGACGTGTCAGAGGGTTAAACCCTCTGCAAGTTCAGCTGCTCCTTTGGCGAGCTTATCGGTTCCAACGGAGTGTTGGAAATCCATTAGCATGGATTTTATCTTCGGTTTTCCGAAGGATAAGGCCGGGAACACCGTCATATTGGTCTTTGTAGACCGTTTGAGCAAGATGGCTCACCTGGCGGCGGTGCCAGAGTCCATAGATGGACAAGGAACAGCAAAAGTGTTCCTAGACCGTGTCTTTCGACAACATGGTCTACCCGATTCCGTTGTGTCGGATCGGGATCCCCGTTTTACGGGACAATTCTGGGGAGCGTTGTTTAAGGTGCTAGGCACCAAGCTCCTCATGTCCACTGCGGATTATCCGCAGACGTACGGTCAGACGGAACGCGTTAATCGCGTTGTGGAGAATATTCTCCGGAGTTTATGCCCGGATTCTCCAAAGAGTTGGAGTGAGATGCTCCCGGTGGTTGAATTTGCTATCAACAATTCGGTACATGCATCTACGGGGTTTACCCCGTTTTACGTGAACGGATTGGTGAATCCGAGGGTTCCGTTAACGCCACGTGTGTGTGGACCAGGGCTTGAGGGGGGATTATTCCCCGATGTCAGCCCTGTATCTGTGCGAAAGCACATCGATAAGGTCTTATCGACGCGCCTTAGTGTCTTACGACACGTCTGCGATGCCATGGCGGAAAGCCAAGACAAGCAGAAGGAGCAAGCTGACCGAAAGGGGCGGCGTAATAAAAAGGTATAAAAAGTAGGAGAAAGTGTTTTATTAAACGCTAAAAATCTTCCTACACATGCAGTTTCAAATGTGTTGCGAAATAAACTGCGCCCCAGGTTTGTGGGTCTCTTTAAGGTGTTAGCCCGAAAGGGCTTGTCGTACACCTTAGACATCCGAAGGCGATGCGTACACATCCATCCTTTTATGTGGGTATGCTTAAGCCATACAAGAACCCGGAGATGGGTCCCCTCTCGGAGGAGGGTGAGAAACCGGATAGCCGAAAGGCGCAACAGGTCGGAACATCTCCTACAGGGTTGATATACGACCCTGAATCTCCGCAACGAGAGTCTCGAGAGAGGCAAGCCGCTCCTCGAGGCGTTCATTCGCACTCCCCTCGTTGCGGAGTTCTTCCTGAGCATCTTGGATGCGAAGGCTGTGACGATCACAGCGCTCGTGGAAGTCACGCCGCAATAGCGCGACCCCCTCCTCCAGTGCTCGATACGGAGGGTACGCCACATTATCATGTGGAACGCCTGATGGCACGACGCCATCACCGGGGTGAGACCCAGTACCTGGTGAAGTGGAAAGGGTATCCACATTCCCAGAACTCGTGGGAGTACGAGACTACCCTGCGGCAGGATTGCCGTGACGTCGTTGACGCTTTCGAGCGGGAGAAGCCCACTGAGAGTCAACGACCAAAGGGGATGAAGAAGCCCCTTCACTCCCAATAGATGGGAGTTTGCCGGAGGCAGATGCTGTGCTTGCATTGATCTCCGGCACCACATCGAGAGCAGAGCGCGTATAATAGGAGGCAGGAAATTGCCCTTGCGCTTTGGCCTGAGCATAGGCCAAGCGTAGCGCTCTCTCTACCCGAACGTCGTGTTCGGAAAAGCTGTTGTACAGCGCATCGAAACTGGGGAGGTGTTTCTCCTTTTCCGCCCAGGCGCGGAACTCCTGTTCTGCGTCTTCGACGCTTTCGGCCCTCAGGAGAACAAGGGGAATCTCGCGGAGAACATCCACGAGGGCACCGCGTGCCTGTTTCCCGAGGCGCGTCCGGTAGGCCTTAACGGAATAATGTTTGGGCGTTATCAGTCGGGCCTGGAGTTGGTTCCGATGCGCAATTTCACGCGGCAGTATAGCCGCTGGTACAGGGGTATAGAGGCTAAGCCCCTCTTAACCGCGTTCTTAGCCCTCTTTTGAGGGTCGCGAGGTCCCTTACGTGCCCGTCCGGCACGTCGGGCCTCTTGAACCAAGGACGGTTCAGTGGTGGTGGTTGCCTGTGGCAACCTGGAGGTATCACCCCTAGCGTGTAACGGTGGCGCACGAGTTAGTGCGTTTTCCCGACGTGTGGGGAATGGGTTGGATGACTGATAGCGCCGTTCGGCGCTATCAACATGGCCAGCCGTTGGGGAGAGCTCCCCAAGGGCGTCCAGTTCCGATCCGTCGGAATAGTTTGCGTCCATAGCACCGCTGAGGGTATACAATGGACAGCCAGAGGTATGGCGTTGGAGTTCTCCAACAAAATTTTGTTTATTGCGTATGCAATAGTCTTGATGGGGGAGGATGTAACGGGGTTACATTCGGGTTACACTGAGTGTTGGTTTACATGAGTACACCACGGTTGAGGCCAGTATTGGCTGGGTTGAAAGGTTTCGAACCTTTGGTTATTTTTACCAATCAGGGCATGGGACCTTGGTGTGGTGGTGTGCCAGCCATCCACGTGTCAGTACACAGGTATGTACACTACATTTTAGCTAGGTACGAATTAGGAATATTCTACTTAGTGTTACATATAGTTCATATTAGTTTAAATTAATTTAGGCTAATTACATATTAAATATATTCAGTTTACATTTCACTCTATCTTACGGACGCACGACCTCGAGCGGTCGTGCGTGTAGTGAGTGCCGTAGCGTAAGGGGAGCCCTACCCTTAGCTACACCCTTTGTAAGGGAGCCTTGCCGTTACGGCACTAGTAAAGGCTAGAGTAAACTAACCCGGGAATCTTGGCCCCGAGTAGGAGAGATCTCTCCTACTAAGCCCTTAATAAGGGCGTATCGGCTAAGTAGCGGCGAACACCGCTTTAAGGAAAGTCTTCCTCTGTGCGCTAGCCGTACCGTGCGTATACGCACCGGCTACACTGCCGCCACTGTTCGAGCTCTGTTGTTGTATTTCTCTTCAGTGTCTTTCGGGGTTGTTAGGCAAATCTCACACCACTGACATCCCAATTAGGTGTTTCTTCGCGTAGCCGCCCTCGACACTCAGGTTTACCGCCCCTGTGGCTCGCTTGTTCGTTTTTCTTCACACTTTGTGCCTCTCCGTACAGGTTTTGCACCTTTTGGACCTCATTGGGTATCTCTTCGTACGGTATTCGTCTAAGCACAGGTGTTATCATATCATGTTATTCTAGATGTACAGGTCTTTCACCTCTTGGACCGTGATAGGTATCTCTTCGTATCATCTTGTTGTCGCCGTACAAATTTTGCACCCTTAAGACCTCGTGAGGTATCTCTTAGTACGATCTTGCGCTGGTTTGTCATGATTTTATCTTGCTTTATGTTAGATGTACAGGTTTTTAACCTTTTGGACCGTGAAAGGTATCTCTTCGTATCATCTTGTTGCCGCCGTACAGGTTTTGCACCCTTAGGACCTCGTGAGGTATCTCTTCGTACGATATTTGTCTTGTAATGCGGTTCCCCGTGTTGTTTTCAATGGATGTACAGGTTTCACACCTTTAGTACCCTGAGAGGTTTCTCTTCGTACGATCTTTGTTGTTGCCGTACACGTTTCACACCTTTAGCACCCTGACAGGTTTCTCTTCGTACGATCTTTGTCTTGTTATGCGGTTCTCCGTGTTGTTTTCAATGGATTTACAGGTTTCACACCTTTAGTACCCTGAAATGTTTCTCTTCGTACGATCTTTGTTGTTGCCGTACAGGTTTCACACCTTTAGCACCCTGACAGGTTTTTCTTCGTACGATCTCATTAATACGCGAATTTCACATCTTAATACTGATTCATGGAGCACTCATAGGCTCACTCTCCATATTACCATCGTCATAGTTAACTATATTGCGTCAGCAAAATTAAATTGAGTCGTGACTCATCCACATGTTCCAGCAAACTTCCAGTCCTTGTTCAAACATGTATCTTTTTTTTGAATTCTGCTTTTCTTTTTGTTATGCCACCTAATGCAACCAACTAGGATCCGCACTCTACTCATCACAACCAACATTGGTTCGTGATAGGGATGTACTACATCTTCAGGGTCTTGTCACACTGGTTTTATTTCCTTGCTATTTTCTTAAATGTCTTGTTATTTTTCTCCTTTTACTTTTTATCTTGTGAGGCTTCTACATCTCAGCCTCAGCTGCATCCTCTTCTGCTGGGTTCCGACTTCCTTTAGATTCAACAGCATTATCTTCCACAGAGTATGAAACACCATTTATATCCGCCCCTTGTTCCACGGTCTCACTTCCTTGGTGTTGACGATGTCCTTTCTTCGGGTTACTCATGCTTCGAGTGATTACAAATACTCGTGGTGACCGATATCCACCATCTTCCCCAACAGTGACTTCAGTGGTATCCACTTGTGCCTCATTACCTGGATTACTTCTGAAGCCGTCGAACGATTTAGCAGTCACCTCCGGGGGGTCCTCACTCTTATCTCTTTCTGGAGGACCATCTGCATTGACATAAGCCGATACATCTGTTGCTTCAGTAGTCGCTGACATATTCTTTTTTTCTTCTTCTTTTTCTTCAAATGTAACATGTTTCTTCGTTTTTTCTTGTAATTTCTTCTTTTCTTGATTCCCGTCCATAGTGAGTGATCTTTCCATGCAAATCTATCATTTTTCTTGTTTTCTTTTACACTTAAAGGTGAGCGCGGTGTCGCTTTCACATTGTTCGACAATGCCCCCCCCTTTCTCTCGACAGTGGTTGCAACTCACTGTGGGGTTAGGCGTTTAACTGCGGGGACACTTGGTCCTTGGTTAGTTCCCCGGACTTCAACTTGCTCCTCATCTCGACCATCTCTTCGATGAACTTCCGACAATACTTCACATCATGACCGACTGTTTTACAATGCTCACACGCCTGCAACTTCCAACATCTGTCTTTATCGTGTCCTCTTCGATTGCAATGTTCACACACCACGCCCCCATCATTGTTATTAGGCGCGCTCGTTCGTGCACCTCTGTCGTCATAATTAGAGCGTGACAGCTGCATGGCATGTACTTCTCCACCCATCACATATACGCTAGGTTGTACATCTTCATATACCGCTTCAGCATCCTTGCGTGCATTCACTTTCTTTCCTGGACTTGTCAAACGTGATTCATGCTTTGTCAACACCCTTTCCAATTCTTCAATATTATTGAATGTCATATGCTGATATTGCATTTGTATGACACAATCATGAATAGTGTCAAAGAATTGCTGGATGGCTCTTCCAACAATGAGGTGTTACGGACATCTCGGAAGTCCATTCCAGCTCGTAACGCCGCGGCATTTAACCGTTATAGATAAGTGGTCGCTGTCTCGTCTTGTTTCTGTGTCAATTTGGAATACAGGACCCGAGGCGAAACTTTATCCACGCAAAACTTCCGTTGAAACAAATCTATCACTGCATCCCAATCATACTTCACCGTATCCGCCAATTTCTCGTACCACCAAGACGCCGTGTTCGTCAAGCTATCCACAAACATCCCTAGCCGTTTATCGTCATCCCAACGTGAAATGTTTGCCACATGGAGAAATCTTGTCACCCATGCCCTTGCACTTCCCGCGTCTTGTCTATTGCCGTCAAATGTCTTGATCTCTGTATTCTGGATAATGGATGTGACAGGCTGACCAGATGATGCCCACATATTGTGTCTTCCACTCGACATGCCATATCTTGATGGTTTTGGTGGGTTGGGGTATGCTATATCCGGAGCTGCCGATCTTCGGTGTGCTGCATTAGTCGCTCCTCTCGTAGTATCTGGCGTGCAACTAGCTGACAGAGATGCGGTAATTTTCGTTAACTCTTCCAAACTTAAATGTCCATCTTGCATCAACTGGACTAAATTTGCCACCACTGGGTCCTGTTTTTTCGACATTGGTCGTGGCGGTGACATGATCTGGTCCTCATCCGAGGAAAAATCCAACTTCTTCCTTACTCGACGGTCAGGTTTTGGTCTCCAATCCACAGTGTCCTCCAACTCATCGTCATTACACAGCTCCTGCATACCCGGTGGCTTAGACTCTTTCACCGGTGTGTGAGTGGTGTCTGCCACAATGTAATAACTTGGACTGACATCCGTAGCCTCTTTCCGGTAAAACATCAAGGATGTTTCCCACTGGTTTTCCGCTAATAATAGTGACACCATCAGACCAATATCTTTCGCGGTACGATCCAGATTGAAGTCACATGCATTATCGTATTATTCTCGTCGCACGAACTCATAGCCACAATTTCGAAGCAGCGTTTCAATAGCTTCAATTGATTCTTTTAATCCCCCCAAAAAAGTAAGATCTTTCTTAACTCTAAAATTAGGGGCAGCTCTTTCCACCTTGCGAATCTCATATAATGAAAACCAACTATGTGAGTCCCCAGGTAGTTTCAGTACATGCCGTTGATACCGTTCCATTCTTGCACAGGCCTCAGAGAAAGTGTATGTTATCTCGTGGTCTTCCTGAGAGCGCTGTAACTTAAAAACCAGCTCTTTCACTCCCTCAGTAGACACTAAAGCCATTTTGTGTGTGAAATAGTATTAAGTCGACGTGAAGTCCCGGGTCGCGGCACCAGTTGTCGTGAAGGAACTTAAATTTTCGAGGTTTCCACTCAAAAACAACACAAGGAAGCGATAGACTACACTTCTCTTGCTTAAACTTCCCAGGTTCTTGGTACTTACGTCCGAACTTTACCACAAAATCACTTAAAATGGACACTTCCCTGTAACACGCAGGCTTCCCCTTAGCTTAGATAACCGCAAAGGAATCTTTATCACGCTTTAACACGCGTTCACTTAAAGGTTTCCTCGGGACTTAGACTTAGTTTTTGTATGGGTTGAAAAGGGTTGGTTGGTTGAAAGAAACGACTCTTTGTAAAGGGGGAAAATTTGATTATAATTAAAGTACTAAGAAATCCTATATCCGCCTCTAGTGTCTGTTCAACTTGTTACTTCTTGGTTACTTCAGCACTGGCTTCAATACCGAAAACTTACTTCATGGTCGGCTAAACTGTCGTGGACGGCCATCCGTATACCTTTTTATGACCGCGTACTACCACAAACTGTCGTGGACGGTAACCCGTATACTCTCTATGTATACTTTTCATACACTTAACCACAGATTCCATCCACTTCACCAGAAACTGTCGTTGACGGTCACCCGTATATTCTCTATGTATACTTTTCATATACACTTAACCACAGATTCCAGCCACTTCACCACACAGCGACTTCGACATGGAGTCGACCAGCGAAATGGACGGTGACTACGGTGGTACGGGAAGAGGCGGGACACGTAAGGCGAACTTAGACTCGACGAAGGCGTTTGACTTAAATTCGACGGCGATCCCAAGGATCCTCAATGCCGCAAGCACTGAGTTGAAGGAATTTACGGGCAAGGATGTCGATGAAGAGCAAGTACGATCATGGTTCAGCCGAACGAAGTCCGCCTTCCTCCGTGATCAGACGCCGGACAAAGAACGGTTTCTGATCTTCCGAGATCTGATGAAGAAACCGGCTTCGAATTGAATCCAGCGGTTAAGTCGGGATTTTCGGTCTGATTGGAGTGGAGTCTGTTATGTATGGAGTTTGAAAGGCAGTACTGCCACTCCAGCTTTTCTACTGCTCGGAGGTATCACCATATGAGGAAGGGGGGGGCGATGAAACGCCTATCGAGTACCTCCACCGGCTTAATGTGGCTGCGATGCGTGCGGGGATCCCGATCAAGGAGACCGATCTGCCGATCGGCGCTGCCCAAGAACATGTGGGGCACTTTATCAGTACACTGGACGATCACGAGCTGGCCTATCAGCTGACCCTACTGCATCTCAGGGACGTGGACGAAGTGGAGCAGACATTACGTATGCTACGCCACTACCGCAGTATGAGGACGAAGGTTGCTGTCGGATCGAACCGATCCCGATGGAAGGTGCAGGATGATCATGTGAAGAGACCTGCGACCAGCCCGGCCAGAGCGATCAGAGCGATCGTGGCTGGTGTAAGCACCGGGTCAGAAGGGGAGAGCAGAGGTTGGTCCAGTCTGGGGTCAGACGAGGAACAGTACCGTCACATTTTTGTCGCCTAGTCTGAACCAAGAGATCGACCAGTGTCACGACGCGCCGAATGGAAGGCAGGAAGCGGCAACAGGTCGTACCCGAACTCGCCGTACAAGTAGTGCACTCACTGCGGGTCAACCAGACACGATGATCGGGGCTGATGGCGAAGAATTACGTGCAAGAAATGCGAAAGACGCGGCCACCGATCACTGCTTGTTTGGATTCAAGGCATGGGGAGAGATTCATGACGATGGACAATGCAAGATGGAGCACTTCTTCAATCAAATGCGCAAGTAGTATGTTCCCGACAAACATGCGGGAATGTTGCCGCCCGATGCCGAGAAGATGTTAAACTAGATCGCTCGTCAGGTTGGAATCTGGATCAAGCCGAGCGATATACGTTTAGCATCTATGCATTCGTCGTAAAAGACAGCGATACAACAGCAAAAAGGACTGGCGATGGAAAAAATCCAGTCTACAGTCTTGCGACTGATAAATATTCCCGATAGAAGGTTGCTATGCAGTTGGATTCTCTGCCCGGAGAGTCGCGCAGCTACGTGAAATACCAAGCTCCCGAAAAATGGTTCAAGCAGGCGAAAGCCTATGGGAAGATTAAGAACAAGAAGGCCACGATGCTGTGTGACTCTGGTGCAGAAGTCTCAATTATCGACTCCGCCTTTGCTCATAAGGTTGGATGTCAGAACGACTATGCACAGAGGCAAGAATGCGTCGGAATCGGCGAAAACTCCTACATGACCGAAGGGAGGATGCGGGTGAAGATCACTTATCTGGTTCGTTGGTCTACTTCTTTAGCGCTTGGGTCGGCAATCTGGCCGGCCAAGACGCGCTCCTTGGCATGGATTTCATGGTGCCAGAAGACGTACGCCTAGATCTGTGGCACGGAGTACTTACGCTTCCAGACGAAGTACATATCCAACTGGCTGGTCGACGCCCCTTACACAGATCACGTACTGGTCTGGTGAGGTGGAACCAAGATATCACCATTCCAGTGTGTCGATCGGCAGATATGTCGGTGGATGAGGACTATAGGACAAGGAAGTTGTGGTTTACCAGGGGCAATCACTGGGTACCGACGTTTGGGGAAGGTGGAGATCAAATCCATCGCGAACTAGTTACTAACATCGGTAATAAACCGATGATGTTAGGCAGTGGTACGATCGTCGGTATGTGGCTGACTGAAGGAAAAGTTCCGTGGAGGATTTATTTGGATCGGGTCAAGACGATACATTGAGTGGAAAAGTTTTGCGTGTAAGGCCACCACCGATCGGATCGGCGACGACAAGTCAGCCGAATAATATCCCTCACCTCGGACTGAAAGGCCAGATCACGTAGCGAGCAGGATGTGCCGAAGGTTATCAGTGCAGTCAACCGATACAGTGGACTCGAAGGCGGATGTGCCGAGAGTTGTTAATGCAGTTGTATCGCAAGGTCGGGTGATAGTGGAACCGACGGCAGATGGCGACGATCGCAGTATCGCTGGAGACGAGTATGGTGACGCATCCACTCAAGTCGGTGCCACATAAGGGCAGCCTGTCGACGAGGATCAGAATTGACCGATCGACAGGGGCGGACCGAGAGAGATCGCCTCACCAGATGACCAGGTGTGTATGCACGGGGGCGGGGAGAAGTGTGTTGACGGATCGGTGAACCCGATATGGAATGTGGCTACTCCACCTGAAGTGTTAACCGATCCGCACGAGGAGACTATGGACGATCCGCAAGTCGCCAACACCCCTGATCGGACCAATCCGCCCAAGTAATTAAGATGGGGGAAGAAATAATGGCTGATCGGGAAGAGTGCTGCTGACGTCGACAGTGATGATGCCAATCCGCCAATTTTGATGTTAGATCGAATCAGAAGACGTGTTGTGGTTAAACGCACCGGGAACACCCGATCCACTTGGAGGATCACAAAGAAACAATTTGGATCGACAAATCCGATCTTGATTATGGCGATCTGTCTAAGAAGTCCGAACAAAACCTACTGAATCAGAATTGTTATGGGGCGACGCAGACTTAAGAAAGTGGGAAAGCAAGATTTGCAGTAGTGCCGATCGGCAATACTGATCGGCAATATCGATACGTGTGAATTTGTGATGTTTACTGTGATTACGACTACATGTGTGTGGCGAAAAGTGATGAATTTATTATATTTCGGTGATGACAAAGTGGCTTAAGGATGTGGATGACTTCTTTTGGTGGCAATGATAACGGCTCTTTCGATGTGGATGCAATTGGATGTGGCAAGGGTGAAACTTGATTACCGGGATTAAAGACCAAGACAGATGAGACGATCGAGTAATCAAAAAAGAAATTTTATTGATGATTAATTCACGAGTGATTTCCCGATCGGCGCTTACCACGTTAGAGTTCGCGATTATCCCATAGCTGACTGACAGTCATGGCTTGGTGATATGCGATCTTCTCACGGAAAAATTGATTTTGCCAAGGCTGCTCCTTGTCCATCGGGGTCAGAGCGTCCAGAAAGTTGTCAACTACGGTGTCGCAGTGGTAGCCGGGGTACCAAGCTGCGTCTTCGATCAGATCCCCGGATTTCTCCACACGACGCCTAGCCATATGGAGGACAACGGGGTATAGGAAGACATCAATGTCACACTCGTTTTCCCGCATGCCCTCCAACACGAATTGGCAGACCGACAACCCAGAATCGCCCTCCCGACTCCGACGTTTTTTTCGTTGCTTCTGGAATGTCTCTAGATCCTTGTCCAGCCCCCCCGCCCAGAGGGAAGCACCAGGTAGTGGGTCGACTCCCAGAGCGCTTGGCAGTGGAAGCTGTAATATTGCTCAAGACGATCCAGAAATGAGGCAATCCACGGAGTCGGTGTGAACATGGCGTTCAGGTCGCAGATCAGCAAAACCTCCTATAGCTTGGCGTCATACATACCGGCGACCTGCGATCCGGTGACAAGATCGGGTCGACACTCAGTTACACCTGTATGTCCGACCGCCAGCGAGAAAAGCCAGTAATCCGAAAGTGATAAGGTGTGGGACAGCTGTTGCTTGATCGAAACAGATCGCCGCAACATATCGATCTGCCCCGGAGACCATGGTTCGTCGGCAGCCAGAACCGAAGGAGGCAGAGGCACGTCATCCTTCATTGCCCCCAATGATGTATGATGATATAGGCCGGCAGTGCCGGGAAGAACAGTTAGCTTGGGTGCCTCAACGGCCGGCTTCGATGGTTCTTGGGCGTTGTCACCCTTTGGGTGCACCACTTGGTCTGCTCCTGGCGTTGGCGCTTCAACTGTGGCAGCAGATCGACGACGCTGGGTGTATCTGGACCGTGCTATAGCGTAAGCCAGCTCAACTGAATCCGTCGATCCACCCTCAGAGTCAGATTCAGACGAAGCTAATTCTGACTTGGACTGTACAACAGTTAGTGCCGAGGGCACTTGATTTTTCGTGGCTTGTATTGGCTTGGATGGGTCCGCTGTCGCGTGCAGAATCTTTGCCGGTGTCTTTGCTCTCTTCCGGGGTGCCGCTGGCTTTTCCTCGTAGTCCGGATCAACCGTTAGGTCCTGAGCCCTCGTGCCTCTCGATGTACCCTTTGCGCTTCTTGTTGTGTGTGCGAATTTTTGGGGGCGGAATTTCAGCCAACGTACGGCGAGAATTTCCGCCCGAATTTTGTTTGGAAACAGCGCTAGCAGAATGCGCCCGTGGGTCCGCGAGGGCGCTCGATGCTACTCCGTAAGGAGTGCGACCAGCGACTAGCGAACTGGACAGACCCGTATCCAGCTTATCGCAGCACTTGTGGACGGTTCCCCAAACTCGGTTTGACTCTTGGGCCCAAATGCCAAACCGATCTTGGGAGGCAATATTTATCTTGGGGTGATCGTCGATCGTGAGCTTTAGCTCGGCGATCTGCCGATCTAACTCGAATATCTGGGATTATAAGACAGATCCATTGACCTGAGGCTCCGAGCTTTGTCGAACGAACACTGCGAGCTGCTCTTGAAGATGCGATCGGTTTGTCTCTAGACGACGCATGTCGTGAAGAGGCCGATCAGCCCTTCCAACACCGGTTGGAGCAAATTGAAGTGGCCGTGCACCTGCCGAACGGTCGACAAGTGTTTGAATGGTTGGAAAGACGTCTATCAGTAGTTGATCTACATACAGAAGAAGTGAGGATCGATCTAAAAAGGAGTTAACGGTGGATTGACGTACCTGATCTGTTTTGTTGCTAATCCGAGGTCTTGAGACGTTTGTTCTCGGCCATAAAGTCTGAACGATCTGCTTGTATAGCGTCGATAACCTTGGAGATTTGTTCCGTGTCACGACGCGTGTTCTCAAGCGCGGCGTTGGTCACGATCTGCTTTTCGTGCTCAACTTTAAACCCCTTTCGGAGCGCATCAATGGTTTCTTGGGACCAATCGACCTCGACTCGGTGATCATCTTGTTAGCCGACAATTTGAGTGTCGACCAAGCCGTCTGAATGGTCCGATCGGTCAGAAGTTTGAAGATGCGGAGAGGGCGGGCACCGATCGCCTACGAAGACAAATTTTAGTGAAAGATGTGGCGACGGAGATCAAGTGGATTTACCTGGTACATTGGGCTCGGAAGTTTGCACGGATTAAAGACTGTTTGTGAGATCGGGCCGCTACCGTTGTGCGTCTGAGACCAGACTCAGGGGAGGCTGTGGTGAAGTGCAATTGAAATATATCGACCAGTTTGTACCAGTGTACCAGCTGTTGAGACAGATCGATCGGGTTGGCTAAAAGGATGGAGTTTTGGGCCAATCGTGTGGTTGGATTGTTTTGTACGCAGATTTGAGGTAAGTCACACGGTTTACATATAGTTTACAGATTGGATTTTAATTGGTTTATTAAATACAGTATTCGTATTGCATTGGGTTGCGTAACTCGCCGCTCCGATCATAGTCATTGGGATCAGAGGGCTAACAGGGCCCCCTCTTGCGCATTAAGCCCGGTCAGGACAGATCTCCACCGGATGTCCCACGACGGGAAGCACCCATTACGTTCGCTCACCCACGAAGTTCAGCCACGTTAACGAGACGTGTTATTTTGGCTGGGTTACCCATCGCGATCTGCGATCAAGTCCCAGGAACTGGATGGATTACAAATCGCGATCTGCGATCAAGTGCCAGAAACTATTATTGGCTGGATTACTCACTGCTTAGCAGTCAAGTGCCAGAACCCCGATTGGCTGGATTACTCTCTGCAACGTACAGTCAAGTGCCAGTTTTACTTGCATTCGGAGTGACGATTTCCGCTTCGTTTGCCGATCGGCTATATTGAATTATCTTTTCGTTGTAATTTTGGATCAGTACCCCAGAAATGGTACACCCGTTCAACACCTACTAAAGTCTTCACTAAGCAACGGTCCACCGAGTGTGTATCCACCCATACCAATGGGTACACAAGGTGAGACACGAGACGAATTGGACTCGGCGTCCTGTAATGCCGATCCGTCACCCGATCGGCACCCAGGCGAAGATTTGCGGAGTACCCCCTTCGTTGTTGGTCGGATGGGCACGATCGTGGTTCGTTTCCGGACACTTCGGTGTTCGATTTTGAACTGGAATCCACCACACTTATGTGCATTCTGCGTAGAAGAATTTGCGTGCATCCTAGCGGAGATCCTGACTTTCACCGCATCATCTTCCAGCTCTTGATCCCGTTCTATGAGCTCTTGAGCGTGGCACAGGTAGTCCCGCCTAGCAGGATCGTACCTGGCCATCAGCATAACTTTCAGACGCGGCGCTGCAAACTTTACAATGTTCTCGACAGTTAACTTTTACCTCAACCCACTTTCACGGGTCAGAGCTACTTGGTAGAAAAAATGCTTCGTCCAGCTTCTTGTTGCGTCCTTCTCTGCAGCAAACCACATGGCAGCTTGGTGGTAGGATATATTCATCTTGAATCCCAACCACATCTACTCCAAGAGGAAATGTTGTTGCGGTGACACCTGCCACCACGAACCGATGTTCGACAGAAAATACTCCGCGGATGTGCCTTCTAAATGTTCACCTAGCTTGTTAACTTTTAGGCGCTCGATCCAGCTAAAATCGGACGTGAATTCACCGATTTCGATGGCCTCCATAAACACTAGGCCCACTGCCTTAACCCGGCACCTAATCCTGGGTGTGTTTCTTCTCCCAAAATTTTTTCCCCAGATAGCTTGAAGATTCTATGCATGGCAAGACCGAATTGTGGCGCATGCATCTGTTCGACGGTTATATTGACGCTGTCCACGCCCGGCACTCCACCTGGTGCCACACGGGGTGCTGAATCAACATTTGGGACTGGCCTAGCACGAGCTTTCACCCCTTCGTCCCCGGCCAGCTCGCGTAGAGGCATCTGCTGGCCGAACGGACGGTAGTTCCTGATACTGTCACGGAACTGTGTGTCCTTCACTCGTGCTGAGTAGCCCTTCCTCGACACAAACGACACACTTCCAACCAAGCGCTTGCCTTTTGCATCCTCAACAGAGGATAGGAGCGCTGAAATGCCCGTCAGACCTTCCATAATGGCCTGCAATGCAGAATTCTGCCCTTGCGGGCCTTCTCATCATAATTACTCATTTCTCACACAAAAACCAACCTTCCAATCTAAAATCCACTGCATTAGCCCTTGAAACAAGGGGACCTGCCCCTATCTCCACGTGAAAAATGTAATAAGTCGAAAAACAAACTTGTAACGCCAGGAAAAATCCACGAGATAATTAATCCAGCCTTGGGCACATAACCTGTTAGAAAAAGAACGTAATGTATATTTTCCACTTAGTAGATCTAAAACTACCATGCCTGAAAACTTTTGACCAGGTAGGATCTTTCGCAGGAGAAAGTAACTGCGCGACGCTTGCCACGCTGTGGAGGTTTCAGCGAAGTTAGTATGAGGGGTAAAAATGAAAAGTGTATTATGTACTCTTAGTATACAGTTTAGTATGATTGTGTTTTATAGGTTCCTTAAAATACCATCATACTACACTGTATACTAAAAGTAACCGCAAATGTATCCACCCATTTCAGCCAATGGTGTTTACACATCTTGGAGAGACGCAAACCACAAATGGGTACATGCGCTTCCAACAGGCCTACACAATAGAACGAATCCGTGCGCGACCTGGATCATTACAATACTATAGCCTCCCCATAGAAGGAGTAAACCCAGTGTCCGTGAGCTCAATTTGGTCGTGTTGGAAGAGTGTGTAGCCACTTTGGACTTTGCACTCTTCCGGGATGATGGAATCTCATTGGCTGTCAGGGACGGCATACATTTATGCATATATTGGCGGTTACAGGATTAAGTTGCATTTATTAAAGGATAGCTACTTAAGTAACTTGCATAATATACTTACTTTCCTTTTTTGGATATAAACAAACACACCCACACTGAACTCTCTACGGATGTCAAACGGCGCTTGCTTGATTGCCTCTCCTGCTTATCCTCCCTTGCTGAAACTTAGTCACAAGGTGAGTATAGATCGCGATAAGTGTTTAAGACTTTTTATTTAAGTTTGTAACAGGTTATGAGCCCAAGACTCGCAAGTAATATCGTGGATTTTTCTTGGTACACTGAGTGTGTTTTCTTGGATTTCTTTCGTGGTTACGTTACGTGGAGCTAGTGGAAAGTCCCTTATTGAAAGGGCTAGTGGTTTGACGGAGCTGACTGAAGTGATTTTGTTTGATTTATGATGAGTGACTCTGATGGAGATGATGTGCCCTCCGCGAGTCAATTTCGGGCGCTGGTACGCAGCCCGAAGGAGGTTACGAATGACCTTAATGCTAGAGATTCCGGGCAGAGCATGCAAGCATCTCCGAGTGGATCGTCCGGGTCCAGGAAGGGTTCCCCGGTGCGAGTGAAGAACTCGGAGTTTTGGGAGAGCCTAGAAAAATACCGTCCTTTCGGTAAGCAGATGTCCTTGAACGACCTGACCGAGGACGAAGGGGTGGAAGCTGGCGCAAGGCCACACCCACAAGTGAATCAAGCACCTCGCGGAGTGCCGGTTGGCATGCAAGGTGCGGGCGGTGCTGGAGTGCCCGCCGGGCAGGGGTATGTGCGGATGCAACACACCGGGTACAAAATACCTAATGTAACTATTGAAAATTTTTCGGGGCGCGAGTTGTATCCCGGTATGGGTGCAGGATACCACCAATGGGCATACCTCTTAATGGAGGCAATTGAAATTGGAGAGATCAATTCCGGTTTTCAATGGAGTGAGCGCCTGAAGGTGAATAAATTTGGTGAGCATCTCGAGGGCACCGCCGCGGAGTATTTCCGCACGAACATTACTTCGTGGTGGCGGGTGCGCCTGCAACTCATTTACGTCATGGAGCAGATGTGGTTGGGATTTAAGGTGAACATATCCTACCACCAAGATGCTACCTGGTTCGCAATGGAGAAAGATGCAAGGTGCATCTGGACAGAGCATTATGTCTACCTAGTAGCTCTGGCTCGCGAAAGCGGGTCGAGTGAAATCAAGTACGCTGCGCCGCGACTCAAGGTGGTGCTGATGGCGAGGTACGATCCCAGTAGATAGGACTACCTAGGCCACGCCCAAGAGCTGATTGCATGGGAGAAAGAGTTGGAAGACAACGCCGTGATGAGCAAGCCAGCCCTTAAGTTGCAGGAGCATGACGCAACATCTGACAGGGCCCGGCGCGCATGCTACACGTGTGGTGACGAGGGGAACATACAGAGGTATTGCCCCGAGAAGCGTCGCAGAAATGGTGGCAGTGGCTGCCAAAGGTCGAGTCGTGCTGGAAGTGACAAGTCTTCAAAGCGTTTTGTGCTTTCTACTATGTAAACCACTGTAGATGCATATGTTAATTCATGTGGTAATGAAAGTGGAAATGAAAACTTTTGGATAATTGATAGTGGTGCAAGTAGACACTTAGTCTCGAACGCAACCCTGTTGGAAAATGTTAACGATTGTGGTCCCAATAACACTTTTGCATTGCCGAATGGTGGTAGGTCGGCTTACGTTGCGGACGTGCGACAAAAGTGAAACGGTCGTTGTCTTGACCGAAGCATACTTCGCACCGCAACTAGCCAAAAATCTGATTTTGCTTGGTCGACTGCGTTAAAAGGGCTGTGCCATTGTCGATGATGGTCACAAGCTGCGAGTCATGCTGAAAATGAGAAACGTTTTGATGTGACGACCCATGGATCGGTGTTCGTCGCCAGACAGAAGTCCGAAAAGGCTAATGATTTTTCAAAGGATTTCGGAGACATGTTTGCAAACAGTGTGCTGGAAGACGTCGGTTCAGACGTGCACACTGGCAGCTTGCACCATTTCCATGTGCGCCTGGTCCACCTGGACTATGATACCATCGAAAGGTTGGACAGGGACCCTAGATCTGGTATTGCACTTTCGGACACAAATCGGCCAAATTGCCTCACGTGTGCTGAGAGCAAGGCCACCAGAAAGGCGCAACCGAAGGCGGATTCAGGAGGAAACGCCCCGATTGACCGAATCAAAGGAGTGATTTGCCGTGATCTCAAAGGTCCAATCACTTCCCGTGACAGGCGCGGCAATCGTTACTTCGTCGTTTTTTTACCATTTTTCGAATTATGTGCTAGTGTTTGCAGCGCGCACGAAAGACAAGGCTGCTAGAATTTTCGGGCATTTTATTGCCTGGTTTGAAAATGAATTTTCATGCAGAGTGCATGTATTACGCACTGATGGCGGCGGAGAGTATCGGAACGTCGATCTGTTTTGTAAACAGACCGGTATCCGCCGCCAAGTTACCGAGCCTGGAAACCCTGCCTCGAATGGAAAAGCCGAGCGTATGAACCGGACCATTTTCAACATGGTCCGGAGAATGATATTCGGGTCTGGTGTACCCTTGACGTATTGGTCGGAGGAGGCTGAGTGTGCTGCGTACATACTGAACCGCACTCCGACAAGGTCGAATATTGGACGAATTTCGCCGCTCGAAGTGCTTACAGGCAAGCGGCCGGCAGTCAATGACATTGTGGTTTCGGGTTCCCGTGCATGTTTTGGAGGGACCCAAAGAAGAAAACATTGACAAAGCACGCTGAACGCGCTCTCATCCTGGACAAGAGCGATGAGACGAAGGGCTTCAAAGTGCTGTTGTTAAAAGACAGGGTGGTCGTGGTGACGAGGAATGTCACCGCGATCGAAACGCTCAGCCCTGAAACGAGCGATAAGATCACCAAGGTATTGGAAGGTCAATGCAATTAAGAGCTGGAAGATTTAGCTGAATCGCGCTCGAGAATGAACGATTAAAATACGTCGAATTCAGGGCGTGAAAGTGTCGGGATACAGGAACCTGCAGCCGCGTCGAAACGCGCCAAAAACGCTGAACAGGGCACACGGAATACACGCAGGAAGTTAAAGAAGACTGCCAAAGGGCAGGAGTATGAAGCGTCGAGAGCTAAAAGGGTCGTTACAAGTGATGATTTTTCGAAAGCAATTACTGAAAATGGTGAAAATTCTGGAAGCGCCCTGTGCGTCTATGCGGTCTGCGAGCCAGATGCCAAAGCAGCGAGTGAATCAACGATGCAGCCGGATCCGAAAAATTATCGGGAGGCGCACGGTGGTTCACAAACCATGATGTGGAAGCAAGCAGAAATGGAGGAGCTCAAGTCTCTCCAGGATCTGGGAACATGGGACGTCGTGCGCCACCCCGAGGACAAGGTACCTCTCCCGACCAAGTGGGTGTACAAGACAAAATTCTGTGCAAAAGGGTCGGTCGAGAGGTACAAGGCGAGGTTGGTCGCCTGAGGTGACAAACAAGTCTTCGGCGACGATTATTTGTTCACGTTTTCAACGGTTATGGAGTTGAACAACGTAAAGTTGCTCCTAGTGTTGGCGCAAGTGTGTGTGTGTGGGGGGGGGGGGGGGGGTTGCGGCACGCCATGGCGATGTCCCAAGTGCCTACCCCAAGGCGAATTCAGAAAATGACGTGGAGATATATCTACAAGTGCCACAAGGCATGGAAATCACGGTGGAAAAACTACGAGATTTTGGTGTGAAATCACCGAAGGAGATCGCGCTCAAATTGAAGCGAAACCTATATGGTTTGAAACAGTCTGGACGCCTGTGGAACCATTTTCTATGCGAGACGTTGATGCAGTTTGATTTTGTGCAGTGTGTTACAGACACCTGCATTTTTGTCAAGCACGCAAAGGATGAAACGGTTGTGGTCCGCGCGTATGTCGACGACCTCCTGGTTACTGGAACCAGCGAGAAGATTTTGGAAGAGTTTTTTGCAGACATGCAAGTGCTTGAATTGATAGATTTGGGATGCGTTACCAAGTTTCTCGGCATCCTTATTCAGGGAGATCCGAAGAGCGGTAACGTCCTAGACCAGGAGGGCACGAACAAAGAAATTTTAAGCGTGCATAAGTTGGAAACGATGAATCCGTTCCGAACTCCGGTGCTGACGATCGATGAAGACAAGGAGTTTCAGAAGCTCCTATTAGTGAAACCCAAGAAAAATATGCCGAGCATCAAGCAATTCCAGTCGCGCGTGGGCAGTCTGTTATGGGTCGCCCGGCGCACGAGTCCTGACATTTTTTGTTCGCCGTGCACCGCGCCACACGTAAGAACCATTTACCCACGCTGGGCGACTACAAAGTTGCGAAGAGGGTCCTCAAGTACGTTAAGGGAACGAGTGATCTCAATCTGGCTCTGAAGCATGATGAAGATTTTCCTATGCCACTGCGTATCATGGTATACAGTGATGCAGATTTCGCTTTCGACAAGGCGGATCGAAAAAGCGTTTCTGCAATGGTGGTTTTCTTCAATGGAGTGCTCGTAAATTGGTCCTGCAAGAAGAAGACAGCGGTTGCATTGTCGACCGCTGAGGCGGAATTCGTTGCTGCAGCTATGGCCGGAAAGGAGGCGCTAGGACTGCGGGAGCTGGTTGCTAAAATCGGTATGCATGCCAAGACACCACTTATGTTCAAGATGGATAACCAAGCGTCTATAAAGCAATTGGAAGATGAAGAAAGTGCAGCAAGTGGATATCAAGTTGAAGATTTTGAAGGACTACACACGGAAGGGCATCGTTTCAGCAAGCCACGTGCCAAGTGAAGAAATGCTAGCTGATATACTGACCAAGGGCTTAGGTGCGCAGAGGATTCAAGTGTTGCGTGCAGATCTAGGGCTGCAGTGATGGTGGTACAGCCTCCGGTCTTCCAGGAGAAGTGTTGGAAGAGTGTGTATTCATTTTGGACTTAGCACTCTTCCGGAGTGGTGGAATTCCATCTGCTGTCAGGTACGGCATACATTTATGCATATAATGGCGTTTACAGGATTAAGTTGCATTTATTACTGGATAGCTACTTAAGTAACTTTTACATATTATACTTAGGGAATTGATATATTCACCCACTAAAGTTGATAAATTCACCCACCAAAGTTGATAAATTCACCCAAATAACCCCAAAAAATATATATTCATAGATATCAATGAGGCAACATGTCGCGATCGTCGCTCGTACAAGCCCGTAGCAAACTATGATAGTTAAGAGATGAATCACTTCTAAATGTTGAAGAATTGTCCCTTATCGGCCACGTCACCATGCGTTGCTACTGCTAAAAGATGCTGCCTTTACCCACACCTGCAGTCCCTAACAAGCGATGGAGATAAAGCAGCGACTAGAAATTGAGACGAGATGGTCTTTCATCGATGTCGTGCAGTTCGTTAAGCGTCGAGAAACCTTAACATTATAGGCCGTGGAGTTGCCTGGAGTTCAGATTAAGTAAAATGCTTACGTTCGAATGATCTCGTTGGCATTTCAACAAGATCATATCGTTAATTGGAGTCAAATTCAAGAATGGACACAAAAATAGTTCACGTAAGTCACCTTCATAAAACCACTATTTGCTGTCTACTTAAAAGTGGGTTGCAACTCTTTCTTGGATTGCAGGGTTAATTTGCATCATTACATGAGCTTCTTCGAAGAAAAAAAAACTTTCGTCAGCTCCAAGAATCGTAAATGCCGTTGCCTGTGGTTGGCCATGAGCAGGCTCGAAGCTATCCACTCTTTTTATTAAGAACGTCACATGAAAAGCAATTTGCATGGCAAGTCTATAAGGGCACAACATTTTTGACAACTACTAGAGAATGAATCTCATGTCTGTGGAATGGACAATCTGAAACATTATCCCTTCTACCAAGGCCAGCACACGAGGTTTTGGTGCTGGATAGTCGATGGTGTTCAATTCTACTTGATTCGTTAGCGTGAGTGTTATATATCTGGCAACGTGTTCACATTTATCATCATTTTACGCTCTTTTCACTCAAAAATAAAAGGCGTGTGAGCTGGGTGCGGTGAATTTTCTATTTTTTGGGTGATTTGGGTGAATTTATCAACTTTGGTGGGTGAATATATCAAGGCAATTGATATCCGTATCCCCCCAAATTACTACCCGTATCCCCCCAGATCTGTATTTCTTACCTTTTAGGTGCTAAAAGTACGTTATCCGTACTCGGTTCCGGGTACTGCCTATTTTTGCACTGATAAGATATGTAGGTAACACAACAGCTGTTGGTGGTATAGTATACCTTCAACTGGTTATGCATATTCATGTTAGGCTAGCTAATCACTTCTCAATAAACTTTTCATTAGATAACTATCTACTTGCATTCGCTTCGTCGTACGCTTAATAATCTATTAACTGGTGTCACTCTCGCAACCTATCTGTAATTGTTTGTCGAGATATAGACAAGAGACGATTTGGTGTATTTGCCTATATTATACGACGTTTACGACTAGATTTTCCTACGTATCTACGCTACGATGGATGACAACACCTTTCAACAGGTTATGAGACCAAAGGTTCAAGCCGTATCAAGTGACGACGTATCCCTTGAAGAGAAGCCGGTCCCCATGGGAGCCGAAGGGATACAGAATCTGGAGATGTTCAAGAAACAGTGCGATCGCATAGACAAGCTTGAGGCTTCCAGGGCCCAACTGGACCCTAACAACTTCGGATTCAACAATTCGATGCGCCTAGGGAGGCGCTTGCGCATGGAGTCGCTCGAAAGCACTCCTGAAAAGAAACCAGAGGTTCGCCATAATATACCCCATAATAACTAAGGTATGGGTGCACCGATGCAAATCGTCCTCCTGTGTACAAGACCCCGTCGGCAAAGGAGTGTAAGCTCCATCAAGTTTTTGATGACACCGAGCTGTATCGTGGCCTCGGAGCTGGTTTCAAGGACTGGGGAACACGATTTATTCGACAGATAGCTATTTCTGAATCTGCATGCGGATACCCTGGAGCGAAGATTTCAAGGTCGATTCGCTCGGTCACTACCTGAGTGGTACTTCCGAGAAGTATTACAACAGACCGGTCGACACATGGTGGACCGAAACGCCCACTCTCGTCCACGTGATGAACAATATGCTCAATGCATTTCACACGACCATCACCCCTGCACAGGCGATGAAACTCTTCACCAGTCGGAATACCCCAAGGTTTCATGGAATGACCATTTACTTTATTTGCTCCAAATATCCGAGGCTGTCGTCAACATTGAGCCACTCGTACTGGACAATGTGGTCAATTGTGCCTCACCGGAATTTAAGACGGTACTCATGGCTAAGTACGACCACACACGGACTGATTATCTTAGACACGCTGAAGATTTAATTCACTTTGCGCAAGCTATCGAAGACGAATCAAGACCCGTCAAGTCATACAACCATGATGACGTCAATCTGGTTGAAGACAAGAAAAAAGTTATCAAGTGTCATGGTTGTGGTAAAGTAGGTCATATTAGACCAAAATGCCCTAATAGGCCTGACAAAAAAGTGGATTTCTCGCTCGCTGTTTCGGGGTTTCCACCGAAATCGGTTGAAAACAATTTGATACTCGATTACGGTGCTAGTATGCACTAAGTTAATCAGCGGAAGTATCTGCGAGATGACGAACCAGTTGTCACGTGTTTCCAGGCTGATGGAAAACAGCTGGAAATTACATTTAAAGTCTGGATCTTATTGAAAGTCCATGCCAGGGGTAAACCAAAGACTGTTCGAGTGGATAACGTCTATTACGTGGAGAATCTCGCAAAAAACATCTTGTCGTATGGTCTTTTGGAGGAGAAAGGGTGCGAGATAGCCTATGTTAAAGACAACCGGGTGTTATCAAACAAGTCTACCCAATCTCAATTTTTGACATCCTAAAGACCAAAAAGGTCTCAACGGTGAAAGTCTCAGTCATCATCGATAATGACACTCATTTTCCGTCTGTCATGGCTATCATCGGCGAAAATGACACCGATTTGGCCCAGCAATCAGATGTCCAAAAAGGGTAATCAATGAATTTTAATGCACGACCCGGATATCTTGATTACGATGCCATAGAACGTTTGGCCAAGGATGGGTCAAGTTTGTAATGACAGACCACAAACGGATGAATTTTTTTACCTATGCTCAGGGCAAGCAAACGAAAAATCCGACATCTGTCAAGGACGGTGGCACCAACTCACCGATTGATCGTATCGGTGGTGTCATGTGTTCAGACCTAAAAGGTCCAATAAAACCGAAGGACCGCCTAGGTTCGGATTTTGCGTACCAATGGAGGGTAAGAGTTAAAAAATCTCGATGGTTTCTGCATGCAGACTGGTGTTGAACGGCAAATCAGTGAAGCCAACAACCAGGCTAGCAACGGCAAAGCAGAACCCATGTACCGAACAGTCATGAACATGGCAAGGTGCATGCTATTTGCAAGTGGTCTAACTCTCACTTTTTGGGGCGATGCGGTTCAATACGCTGCTTATATATTGAACCGCAGCCCAAGAAATTCAAATTCTCGTCGTCAGTCACCTTTGGAGGTGCTGACAAACAAGCAACCAAACCTAGGAGATATCGTTGCTTTCGGCTCGATCTGCACTGTGTATAGAAATCCTGGAAAGGATTCACTAGCACATCGTGCCCAGGTTGCGGTTGTGGTTGGGAAAAGTGAGGAGGTCAAGGGCTTAAGGTTTACCTTAAAGGTGAACGAAAGGTTGTTGTGACTCAACACATCAAAAATGTTGAAACCTTGACCCCCGACCAAAACCGTACACTTTAACAGAGTATGGTGGAAGATCGTCAATCGGGGGGGGATGCGACTACTGCTCCAATCCTCAAGAAGATGAAGCTCCGCAAAAAAAATGGCAACGCGAGTGCTTCGTTACACGAAGTGTTTCCAAGTCTAATCGCGAGATTTTATCTACTATTGATCAAGATACGACTTAAATTCCAAGTGAAGTCGAGGGTGATGGATCGGTAAATTTCGTCACCGAAATGGACCCCAAAAACTTCAATGAAGTAATGAAGTCCTCCAACAAAGACAAGTGGAGACTGCCGTTCATGAGGATCTTAACGCTCTGTAACGTAATGAAGTTTGTAGCGTCGTCGACAAACCACAAGATTGCCGGCCTCTTCAAACCAAATGGGTGTTCAAGACGAAGCTGAATCAAGGTGGTGAGATCGAACGGTCTAACGCTAGACTCGTTGCATGTGGCAACGAGCAACGTTTCGGTATTGATTATACCTTAACGTTTTCCCCCGTCATCGATATGAATACAGTCAAGTTGGTTCTGGCGTTGGCGACCAAGTGGTAGGTGCCTGCAAGACACGGGGATATTCCAAACGTCTATGTTAAGGCTGAGGAAAATGAACATGATATTTTTCTGTTCATCCCCCAAAGTATGCATCTAAAAACCGGTGCATGCACTCAAGAAGACATAGTAGAAAAAGTACTCAAGCTCAGGAAGACGCTTTACGGCCTGAAACAGGCACGACGACTATGGAATATACTGATCCACGGAAAATTACTGGATCTGGATTTACGCGCTTGACGGACATGTTTTTATACGTCAAGCACTTGGATGGTGAAACCGTTATAGTAGGCATCTATGTTGATGACCTACTAGTAACTGGTACAAAAGGGGAGCTTGTGGAGAAATTCTTTGAAGACAGACATGTGTTTATATGTCAAGCACTTGGATGGTGAAGCCGTTATAGTAGGCATCTATTTTGATGACCTACTAGTAACTGGGTCAAAAGGGGAGCTTGTGGGGAAATTTTTTGAAGACATGAAATTCCTCGAGATCAAGAATCTCGGCATGGTATCAAAATTTCTCGGAATGCGAGTGGTTTTCGACATCAACTCCGGATACAAGTTGGATCAAGAGGTGACCATCGATGCGATCATCAAGGACTTCAAGATGCAAGATGAAAACGCAGTCCGAACCCCGATTGGCACTGAATTTGAAGATATATCGTTTCAACCAAGTGAAACCATAAATAGTAATGGTTCAACGACTATTAAGGATTTCCATTCTTTGGTCAGAAGCTTGCTTTGGATCGATCGCTGCACCAGACCCGACATTGTATACGCCGTTCATAAGGCGACTCGACGTACTCATGCCCCCACCACCGCTGACTGGCAGCTTTCCAAGAAGATTTTGCGTTACCTCAAAGGTACAAAGTATCTTAAGTTTTTTGTATGGGGCGTGGTGAGGTGGAGAGCAACGAGTTGACGATCAAGGCGTATAGCGACGCGGATTATGGAGGTTTCAAGAGTGATAGGAAGCCAACATCAGGTGGACTCATATTTTTGGATGGCGCTTTTGTGGCTTGGCTTTGTAAAAAAACAAGGTGCCAGCTCATTATCGACCATGGAAGAAAATTTTTATGTGGCTTCGACAAAGGTGGTGATGCTTTTGGGTTTCAAGGAGCTCATAGAAGAAGTTCAAGTCAAGATGAAGCTTCCCATGCAACTTTGTATGGACAACCAAGCGGCTATCAATATTTTTAAGGGCGACCAAACAAGTGCCAAGATGAAGCATGTCGACATTCGAGTCAAGTTTATTGTCTCAAAGTTAAAGGATGGTATTATCGAAGCTACCTACGTTTTGACTCAAGATATTCTTGCTGATGGACTTACCAAGGCACTACCTGCATCAAGATTCGAAGAGCTACGCGCCACGCTCTGCCTTCAACATGTGTGATATTTGAAATACACATTGAGGAGGGGTATTAAAAATAGTCTGTATACTTAATTATTATATTATATTAGGTAGGACTATTTGTTTTAGCTAGCAATCTGTATTTCTTACCTTTTAGTGCTAAAATTATGGTATCCGTACTCGGTTCCGAGTACTGCCTATTTTTGCACTGATAAGGTATGTAGGTAACACAACAGCTGTTGGTGGTATAGTATACCTTCAACTGGTCATACATGTTCATGTTAAGCTAGCTAATCACTTCTCAATAAACTTTTCATTAGATAGCTATCTACTTGCATTCACTTCGTCGGACGCTTAATAATCTCTTAACGGGTGTTACTCTCGCAACCTAGCCGTAATTGGTTGTCGAGATATAGACAAGAGACGATTTGGTATATTTGCCTATATTATACGACGTTCACACTCGAGTTTCCTACTTATCTACGCTCTGATGGACGACAACACCTTTCAACACTTCTAAGAATCAACTCCCATACTGTCAGGAACGAACGGCCGGTACAGTCGCTCGGTGAGATTTACGGTGTTCCCAACTCGTGTCTTTTGAAATGATCGTTGTCTATCTTTGCGTCGATTTGTTGAAACTTGAATCGTATATGTCGATTTGCACCTTTAATTATCTAAATTCGTCTTCGTTAAATTTTTCGCAACCCAGTATCCTAATGACGAATATAGCACCCCAAGACAGTTCGCAGGCAGTAGATGAGGATAACCAAGTCAGGTACTTGCTCAATTAAGTGTGTATTATAAGTGATTTTCTGTCCTAATATGTATGTAATATGCATAAGAGTTGAAAATGTAGCGATCCTATATATGTCTTGTGTCCTACACTACTTATCTGTACTTAATAATAGGTAGTCAGATTTTGAAAAAGCTACCTTATCTCTTAAGTACGAGATGATCATTGCTATAAATGAGTGTAAAGATATACCTGTTTCTTGGTACAAACTGTTATAACGAATATTTTCAACGGTGTCATATCGTGTAGGAACTTAAATTTTCGAGGTTTCCACTCAAAAACAACACAAGGAAGCGATATAATACACCTCTCTTGCTTAAACTTCCCAGGCTCTTGATACTTACGTCCGAACCTTAACACAAAGTTACTAAAAATGGACACTTCCTGGTAACACTCAGGCTGCCCCTTAACTTAGGTAATCGCAGAGGATCTTTATCACGCTTTAACACGCGTTCACTTAAAGGTTTCCTCGGGTTGTACTTAATTTTTGTATGTGGTTGAAAGATTTGGTTGGTTGGAAAAACAACTGTCTTCAAAGGGGGAAATTTGATTAATTTAAAAGTGTTAAGAAATCTTATATCTACCTTCAGAATATGTTCACCTTGTTACTTCTTGGTTACTTCAGCGCTGACTTCAATACTGAAAACTCACTTCATGATCGGCTAAAAACACCGTATACCTTTTATGTATACTTTTCGTATACACTCAACCATAACTTCCAGTCACTTCACCACAAACGCCCCTTGCGCAGCTTCATCGTAAGCGAGAAAAAGCAAGCAACCCATTTATATCGCATATCAATACCCCTGTTTCGTTAATTCCACTTCAAATATTGACGCGCTTCAATGTCCGTCATAGTGGATGCAAAACAAGGAACATCATATCTTTCACACACTTCCATCATCCGATCCCAATCGACATCTTGCTCGAATAGATATGGTGCAGCCACAATGAATAGGTAATCACGTGATCTGCTGAGTGATACCAACGATCTCGAGGGGTTTCCTTTCATAAACCCTATAGTATGTGAACGCACCATGGTAACAATAGTAATCTCTGCTTCTCGACCTTGACTAGAGTCGGTAGTAGCTACTTCGATATCTAGATGGTCTGCATACACTCCATTTAAATACTGCAACTCTCTCCTCATAGCTGAGACTTGGTCTTGATATCGGGATATTATCAAAACTGACTCTTGTATAACGATACCCAATCTTCGTGCTTCAGCCCATAAAACCTACCATACTTCGTCCAATACATGCACCACTATTGCCAATTCAATAACGTTTCTATGCTTATACATGGTGCGCTCGCGTTCTTCAACCCATTCTTGAGAGCTAACCCACACGACAGGATGTCTCCCCAACATTTTCTTCACCCGAGAAGGGTAGGGGTCATCCGGCTTTGCCCAATTAAGTGTTTCCATATGCTTCAGATGCATTGGGTCCAGATAATCTTGTGAGTTATAGGCTCGATCTCGAATAGTGTATGGGTAAAATGTTTGCAACAATCTCGTGATCATAGGATGGCTCCTAAATTCTGCTGTCATAGTAACTCCAGGGAATGCAGGTGATATCTTCCTCATCGATCGATAATGTTCCATGGAATGTATTAACCCCCACGTAATCTTATGACGACGTACGCCATCACGGAATCGATGCTTTATTCTTTCATCCATAGGAGAGTATGCAAACAGCTGGTACGGGTCTCCCACTGAGATAATCACTTTTATTCACGGTCTAATAGCTTGCAATAATGCCACTTCTGCTGTTTGTGCACCTTCATCATTGATAATCACGTCATAGAGCAAGTTCGAGAGATCTGGTCGCCCCAATTGAGCCAAAGTAGCAACAATCACACGTGCTTCATCCAATGTGTCTTTCTCTTTTAACTTCAATCTGGGAGCTATCTCTTTCCGATTCACATATCCTTCCAACGATTGTCGCTCTCGTCGTAATATCTCCGAAAAGAACCTTCGTCGATACTTCTCAGCATCTGGCGCTAACATAGTGCCCTTTATTTCTCCCAGCCGAACTATATCTTGATCGTTTAGCTGCTTTGAATCCATCAAGCTTTTCAGATCTTCATCAATAGCTGCATTGGTTTCGGACACAATGGAAATCCGATATGAAGGAAATATTGCTAATAGAGACAGTACAACAGCCGTAATTGTAGATGTCTTCCCACATCCATAAGGGCCACGAGCTAACACTATCCCTTTCGTCTCTATTGCTGCACGTATCACTTCCATTTGATCCCTATCCAAGCTGCGCTGAAATGTCTATTATACTGGTGTTTGTTCCGCCCCAGACATTACTGATGAACTTCTCAGCGATTGAACAGTCTCCCTTCGACTCATTAGTTTCAATATATCTGGTGGTAAATCTCTAGTCAGTTTATCTATCACTCCTAATCTTCGGATGTAGTTCATAATGTTGGCTTTGGGTATCCATCGTAACTTATGTATGTTCTCTTGAATACGCCCTCCCAAGGCGGTGATTAGGATAGCATGTATGAATCCTACAGAGCATATTATCCCCAAACCTAAAAGTTCTAGTTTTTTACCTCGTGGGACACATAGTTGTCCATAATCCCATCGTTGTAAATCTTCTGTACTCGTATTTAAATGTTCATGCATATCATTTCCGGCTACTTGCAGGTACCTTACCCCTCTCATTAATGGCATGAAATGAGTTGTGCCACTATCATGGGTGTAAGTATTCCATCGTTTGGCTAAACATTGCCCAATACCGTATGATAACACATGA
The DNA here is from genome assembly GCA_026184515.1 of Peronosclerospora sorghi. Lineage (NCBI taxonomy): Eukaryota > Oomycota > Peronosporomycetes > Peronosporales > Peronosporaceae > Peronosclerospora > Peronosclerospora sorghi. The sequence goes on along the minus strand of CM047589.1, from coordinate 3,833,775 downwards.
AGCTTGTTGGTTGACTCAACATCATCCGTTGTCCAGTCGTATTGATCAGGGTTGGTGGCCCAAAATGCATCTAGATGTGTCACTAGGCACATGATAAGGAGGTAATCACTTACTGATATGAAATCATCCACATACACCTCCCGATATTTTGCATATAACCAATGTCTGCAACTTCCTTGGTAGTGAAACTGTGGTATGGTCACATCATATTTTAGACTACACAAGTCATCACTGCAAGGTCCATAACCACCACCCCAACATTCGCGTAGGAAAACCACTAGAGACGCTGAATCTCGTAATATTAACGTGACAGCAAACAATACGTTTCTTGCATCCTCCGGGGTGATAGATTTGATTTGTCGTCTTATACCAATTTCTTCGTGTAACTCCAGTGATAGGCTCTCACTAATAATAGATCCCGGGCTGATAGTGCTCTTTTCGACTTCCCGACACCAATTCCTTTCCATATCTGACATACGCGTTATCACTCGCCTTGTCGTTGAGCCTTGCTTACATGCACTTCGCCACTCTAACTCTCGACAATCTGCTGTGAGCAGCCCTTCCTTAAACGTATAGCTTCGATATTCCTCTTTCCTCTGCACAACCGTATTGAGCGTATCTGCATTCGTATCAGTCATCGGAGTGAGGTTGTTCAGAACTTCCCCACACATCTCATCACAGTTCTGCTCTGTGCTTGTGGGGAGGTATATATCTTCCGAGATGTACTTATTTTCCTTCCTTGGCACACCGGACTCTTGTCTACATGGCAGTTCATCTTCTTAGGTTACGGGCTTTCCTTCATTATCTTCATGAAGAGTTGAGTTTGAATCTTCCGTCTACTCAGTTAAATCTATGGCCGCGGAGTTGTCTTGTTTTGATTCTACAGCATCGTATAGAGTATCGTCAAGTCGTCCTTCATTTAATTCTGACTCCAACGTTCTCTCATTCACCGTGTTCTGCTGTTCGAAGATTTCACCAGAGTTTGTCCTTTTTACTTCTTGCAATGTACTGTAAAACCCCACATCTTTGTACACATTGACATCTTCCACCGCCATTCTCTGTAATTCAAGTTGAGTCAACACAACACTTTCTGCATTTTCTGACTCTTCTTCTACTCCTGATGATGTCGGAGTAGGGTTGTTCAGGGCTTCTCTACACATCTCCTCATAGGTGTGCGCTGTGCTTGTGGGAAGGTCTACATATTCTGAGACGCAGTTATTCTCCTCTTCTGGCACACCGAAGTCTCGTCTATACGGCAGCTCATCTTCTTTGGTCACGGGTTCTTCTTCATTATCTCACTAAGACCTAAATTTGGGCCTTCCGTCGACTCTATGAGGTCTACGGCCATGGGGTTGTCTCGCCTTGATCCTCCATCATCGTTTAGGGTGCTGCCAATTTTTCCTTCACTCAATGCTGGTTCCAATGTATTTTCGACCACCATTTCCTGCTGTTCGAAGATTTCACCGGAGTTGGCCTCTTTTACTTCTTGTACTGTACCTTCAAGCTCCACATTTTCTGAATCCTCTTCCACTCCTGATGATGGACTCGGGCTCCCTGGTATCGCATAATCTATAATACTTTGATCTTCCTCGTCGTTCGTAGAAACTCCCTGTTCCGACTGTGGACCTGGTCTTATAACGGCATGCTCGACGCTCTGTACAATACATTTTAATCGACGGAGTCTCTGTATGATCCCGTCATTCGATCTCGGTGTATACTTGATTCCGCCCGTGTTTAATGTGTCATGTAACTTCTTCGCAATTAATTTCACACCAATTTCTCCACTCGATCGCCTCTTTCAGTATGATATCCTCTTGTGGGGTCCATCTCCTACCACCTTTTCTGCATTCACTTCGGTTATCTTCCCCATCCGATATTATCCGTGATTTGCCCATATTCTCCTGACGAAAGGCTCGTATCTTATTTTGTATAGATGATTTTGTGCGCATCTTCTTAGCTTGCGGGAACTGTAGCGGGTATAGCTCATATATATGAATGGCCGAGTTCTTCTGTTCCACTAGACTTGTTAACCACTTCACCTCGTCCTCAGTCCACTCATTATCTCGTTTTCGCTTAGATCCCAATCGCCTTAGCATAATCTCAACACTAGCTTCGGTTCTCTTGGTCCATCCGTTTACTTGACATCGTTGATTGTATAAGTTACTTATCTCGGAAACTGACTTTGTACGATCCTTACTCCCACATTGTATACTTATCAAATCTTCCTTCTCACGGTTGGTCCATTCAGGAGGGTAATATATATGTGCAGAGTCTCGCTCAGTCATAGGTTGTAGTGCGGACATATTATGAGGGGCAGCCCCTGAGATGTCGACCTCTTCCCCGTTGTGTTCTACTCCACTGGCTGGACCTCCTGACGCTTTCAGACTCCACAATGTTTGTATCGTATCCACGTTATCCATCTTATACCGTTCCGATTGACTCGCTTGATGGCTCTCCAAAAGTTAACTCATCTGGGACTAATGTGTCACTGAGTTAACCCAACACTGGTATAATATAAGCTTCTGCTATTCGTCTGTTTGACCAAATCCGTGACGTTGGTTGTCGTGAACGCTCCCGTCATAAGCGAACCCTCGGCACTTTGTCGAGTCAACCAATTCTGCGTACTTAACTGTCGTGAACGGTCATGTCATGAACGATCATGTCGTGGACGACCACATATCACGTGATTGGCCAAAAACCATCCAATCATGTGCGAACATGTACCTGCGTACTTATACAGGCCTGTCGTGGACGAACATGTCGTGGACGATCATGTCGTGGACGATCAAATATCACGTGATTGGCCAAAACCCATCCAATCATATGCGAACATATACCTGCATACTTATCCATACCTGTCGTGGACGAACATGTCGTGGACGATCAAATATCACGTAATTGGCCAAAAACTCCACTTGAAAATCCCATTGTACTTTCATCCAAAATCAGGTGTGCCATGCTCAACCTCCACAGGTGCTCCGCGCGTCCTCAAACTTCCACATGTGCACTCCGAACTCCAGCAACTTGTCATATATGGCTCCAACCGGTAAATGCCTTACCAACCATAGCATTTAATCTTTTATTCTTCCCTTGATATGTATCACCTTTCTCAGCGTAACAGGTGGTTCTCTCGCCTCGTTACACTTCTGAGGGCGAGTTTACACTTTCGTCTCCTGCCCCATCATACTGAGGCTAAGCTGTTACTTCTTAAGCTCAGTCGTTGTTTTTCTTCTGTGTTTCTCGCGGTTTTTATGTAGGTTTCACACCGATAACACCCCAACTAGGTGTTTCTTCTCATAACCGACATCGACACTCAGGTTTACTGCCCCTGTGGCTTGCTTATTTTTTTTCTTCTCACTTGTGCCTCTCCATACAGGTTTTGCACCTGTTGAACCTCATTGTGTATCTCTTCGTACGGGATTCGTTGACGCACAGGCATAATCATATCATGTTGTGTTAGATGTACAGGTTTTGAACCTTTTGGACCGTGATAGGTATCTCTTCGTATCATCTTGTTGCCGCCGTACAGGTTTTGCACCCTTAGGACCTCGTGAGGTATCTCTTCGTACGATTTTGCGCTGGTTTATTGTTGTTTTTTGTCTTGTTTTGTGTGAGAGGTACAGGTTTTTCACCTCTTGAGCCTTGACAGGCATCTCTTCGCACGCTCACCACATCATTTTCATTATTTATCTGTATGGCTAATCACGTAATGTATCCACATATTCCAACATCTTCCAATTATGTTCAAACATGCGTCTTTCTTTTATTCTTTGTTTGTGTTTGTCTCTTCTGATTTTCCCCTAATTCAACCAACTCTGGTCCGCATTCCACTCATCACAACCAACATGAGTCCGTGATAGGGATGTGCTACATCTTCTGGGGCTTCTTTTTCTTGTTTGTTTCGATTTCTTGTTATCTTCTTGTTATCTTTTCCGTCGTCTTTCATCTTCGCTCTTCCCTTTGTTGATGCTTCTACACTTTCCCTTCAGTGATGTCCTCCTCTGCCATCTGGCTGCGTGATGCCGTATCAGGTGGAGTTATCGGACCTTTCTACTTCAGGTATAAGTGCCAACTGTTCTTCCATCGCTTCAGCCGACATCTCCACACCCCCCCTTCATGCAGGTAGACCTCCCTCTCCAATTTTGTCTGATCTACCTTCAATGGATCTATAGCATTCATCACATATACAGCGGGGGGGGGGGGTTATCCCCAACCGTCTGCACCGCATGTATACTTACCCAATTAATTGGCATACTAGAACTCCCCATGATTCGCTCCTGTGTTAGCACGTATCCTTCGGAAACTCGATCTTCTTGAGTCATTAACGGTAGAGGATTTTCGTTAGGAATCTGACAACTTTGATCTTTCATATTCAGAATCACCCCCGCCTTCACCAAAAAATCTGTCCCAGGTATTGCTAGAGCTTGCGAATCAATGTTGGCCACCCACATATCAAGTTAAAAATAAGGATGGGCCCATCCGAACCTTGACGGTGGCCAAACCAATTGCGCCAATGGTACTTTCGGTCACACCACAAAAACTAGTCGGGGTATCGAACGTCCGGACTGCTATATGTAACATCTTCGCTACATTGGTATGCAAAACTGAAATGTTCCCCCCAGAATCATACATTAACGGCAGTTCCAAATCGTCAATTGCTCCCTTCACGTATACTTGCGTTGCCGTCTGCGTTATTTCGGTCAACAGTTGCCATCCTTCTCGTTCTCCCTCTCTTTTGTCCACCAACGTGACATAAGCCGAGACATCCGTAGCTTCATTAGTCGTTGACGTATCTTTTTTCTCTTCTTCTTCTTCTTCAAATGTAACTTGTTTTTCAGTTTTCTCTTGTATTTTCTTCGTTTCTTGATCCTTGTCCATAGTGAGTGATCCTATCATGCAAAATGTATCGATTTTCTTGTTTTCTTTTAACTGAACGGTGAACGCGGTGTTGCTTTCACATTGCTCAACAGTGCCCCCCTTTTCCCTCGACACTGGTCGCAACGCACTGTGGGATTAGGCATTTAACTGTGCGGCCACTTGATCCTCGGTTAGTTCTCCGGATTTCAACTTGCTCCTCATCTCAGCCATCTCTTCGATGAACTTCCGACAATACCTTACATTATGGCCGACTGTTTTACAATGCTCACACGTCTGCAACTTCCAACATTTGTCTTTATCGTGTCCCTTTCGATTGCAGTGTTCACATACCACTCCCCCATCATTGTTATTATGCGCACTCGTTCGTGCACTTCTGTCGTCATAAGTAGAACGTGATCGCTGCATGGCAGGGACCTCTCCGCCCATCACATGTACGCTAGGTTGTACATCTTCATATACCGCTTCGGCACTCTTGCGTGCAGTCACTTTCTTTCCTGGTCTTGTCAGACGCGCCTCATGCTTTGTCAACACCCTTTCCAATTATTCAATATTATTGAAAGTCATATGCTGATATTGCATTTGTATGACACGATCATGAATAGTGTCAAAGAATTGTTGGATGTGCTCTTCCAACAATGAGGTGTTACGGACATCTCGGAAGTCCATTCCAGCTCGTAACGCCGCGGCATTTAACCGGTATAGATAAGTGGTCGCTGGCTCGTCTTGTTTCTGGGTAAATTTTGAATACATGACCCTAGGCGACACTTTGTTCACACAAAACTTCCGTTGAAACAAATCTATCACCGCATTCCAATCATACTTCACGGTATCCGCCAGTTGTTCATACCACCAAGACGCCGTGTTCGTCAAACTATTCACAAACATTACTAGCCGTTGATCGTCATCCCAACGTGAAATGTTTGCCACATGGAAAAATCTTGTTAACCATGCCCTTGCACTCCCCGCGTCTTGTCTATTCCCGTCAAATGTCTTGATCTCCGTATTCTGGATAATGGCTGTGACAGGCTGACCAGATGATGCCCACGCATTGTGTATTCCACTGGACATGCTGTATCTTGATGGTTTTGGCGGGTTGGAATATACTCTTTCTGGAGCCGCCGATCTTCGGTATGTTGCACTAGTCGCCCCTCTCGTAGTATCCGGCGGGCGACTAGCTGACAGAGATGAGGTAATTTTCGTTAACTCCTCCAAACTTAAGTGTCCATCCTGCATCAATTGGACTATATTTGCCACCACTGGGTCCTGTTTTTTCGATACTGGTCGTGGTGGTGACATGATCTCATCTTCATCCGAGGAAAATTCCAACTTCTTCCTTACTCGACGTTCGGTTTTTGATCTCCAATCCACAGTGTCTTACAACTCATCGTCATTACGTAACTCCTGCATTCCTGGTGGTTTAGACTCTTTCACCGGTGTGTGAGTGGTGTCCGCCACAATGTAGTAGGCTGGGCTGATATCAGTAGCCTCTTTCCGGTACACCATCAAGGATGTTTCCCACTGGTTCTCCGCTAATAAAAGTGACACCATCAGACCAATATCTTCTGCGGTACCATCCAGATTGAAGTCACATGCAGTGTCAAATTCTTCCCGTCGTACAAATTCGTAGCCACAATTTTGAAGCAGCTTTTCAATAGCTTCAATTGACTCTTTCAGTCCTCCAAAGGATTTAAGGTCTTCTCTAACTTTAAACTCAGGGGCAGCTCTTGCCACTTTGCGGATTTCATATAGTGAAAACCAACTATGTGAGTCCCTAGGTAACTTCAATACATGCCGTTGATACCGTGCCATTCTTGAACAGGCATCAGAGAAAGTGTATGTTCTATTAGGGTCATCCTGAGCGTGCTGTAAAGTAAAGACCAGCTCTTTCTCTCCCTCAGTAGACACTAAAGCCATTTTTGTATGTGTAATCGTATTAGGCCGACGTGAAGTCCCGGGTCGCGGCACCAGTTGTCGTGAAGGAACTTAAATTTTCGAGGTTTCCACTCAAAAACAACACAAGGAAGCGATATAATACACCTCTCTTGCTTAAAATTCCCAGGATCTTGATACTTACGTCCGAACCTTAACACAAAGTTACTGAAAATGGACACTTCCTGGTAACACTCAGGCTTCCCCTTAACTTAGGTAATCGCAGAGGATCTTTATCACGCTTTAACACGCGTTCACTTAAAGGTTTCCTCGGGTTGTACTTAGTTTTTGTATGGGGTTGAAAGATTTGGTTGGTTGGAAAAACAACTGTCTTCAAAGGGGAAAATGTGATTAATTTAAAAGTGTTAAGAAATCGTATATCTACCTTCAGTATCTGTTCACCTTTTTACTTCTTGGTTACTTCAGCACTGGCTTCAATACTGAAAACTCACTTCATGATCGGCTAAAAACACCGTATACCTTTTATGTATACTTTTCGTATACACTCAACAATAACTTCCAGTCACTTCACCACAGTCAATGTCCTACGTAACACAAATAGACTATCGACCGATCCATTCCACTGCCAACAGATGGCGCGCTTCAGTATTGATTCCCAATCGCCACACAATTTGCCTCAATGTTACTGCTCCAAAATTACTTCGAATACGATGCGTGAGTGTCATTTCGTTTCTCTCCTTCTACTCTCGATGATTGCGTGTGTTTTAAGCAGATGACATTTTTCAGGCAGTTGCAGATGCTGTTGTGTCGAGTAGTCAGCGCTTTCTCAAGTCTAGTGATACAGCCCCAAAGCATGAGACTAAGTCACAGATGAAGAACTAGCGCATGGACTCGCTCAGACCGCAGTAATAGACGCAGTGGCCTATACATTCAGCGTTTGTGAGGTCAAAATCCCTGACTTCGACGCAGGCTCACCAAAGTCGAACAGCTAAAAGAATCACTGCTTCGCCCACTACGAAAGCAGACGTGGATGTTTAGCGACATCACTTATCGATGCGGACCACAGAAGAAGCGGATGTAGCTGAGGTGCACACTGCAGCATCCAGTTTTAATCTCTATTTTACCATATTTTAATACTCTTCCTGTTTTACCACTACATAACATAATATTAGTATGGTACACAGTATTCAAATCGTAACACGAATCACTACCGAGTCGTAGTCGTTGCCTACAAATCGAACGATCTCTTGATCCGTGTCGTCCACGCGCTTTCAGATTCGAAAAAGAGCAAGATACGTAATGGAATGTCAATGAAGTCTTTGTCATTCGATCGATCCGGCTCTCCCTGTTTATTAAATTCCACGAGCTTCACCTCCACTTCCAATGCGTTTTCCTTCCCACTTTCATTCTTGTAAAATTCCGACGCAGATTGTTTTGTAATTACCAGACGTCGTGTTCAGTTAAGTCGTTTGGACGAAAAACCACCAATAACAGTCATTGAACTGGGAGGGGAAGACGTGCATGTCGCCGGCGAGACGTTGCCACCGAGACAAACGACGTTGTTTCTACAAGATGCGGTTGAGGACCCAGTGGCCTACCAACGATCGTTATTGCATTCGCATCCGAATGGCTGTTCACTACTCCAAAATCTGGTACGTGAAACTTTGGTTTCGATGGAGACTCACGTTTGGACCCGCCATTGATGTGCATTTTGTAATAGGTAAGTAACAAAGTGACGATGGAGGTGAAAGCTTCACATCCATCAGGATTGTTGGAAGAGTGTGTATCCATTTTGGACTTTGCACTCTTCCGTATAGTGGAATCCCATTGTCTGTTCAGATAAGCCATACATTTATTGCATATAACATCATCTACGAGCTTAAGTTGCATTAGGACTGGATAGTGACTTAAGTAACTATACATAATATATCTTACTTTCCGTTTTGCATTTACATTAAGAGTACACGCACTGAACTCTCTGTGGCCACTACGCGACGCACGCCTCTACGCACCTTCCGCTGATCCTCCCGCACTGAAAATTCGTCAGTAGGTGAGTCTTGATCGCGTGAAGTGCGCGCAACAATTTTTGGTTGATTTTAACAGGTTATGAGCCCAAGTTGCGTCAAGTAATCTCGTGGAGTTTCATGGTGATTGGAGTGTGCTCTCTGGCATTTTTTCTCGTTGTTACGTTTTGTGGAGCTTGTGAAAAGTCCCCCATCGAAGGGGAAGTGATTGACGAACGTGACTGAAGGTTTTTTTATTAAGTTTATGATGGTTGATTTCGATGGAGATGATGTGCCCTCTCCGGATGAATTTCGGGAGATGATGCGCAGCTAGCGGGAAGTTGCGGCAACTGCGAACGACCCAGATGCAGGGCGAGGCAGGACCCATCCCCAAGGAGATCCCCCGAGCGTAAGAGGGAGGCACCGGTGCGTATACCGGAGTTTGAGTTCCGTGAGAGTCTTCGGAATTACCGTCCGTTCGGCCAGAAGATGTCGTTGGACGACCTGGCCGGGGACGAAGGGGTAGAAGCTGGCTCAAGGCCACGCCCACGTGTACATGAAGCATCTCACAGGGCTCCCGCTGCGGCGCAAGGTGCAGGAGGTGCCGGAGTGCCCTCCGCGCAGGGAAATGTACCGGTGCAACACACCGGGTACAAAATACCTAAGTTAAGTATTGATAAGTTTTCGGGGCGCGAACTGTATCCCGGTCTGGGTGCAGGCTACCGCCAATGGGCCTACCTGTTCATGGAGGCGATCGAAATTGCAGAGATGACTTCTGGCTTCCAATGGAGCGAACGGTTGAAAGTAAACAAGTTTGGCGAGCATTTGGAGGGCACCGCCGCGGAATACTACCGGAAGAATGTTGCATGGTGCTGGCGGGTGCGACCGACGCTGATTCACGTGATGGACCAGATGTAGTTGGGATTCAGGACGACTATATCCCACCACCGAGCTGATACAAGGTTTGCAATGGAGAAGGATCCGCAGCGCAGCTGGACGGAACATTACCTGTACCTAGTAGCTCTGGCTCGCGAAAGCGGGTCGAGTGAAAAGTTAATTGTCGAAAACATTGATGGCTAGGTATGACCCAAGAAGGGGGGATCACCTCAGCCACGCGCAAGAGTTGATAGCCTGGGCGCAGGAACTGGAGGACGATGCAGTGAAGTCTAAGCCCGCCCCTAAGTTCCACGTGCATGCAGCAACATCTGGTAAGGGGCGGCGCGTGTGCTACGCCTGTGGTGGAGAGGGGCACATACAAAGGTATTGCCCCGAGAAGCAACGGAAGAGTGGAAGTGATCGCACTCAAGCGCCGAGCCGTAGCGGCAGTGAAAAGTCATCGAAGCGTTTCGTGCTTTCGACCATGGATATCACTCTAGGTGCATATGTAAATGCATGTGGTAATGAAAGCGACATTGAAAATGTTTGGATTATCGATAGTGGCGCTAGTAGACACTTAGTGTCGAACGCGAATTTATTGAAAGATGCGAAGGACTGTGGTCCTGATGATACTTTCGCCTTGCCAGATGGTGGCACCCTACAGGCAACCAAGGTCGGACGGCTTACGTTGTGGACTTGCGCCAAAAGTTAAACGGTCGTTATCTTGACCGAAGTATACTTCGCACCGCAACTAGCCAGAAATCTGATTTCACTTGGTCGGTTGCGCGAAAAGGATTGCGCAATAGTTGACGATGGCCGCAAGATGAGCCTCATGATCAAAGGCGAGAAAATATTTGATGTGATGACGTATGGATCCGTTTTTGTCGCTAAGTTGAAAGCCGAGAGGGCACATAATTTTTCGAAGGATTCCGGTGACATGGTTGTCAATAGTGTGTCGGAAGATGTCGGTCCAGACGTCCACACTGGCATCCTGCACCATTTCCACATGCGCCTGGGTCACCTGGCCTATGATACCATTGAAAGGTTGGCCAGGGATCCCAGATCTGTTATTGCTTTGACGGACACGAATAGGCCAAATTGTCTTACGTGTGCCGAAGAGAAAGCAACCAGAAAGGTGCAAACGAAGGTGGATTCGGGCAGCAACGTCCCGATAGACCGCATTGGAGGAGTGATCTTCAGTGACCTCAAGGGTCCGATCACTCCCCGCTACAGGCGAGGTAATCGGTATTTGGTTGTTTTTGTCGATCACCATTCGAATTATGTCAGGGTTTTCGCGGCGCGAACCAAGGATATGGCAGCAAAAATGTTTGGACATTTCATCGCTTGGTTCGAGAATGGGTTTTCGTGCAGAGTGCACGTGTTGCGTACTGATGGCGGCGGAGAGTACTGGAACGTTGATCTGTTTTGTAAGCAGACCGGTATCCGCCGCCAAGTGACTGAACCAGGAAATACGGCTTCAAATGGGAAGGCAGAGCGGATGAACCGGTCCATTTTTAGCATGGTCCGGTGCATGATATTTGGGTCAAGCGTACCCCTTACGTATTGGTCGGAGTCGGCTGAGTATGCTGCGTACATAACCGTACTCCGACAAGGTCTAATATCGGGCGAATTTCGCCGTTGGAAGTGCTGACCGGCAAGCGGCCGGCAGTAAACGACATTGTGGTTTTCGGGTCCCCGTGCATGGTTTGGCGGGACCCAAAGAAGAAGACTCTTGCGAAGCACGCCGAGCGGGCCCTAATTTAAGGGAGGAGCGACGAAACAAAAGGTTTCAAGGTTTTATTGATGAAAGACAGGGTGGTCGTGGTGACGCGGCACGTCACCGCGATTGAGACGCTCAGTGCTGAGACGAGCGACAAGGTGACCAAGATTCTAGAAGGTGAACGCAGCCAAGAACTCGAGGAAATGGCCGAGTCGCGTTCGAGAAATGCTGTTCCAAATACGCCAAGTAAAGGGCACGAAAGTGACGGAACACCGGAGGCTTCAACCAAGCCAAGGCGCGTCAAAAAACCGGTGCAAGGCACTAGGAAGACGCGCAGGAAGTCTAAGAAGACAGCGAAAGGTCAAGAATATGAAGCGTCGAGGGCCAAAAGGGCCGCGTCAAGTGATGAAACTCAAGAGAAAATTGATGAAAGTAACGAAAATGTGGAAAGCGCTTTATGCGTGTATGCAGTGTGTGAGCCTGGTTGCGAGCCACCAAGTGGTTCAATGATGCAACCAAATCCAAGCAACTATCGTGAGGTGCACGGCGGCCCGCAGAGGAGGATGTGGAAACAGGCCGAAATGGAGGAGCTCAAGGCCCTCCAAGATCTTGAAACGTGAGATATCGTGCGCCTCCCTGAGGGCAAGGTACCTCTCCCGACCAAGTGGGTGTACAAGACGAAAGTCATTGCGAACGGGTCGGTTGAGAGGTACAAGGCGAGGCTGGTCGCCAGAGGCGACAAATAAGTTTTTGGAGCCGATTACTTTTTCACGTTTTCAACCGTCATGGAGTTTAATAACGTCAAGTTGATTCTTGTTTTGGCGCAAGTGTGGGGGGGGGGGGGTAGCGGCACGCCACGGCGATGTGCCAAGTGCCCTCCCCAAGGCCAAATCCGAGGACGATGTGGAGATTTACTTGCAGGTGCCGCAAGGCCTGGATATCAAGATGGATACATTGCGTGATTTCGGTGTAAAATCACCAAAGGAGATCGCGCTGAAATTGAAGCGCAACCTTTATGGATTGAAGCAGGCTGGGAGCCTGTGGCACCAATGCCTGTGTGAAACGTTGTTGAAGTTTGGATTCACGCAGTGTGTCACTGATGCGTATTATTTTCGTCAAGCACCAAGGAGCCGAAACGGTGGTGATAGGTCCATATGTTGACGACCTCCTGGTAACTGGAACCAGTGATAGGATCGTGATAGAATTTTTTTGCAAACATACTAGTGTTGGAATTAAAAGATTTGGGCAGTGTCACCAAGTTTCTGGGCATTCGGATTTATAGTGATACGAAGAGCGGTTACGTGCTGGATCAAGAAGGCACGATCGAGGAGATACTGAAGACGAACAGGCTGGAGAAGATGAACCCAGCCCGAACTCCGGTGCTGGCACTGGATGAAGTCAAGGAATATCAAGAACTTTTGTTGGTACAGTCGAAGGAAAATTTACCAAGTATCAAGTAGTTTCAATCTCTTGTGGGCAGTCTGTTATGGGTCGCCCGGTGCACGCGTCTTGCCAATTCGTTCGCCGTACACCGAACCACACGAAAGATCCATGCACACACGCTGGGCGATTACAAGATTGCGAAGAGGATCCTCAAGTACCTGAAGGGAACGAGTGACCTGAAGTTGGTTTTGAAACACGATGATGACCTACTCATGCCACTCCGGATTATGGTCTACAGCGATGCGGATTTCGCCGCTGATAAGACGGACCGAAAAAGTGCTTCGGCGATGGTGTTGTTTGTGAATGGAATTTTCGTGAGTTGGGCCTGCAAAAAGCAGACGGCGGTTGAACTGTCAACTGCGGAAGCGGAATTTGTTGCGGCAGCGATGGCCGGAAAGGAGGCGTTAGGGCTGCGAGAGCTGGTCGCCGAAATTGGCATGCGTGTCAAGACGCCGCTTGTTTTTAAAATGGACAATCAAGCTGCGATACGGCAATTGGAGGATGAAGAGAGTACAGCTAATTCCAAGCACGTGGACATCAAGCTGAAATTTCTGAAGGATTATACCAAGAAGGGCATTGTTGTGGCAAGCCACGTGCCGAGAGAGGATGTAGCCGGGTGCGTACACGCACGGTGCGGCTAGCGCACAGAGGAAGACTTTCCTTTAAGCGGAGTTCGCCGCTACTTAGCCGATACGCCCTTATAAAAGGGCTTAGTAAGAGAGAACTCTCTTACTCGGGGCCAAGATTCCACTTTCGTTTACCAGTTAGCACAAGCTAACGCCTTAACACAAGGCTCCCTTACTAAGGAGGTAGCTAATGGGAGAACTCCCCTTACGCTACTCCATTCACTACACGCGCGACCGGTCGATGTCGAGCGTCTGGTAGTCGGTTGAGTGAAATGTAAGCTGAATGTATATTTAATATATAGTTAGCCCAAATAAATTTAAACTAATGTAAACTATATGTAATACTAAGTAGAACTTACTAAATTCGTACCTAGCTAAAATGTAGTGTACAACACCTGTGTACCAACACGTCGCTGGCTGTCACGCCACCACCAAGGGCTCCTGCCCTGATTGCTTAAAATAACCAATGGTCCAAAACCTGTCGGACCGGTCAATAATGACCCCAACCGTAGTGTACTCACGTACAACACCTACTAAATGTGAACCGAATGTAACCCTGTTACATCCTCCCCCATCAAGACTATTGCTTACGCAATAAATCAATTTTAGTTGGAGAACTCCAACTGCCAGAACCTCTGTCTACCCATGAGCACCATTAGTTGTGCAATGGAAGGAAACTATTCCGATAACTCGGAGGTGGATGCCCTTGGGGATATCTCCTCAACGGCTGACCACTCCGACAGCGCCGAACGGCGGTGTCGGTCATCCAATACATTCTCCACACGTGGGGAAAACGCGCTAACTCGAGCGCCACCTTTACCAACTACGGATGATGCATCCGGGTCGCCGAAGGCGACCATCAACAATGAACCGGCCTCGGTTCATGAAGCCCGCATGACGTACCGGCACGGAAGGGACCTCTTGACCCTAAAAAAAGGCTAAGAACGCGGAGAGGGGTTTAGACTCCTATAACCCTGGTCCAGCGGCTATATGCCGTGTTAAATTGCGCGCCGGAAACAACGCCGGGCCAAACTGCTAGTGCCCAAGCAGTTCACTGCCAAGTCCTACCGAACGCGCCTCGGGAAACAGGCACGCGGTTCCCTCGTGGATATCCTCCGCGAGGTTCCCTTCGTTCTCTTACGGGACGAAAGCGTCGAGGACGCAGAACGGGAATTCCGCGCTTGGGCGGAAGGGGAGAAGCGCCTCCCCAACTTTGATGAGCTGTACAACAGCTTTTCCGAACCCGACGTTCGGGTAGAGAGGGCGTTACGCTTGGCCTACGCCCAGGCCAAATCGCAAGGGCAATTACCTGCCTTTTACTACTGGCTCCCTGCTCTTAATGTGGTGCCGGAGAACGATGCAAACTCTGCATCTGCCTCCGGCAAACTCCCAGCTACTGGGGGTGAAGGGGCTTCCTCCGCCCCTTTGATCGTTGACTCTCAGCGGGATTCTCCCCCTCGAAAGCGTCAACGACGTCACGGCAATTCTGCCGCAGGGGAGGCTCGGACTCCCACGAGCTCTGGGAATGTGGATAACCTTTCCACTTTACCAGGTACTGGGGCTCAACCCGGTGATGGAGTCGAGCCATCAGACGTTCTACATGGTAATGTGGAGTACCCTCCGTATCAAGGACTGGCGGCGGAGGTCGCGCTATTGCGACGTGAGTTCTACGATCGCTGTGATCGACATGGACGTCGCATCCTAGATGCCCAGGAGGTACTCCGCGACGAGAGGAATGTGAATGAACGTATCGAGGTGCGGCTTTCCTCCCTCGAGTCTCTCGTTGCGGAGCTTCGGGGTCGTATATCAACCCTATCGAAGATGTTCCGACCTTTCGTGCCTTTCGGCTATCCGACTTCCCATCTTCCTCCAATAGGGGACCCGCCTCCGGGTTCTGGTATGGCTTAAGCATACCCACATAGAAGGTTGGATGTGTACGCATCGCCTTCGGGATATCCAAGGTATACGACAAGCCTTTTCGGGCTAGTACCTTAAAAGGCCCCACAAAACTGGGGCGCAGTTTATTTCGTAACACGTTGGAAACTGCATGTGTAGGAAGATTTTTAGCGTTTAATAAAACAATTTCTCTTACTTTGTATACCTTTTTATTACGCCGCCCCTTTCGGTCAGCTTGCTCCTTCTGCTTGCCTTGGCTTTCCGCCATGGCATCGCAGACGTGTCGTAAGACACTAAGGCGCGTCGATAAGACCTTATCGATGTGCTTTCACACAGATACAGGGCTGACATCGGGGAATCCTCCCCCCTAAAGCCCTGTGCCACACACACGTGGCTTCAACGGAACCCTCGGATTCACTAATCCGTTCACGTAAAACGGGGTAAACCCCTTAGATACATGGACCGAATTGTTAATAGCAAATTCGGCCATAGGAAGCATCTCACTCCAACTCTTTGGAGAATCCGGACATAAACTCCGGAGAATATCCTCAACAACGCGATTGACGCGTTCCGTTTGACCGTCCGTCTGCGGATGATCCGCAGTGGACATGAGAAGCTTGGTGCTCAGCACCCTAAACAACGCTCCCCAAAACTGTGCCGTAAAACGGGGATCCCGATCCAACACAACGGAAACGGGTAGACCATGCAGCCGAATGACACGGTCTAGGAACACTTTTGCTGTTCCCTGTCCATCAATGGACTCTGGCTCCGCCTCCTGGTGAGCCATCTTGCTCAAAAGGTCTACAAAGACCAATATGCCGGTGTTCCCGGCCTTATCCTTCGGAAAACCGAAGATAAAATCCATACTAATGGATTTCCAACACTCCGTTGGAACGGATAAGCTTGCCAAAGGAGCAGCTGAACTTGCAGAGGGTTTAACCCTCTGAAACGTCTCACATGTGCTTATATACGCATCGACCCACTTATACATCTTGGACCACCAATAAAAAGCGCTTAAAGCGCTGTAGGTATTATCCCTACCTAAATGACCCCCGGTAGGGGCGTCATGTGTCTCAAAGAGGACTCTATACTTCAGTTCCTCATCATGAGGAACAACCACCCGCGGAGTGTCCTCCGAGCTTGTGCTATAATATAGCAAACCGTCACAGTACCTGCAACGGTGTAAACGAGCTTTTAGCTCGACTTGACAGGGTTGGCTCAGAAGAGCCAAGTCCCTTTCCACCCAACGCGCTGATAAGCGCTGTACACTGTGGGTCTTTCCCATACGCCTGGCGTATGAGATCCACCACAGACGAGGTGATAAATGTCGCGTGAGCGAGATCGTAATGGGGACGACGCGACAACGCGTCTGCAAGCACTTTCTGCTTGCCCGGTTTATACTTAACCTCAAAGTTGTACTCCGCAAAGAAGGAGAGTCAACGAGTCATCCGTTGCGATAGATGAGGCGACTTTGTCGCTGTCCGTAAGGACGCGTGATCAGTATAAACCACGAACGGCTTTGAGCCGAGTAGGTGAACCCTAAATTTGACAAGAGCATACTTCATTGCAAGTAGCTCCTTGTCATGAACGGGATAATTCTTTTCCGCAGCTTTACCTCGACTAAAACGCAATGACGCGTTCCCTTCCTGCATCGTCTTCTTGTAACAAAGCACATCCGATTGCGAAATCGGAGGCGTCGCAGACGACACTAAATGGTTTCCCAGAGTCTGGGAGATCAAGAACGGGAGCTTTCAACAAGCTCCCCTTAACCTCTTCAAAGAGTTTTGGTGTTTGGTTTCCCAATACCAATCAACATCCTTCTTAAGAAGGTCCGTCAATGGTTCGCCATTTCAGTGTAGCTCTCGCTGCATTTGTGGAGATAATTGGCTAATCCAATCCACTTCCGTAAATCTCTAAGATTTACAGGCGAAGGCCACTCCACAATGGCTTTCACCTTCGCGGGATCCGCCCGCACTCCATCCTTACCGGTGAAGCATCCGAGAAAAGGAATTTCCTCAGCACCAAAAATACATTTGGATGCGTTCACATATAGCTTATGCTCTCGCATACATTTGAGCACCGCTCGAAGGTGTATCAGGTGCTTCTGATCATCAGACGAGTCGCCTTCAGCACGACTATGAACGAATATATCGTCGAAGTACGTTTGAGCGTACTTTCTATGAGGGCGGAAGAGTTGATTCACCAGGCGATTAAAAATCGCTGGTGCATTCGAAAGCCCTTTTGGCATCACAAGCCACTCCCACAGCATGCCACTAGGCGTGCTGACCGCTGTAAGCGGAATATAGGATGCTCGCATGAGCACTTGATAATACCCGTCCACCAGATCTAATGCACTGTACACAGTACATCCCGCCATATTGCTCTGGAGGACATCCTTCCGAGGAATCGGAGTCTGCATGGGTACAGTAGCTGCATTCAGCTTTTTGTAAGCATGCACAATGCGCCACTTTCCGTTCGGCTTACGAACACAAAAAGGGGGAGATGAATGGGGAGACTTCCTCTCCCATACCTTCCTTGCCTCTTCTTTCCCCTTGAAGATTGCGTCGATGACGTCGCATTGCTCCTTGGAAATAGACCACTGCCTAGTGACGCAGTATTTGGTTCCAGGAACCAAATCAATTTCATGTCGGACTCCCCGATCCAGTTGTAACCCCATCGGCGGGTTGTCACTAATGACATCTCCAAATTCCTTTAGTAAGGAATGGTAAGGGTACTCAGGATCCGCGAGGATCTTGAGACCGCTTCGGGCATTTAATGCCTGTTTGGTTTGCACCAAAACTGACTCGTCCATCTTGGATGAGGAGTTCAACTCCTCTTCCGGACGCTTCAACACGACAACCTCGTCAATTTCATCTGCTTTCAAAGCAGTCTCAAACTCGTTGAAGGACATCTACTCCAACGACAACAGTTCGCCTACCCCAGGCAGCCGTTCAAGGCTTACGCCTTCTGTGACAACACCTGTCACACTATTCAGCATCCGATAGGACTGCTGAATAGTGGCCTCGGGACTCATCCCGACACCCATATGGGGGGAGTCAATTGCCCCATCTAGTGGAAGCGCCTCGCGCCTATCCACAGAGGTCTCTACCTCTACCACCGGTGGCTCGCCGGTATCACCTACAACGGCGTGGTCGGAATCATTTCCGACGTGCGAAAGAGACGAACTACGGGTCTCTTCGCTTGGAAGCGCCTCGCGCTTAACCACAAGGGTCTCTACCCTACCACTGGAGTCGCCTCAGAGGAATCCACCTCTGCCACTGGAGACTCACCAGTCTCACCGTTAACGGCGTGGTCGGAATCATTTCCGACGTGCAAAATAGACGAACTACGGGTCTCATCGCTTGGAAGCACCTCGCGCTCAACCACAGGGGTCTCTACCCCTACCACTGGAGTTGCCTCAGAGGAATTCACCTCTGCCACTGGCAACTCTCCAGTCTCGCCGTTAACGGCGTGGGTATTAACCACCGAATCCCCCTCGTTAAGGAACTCTTCCTTAACTCCATTGGGAATGATCATTTCAGACATCCCAATCTCTGGTATCTCAGAATCGCGTTGAGCCAATGGACTTAGACTTACAGTCTATCCATGGCTCGTGGCGTTCCAGCCACTTCATGCCCAGAATGAGGTCATACCTCGAGTCCAAATCCAGGACTAGGCAACGTTCTAAGCTGTCGAAGTATGCAAACTTCAGCTTAAGGTCAATCTAGACCTTGGGTACAGAAACCTGTACGCCCGTCGCAAGACGGACCGTGACAACGTCACGAGAACGTGCCTCTAGGGCCTCGGCATACAGCCGACTCTTCTCCACCGAAGCCCGTCTGACATAATTTTCAGACGCTCCAGAGTCTATCAAGACTCTCCAAGGCTTATCAAATCCTTTCACGTCCGAAAGGACAACCAGCAAACCTGGCTGGTACACCAGCTCGGTGCTAGAAAGCACCGTTTCCCTCGGGTCTTTGTGCTGTCGTCCCCTACCCTGGAGCTTAACAGCACTGAGGGATCCCCCAGTAGGGCACCCCGCACCTATTGGGAGTCGTCGTTTCCCGACGGCTTGGGGAAGGGCTTCTTCCCAACCCTTGGTCCCTTATAGCGAGTGTCTCGCTGGGAAGTTTTCGGACATCTGTTCCGCAGATGATCCGTGCTTCCACACAAAAAGCATCTTGGCGGTCCATGCCGCTGCAACATAGCTAAGAGATCTGCCTCGAAGCTCTGCGAAGAAGATTCAGAGTGACTCTTAGCGGGAGGCTTCTCCTCCGCTTCGACCTGAATCAGGTCCATGGGTTCGGGACCCACCTTAGAGGAACGAAAGTTCCTCTCGGCGTTAAACGCCATCTTAAACGCCTCCCCCAAGGATTGGGGTCGGCATCGGAACAATTCCGAACGTGCTGGACCTTCTTTCAGGCCTCCCATTAAGACGGGGATGGACACATCGTCCGAATACGCTTTCGCGTACATCCCTGCCAACAGGGTCTTCAGTTCTTGGACATATGTCTCCAAGTCCCTAGTGCCCTGACGGCACCTCAAAAACGCCAACTGATTCTGGAAAACCAGATCAGGCGTGGCGTACATGTCCATAAGCTTTTGCTTAAGGACTTTCCAGGTTGGGAACACGATCGTGACCGAATCTGGACACGTAAACGCCCATGTACGGGTTTTGCCCGTAAGATGGGTCAGTGCAAGTCCCACTTGCATGTGGTGAAGTGACTGGAATTTACGGTTGAATGTATACGACAAGTATGCATCGGTCGCATACGATTGGATGGTTTTGGCCAATCACGTGATATTTAATGGTCCACGACATCATGGTCCACGACATCATGGTCCACGACAAGCCTGGATAAGTACGCAGGTATGGTCGCATATGATTGGATGGCTTTGACCAATCACGTGATATTTAATGGTCCACGACATCATGGTCCACGACAAGCCTGGATAAGTACGCAGGCCGGGATAATATCGAAGCCAGTGCAGAAGTAACCAAGAAGTAAAAAGGTGAACAGATACTGGAGGTAGATATAGGATTTCTTAATACTTTTAATATAATCAAAATTCCCCCTTTACGAGCAGTCGCCACACCAACCAAAAGAAACATTTTCCAATCCTATACAAAAACTAAGTACAACCCGAGGACACCTTTAAGTGAACGCGTGTTACAGCGTAATAAAGATCCTCTGCGGTTATCTAAGTTGAGGGGAAGCCTGAGTGTTACCAGGAAAGTGTCCATTTTCAGTGACTTTGTATTAGGGTTTGGACGTAAGTACTAAGAACCTGGGAAGTTAAGCAAGAGAAGTGTATTGTATCGCTTCCTTGTGTTGTGTTTGAGTGGAAAACTCAAAAATTTAAGTTCCTTCACGACAACTGGTGCCGCGACCAGGGACTTCACGTCGACTTAATATAATTTCACATACAAAATGGCTTTAGTGTCTACCGAGGGAGATAAAGAGCTGGTTTTTAAGTTACAGCGCTCTCAGGAAGACCGTGAGATAACATACAATTTCTCTGAGGCCTGTGCAAGGATGGCACGATACCAACGGCATATACTGAAGCTACCTGGGGATTCACATAGTTGGTTTTTATTATATTAGATTCTCAAGGTGGCAAAAGCTGCCCCTAGTTTTAGAGTCAGTGAAGATCTTAATTCTTTTGGGGGATTAAAAGAATCAATTGAAGCTATTGAAAAGCTGCTTCGAAATTGTGGCTATTAGTTTGTACGACGAGAAGAATTCGATAATGCATGTGACTTTAATCTGGATCGTACCGCAAAAGATATTGATCTGATGGTGTCACTATTATTAGCGGAAAACCAGTGGGAAACATCCTTGATGTTTTATCGGAAAGAGGCTACGGATATCAGTCCAAACTATTACATTGTGGCAGACACCAGGCATACACCGGTAAAAGAGTCTAAGCCACCGGTCATGCAGGAACTGTGTAATGACGATGAGTTGGAAGACATTGTGGATTGGAGATCAAAAACCGAACGTCGAGTAAGGAAGAAGTTGGAATTTTCCTCGGATGAAGATGAGATCATGTCACCACCACGACCAACGTCGAAAAAACAGTACCCAGTGGTGGCAAATTTAGTCCAGTTGATGCAAGATGGGCATTTAAGTTTGGAGGAGTTGACGAAAATTACCGCATCTCTGTCCGCTAGTCGCACGCCAGATACTACGAGAGGAGCGACTAATGCGACAAACCGAAAATCGGCAGCTCCGGATAGATCATACCCCTAACCACCAAAATTATCAAGATATGGCATGTCGAGTGGAAGACATAATATGCGGGCATCATATGGTCAGCCTGTCACAGCCATTATCCAGAATACAGAAATCAAGGCATTCGACGGTAATAGGCAAGACGCGGGAAGTGCAAGGGCATGGATAACAATATTTCTCCATGTGGCAAACATTTCACGTTGGGATGACGATCAACGGCTAGGGATGTTTGTGGATAGCTTGACGAATACGGCGTCTTGGTGGTATGAGAAGTTAGCGGATACGGTGAATTATGATTGGGATACAGTGATAGACTTGTTTCAACGGAAGTTTTGCGTGGATAAAGTCTTGCTTCGGGTTATGTATTCGAGATTACCCATAAACAAGATGAGCCAGCATCTACATATTTGTATCGGCTAAATGCCGCTGCGTTACGAGCTGGAATGGATTTCCGAGACGTCTATAACGCCTCATTGTTGGAGGAACACATCCAACAATTCTTTGACACTATTCATGATCGTGTCATACAAATGCAGTATCAGCATTTGACATTCAATAATGTTGAAGAATTGGAAAGGGTGCTGACGAAACATGAGGCACGTTTGACAAAGCCAGGGAAGAAAACGACTGCGCGCAAGGGTGCCGAAGTGATATACGAAGATGCGCAACCCAGTGTACACATGATGGGCGGTGAAGTACATACAATGCAGCGGACTCATAATAATAATGATGGGGGCGTGGTATGTGAACACTGAAATCGAAAGAAACATGATAAGGAGAAATGTTGCAAGTTGCAGACGTGTGAGCATTGCAAAACAGTTGGCCACGATATAAAGTATTGTCGTAAGTTCATCGAAGAGACGGCCGAGATGCGGAGCAAGATGAAGTCCGGGGAACTGACCAAGGATCAAGTGGACGAACAGTTAAATGCCTAACCCCACAGTGAGTTGCGACCACTGTCAAAAGAAAAGGGGGGGCATTGTCGAGCAATGTGAAAGAAACACCACGTTCACCCTTCATCATAAAGGAAAACAAGAAAAATAATACATTTTGCATAGAAGAATCACTCACTATGGACGAAGATCAAGAAAAGACGAAAATACAAGAAAAAGAGGATACACAAGTTACATTTGAAGAAAAAGAAGAAGAAAAATAAGACGCATCAGCGAATACCGAAACAGCAGATGCCTCGGCTTATGTCACGCTGGTGGATAAAAGAGAGGGAGAACGGGAAGGATGGCAACGATTGACCGAGACGACACAGCCGGCATATCAAGTATACGTTAGAGGGGCAATTGATGATTTGGAACTGCCGTTAATGTTGGATTCTGGTGCGAACATTTCAGTTTTGCATACCAATGTAGCGAAGATGTTACATATAGCAGTCAGGATGTTTGATACCCCGACTAGCTTTTGTGGTGTAATAGAGAGCACCATTGGCGCAGTTGGTTTGGCCACGGTCAAGATACGGATGGGCCCATCGGTTATTTTTAATTGTGAGATGTGGGTGGCCAACATTGATTCGCAAGCTTTAGCGATACTTGGAACAGATTTCCTGGTGAAGGCGGGAGTAATTCTGAATATGAAGGATCAGTGTTGTCAGATTCCCAATGAAAATCCGCTACCGTTGATGACTCAGGAAGATCGAATCTCCAAGGAATATGTGCAAGTACATGAGCGAATTATGGGGAGTGCTGGTATGATAATTAATTGTACCAGTGTACATGCGGTACAGATGGTCGGAGATAACCCCCCCCGCTGTATATGTGATGGATGGTATAGATCCATTGAAGGTAGATCAGACCAAATTAGAAAGGGAGGTTTACCTGCATGAAGGGGTGGAAATATCGGCTGAAGCTATGGAAGAACAGTTGGCGTTTATACCTGAAGAGGAACAGGGGCCGATAACGCCACCTGATATGGCAAACGCGGACATAGGAGAGCCCGGGATTACCACCAAGGAACAAGAGGACCAGTTACGATCATTTCTATACAAGTATGTTGATGGGTTCATAAGTTCTGGTAATGCGCTGCCACCACCGGCTAGGGGTGTGGTTTGCGATGTGGATGTTGGAGGCAATTCACCTATAGCTCAGAAAGCGCGCAAGGTACCAGCGCATCTCCTACCAAAGTTGTATGAGTTGATACGAGGCCTGTTACAAGCAGGATTAATTAAGCATTCGGAGTCAGCTTGGGCCTCACCAATCGTGATCGTGTTAAAGAAGAAAAAAACAGACATACGATTGTGCATTGATTATCGAGCTGTGAATCAAAAGACAAGACTGATGGTGTATGCCATGCCTTTGATAGATGATCTGATAGACAACTTTGAAGGAGTTAAATGGCTATGTTCGATGGATAATGCGAGTGGGTATTGGGCTATACCTATGACAAAAAGGGCTCGGTTAATTACCGCTTTCATTTGCCCGCTAGGACACTTTGAATGGCTCCTAATGCCACAAGGATTAAAGAATGCGCCGCAAATATATCAGCGTATAGTGGACAATGCCTTGTGGACAATGGTCCGACGCTCACAACAGATGGGGTTGATGTGCAAGATCACGAACGATGATACCACTATGGATATCGATGATGATGTCACATATGTTTTGGAGACGGACGTACCCCTTTCACAAGATGTATTTCATAATGTTCAAGTGGTGGAAGGTGAGGAGCGACCTATCATTGGGAGGCGCTCATACATTGATGACATTACGTTCGGGGCAAGTAATTGGGATACACTGTGTTTAATGCTTAGGAACCTTTTGGAGTCGTTCAAGTATTGGAGAATCACTATAATCTTACCCAAGAGTGCGTTTGGGAAGCACAGTGTGGAGTTTCTGAGTCATCGCATATCTTCAAAAGGAATCGAGGCGTCCCCGCGAAATTTAGAGTCAATTATCAAGATGGCATTTCCACGGACATTAAAGGGGGTTCAGAGATTCACAGGCGGTTTGATTTATTATCTTAGGTTTATCGACAACTTCGCTACGTTAGCAGCATAACTATATGAAGTGACAGACCTGAAGTTAAGGGATGGAACTCAATTGGAACACGCTGAGAAGTCTTTTGCATTGTTGAAGGATCGGCTTGTACACGCACCGTTGCTACGACATATCGAGCGTGCGGAACCATTAAGTGTAATTATATACAGTAATACGTGGGCATTTGGATCAACAGTATGTCAAGAGCAC
>CM047589.1:3792491-3809003 GCA_026184515.1 Peronosclerospora sorghi | reverse complement strand
TGGAGAAAATGAATGAAGTATTAGAAGACATTGCTCCACTAAAGACTCTGAAGGATACGCCTATTATTAGACCAATTCCAGGATTGCGTCGCCAAAGTACTGGATATGTCCTGTCTTTTGATGGTGCGTTACGGATGAAAAATAATCCCAAAGGCACGTTTGGCATGATAGTATGGGAGTTACCCACCTGGGGGGTGATAGCCGCGGAATACGGAATTCAAGATAACCTCACTGTGAATGACAGTGAATATCATGGGTTGATCGGAGTATTGCAGCTTGCGCAAGTACATCATATAAACAATGCAATAGTATGTGGAGACTCGAGGTTGAAGATTGGACAAGTCAATGGAGATTTACGCTGTAACCATGCTTCGTTACTAGTCTGGCTAAATAGAGTGCACTCGCTGGTCGAAACTTTTGAGGCGATTAGTCTAGTGCATGTGGTACGCAAGTATAACCAAGCGGCAGATTTCCTCACACAGTGCGCAATGAAAGAACAAAGAGCAGGGAAGCTCACAAGTGAACAACAAATGATGGACCTGAAATCGTTGAACCGATTACCAGAGTTATTGTATGCCAATGCAGATGGTCCTCCAGAAAGGGATAAGATTGAGGACATCGCAGAGGAGATTACTCAACCGACTGACAGCAGTGGTGGTAATTCAAGTGACGAAGCGCAAGTGGATACCACGGAAGTCAGTGTATGGGGAGATGATGGACATCAATCACCACAAGTATTTGTAATCACTCGCAGCATGGGTAAACTGAAGAAAGGACATTGTCAATACCCAGGAAGTGGGACCGTGGAACAAGGGGTGGATATAGAAGAAGAGACGCACTCTGCGAAAGACGGTACTGTCGAAGCTAAACAAAGCCGCGAAGATACAGAAGAGGATCCCTATGAAACAGCGCCCGCCATTAGACTTGAGCGAATAGCATTAACTCAGAATGATGACGATTGGTGTGGGAAGGTTATAGCGTATCCGAAGGGAGAAGATGACAAAATAAACTCCGCCAGCGAATGTAAAAGGGTGGCTCGGCATGCGATAATGTATGTATTGGACAGTAAAAATGTTCTATATTACGTCGCCTGCACACGAAGCAGAACTGAGGACCAAGTGTGGAGTTTGGTCGTACCATCTATATTGCAAGAGGATGTGTTACATGCCTACCATGTTGAGATTGGTAGTGGGGCGTACCAAGGAGTTGGAAAAGTCTATACTCGTTTGAGGTCTAAGTATTACTGGAGAGGAATGTATGCCCATATCGAAAATTATATCGCAGCATGTGAAGATTGTGCCACAGCTAAAGGAAAGCCGAAATACCAGGGGCGTACTAGTGGCAATATTGTGGCATCAAGACCCTTTCAGATTCTGGTCATGGATTTTGCATTACCTCTACCACAGACCGCTATGGGTCATGAAGCTTTATTGCGCTTTATCTGTCTGTTTTCTGGATATGTGATCCTTATCCCAATGAGCACCACTACAACCCAGGATGTGGCAGAAGCATACATGGTGGGTGTCTCCAAGAGATTTGGAGCGCAAGAAATGCTAAGACATGATCGAGACCCAAGGTTTATGAGTTCGGTATTTAGGAGGTTTAATCGGATGCTGAAGCAGAAACAGAGGCCTACATTGGCATATCGGCCACAAGTCAACGGCAAAAAAAAACAGGAGAGATCGGTGCAGACAGTGATTAAGGCAATAAAATGCTATATAACGGATCCAGAACAGAGAGATTGGGATGAATATGTGGCACCACTGTAATTTGCTTTAAACACTTCAGTAGATCTACAGCACCATAAAACTACATTCTATCTGGTACATGGATGGGAAACCCGAACCACGATGGAGGCGATGGTACCGCCAAAGGATCAGTCTGTCACGGAACAAGATGCATTAGATTGGAGGTTAGCTGTAAATAAAAGGCACATGGAGGCCCAAGAGCAGGCAGCCATCATCCGGGAACAAGTTAGTAAAGAAAGAGCCCAACATCATAACGAGAAAGTCGAGTCAAAGCTATGGTCGACTACAAAAACCGCTTACCGTACTGGAGAGTTAGTATGGCTGTATCACGATTTGGTTAAGCCAGGGTTGGTAAGAAAGTTGGCTCACTTGTGGCATGGCCCATACGTGGTGGATGAACGGGTGAATGATATGGTATATCGGTTAGTGATACCAACAGCTGAGAGTCGAATATTCCCGTTAGTGCACATTGCTAGGCTGAAGCCTTATATCAGCAAGATGAGACGGCCCCGTGAAAGATTCAGACCAAGGATGCGTAAGAGTTAGATGAAGAATTACTTCCGGAAGATTCCTGGTATGAACCTTGAAGAGACAATGAATGGGAAGTGGGACGTATCGTGGATTGTCGAGTGAAACAGCGGACAAGAAACGGGCGTCGGGTGAAAGAATACCTTGTCAAGTGGAAGGATACCGAGGAGATGACGTGGGAGCCCGAAGACAATCTTTCATGTACCATACTCTTGTATGAGTTTGATGCGCAGCGAGCTTGGGAGAATAGACACTACGCAGCCCAGACGGCAGAAGAGGACATCACTGAAGGGGAAATGTAGACGCCTCAGCAGAGTAGAAGGGTGAAGAGGAGAGACGACGGCAGAGATAAAAAGAAGATAACAAGAAGTCGAATCAAACAAGAAAAAGAAGCCCCAGAAGATGTAGTACATCCCTATCACGGACCCACGTTGGTTGTGATGAGTAGAATGCGGATCCAAGTTGGTTGCATTAGGGGACAGTTAGAAGATACAAACACAAACAAAAATATAACAGAAAGACGCATGTTTGAACATAATTGGAAGATGTTTGGAATATGTGGATACATTACGTGATTACCTATGTTGAATGGAGCTATATAGCTAAATAATGAACATAATTTGGATAGTGAGCCCATACGGGCTCAATGACTTGATGATTTGATGTGGAGAGTGCGCGAAGAGATGCCTATCACGGTCCAAGAGGTGAAAACCCTGTGCATCCCACACAAAATACGACAAGATAACAATAAACCAGCACAAGATCGTACGAAGAGATACTTCACTAGGTACTAAGGGTGCAAAACCCGTACGGCGGCAACAAGATGATACGAAGAGATACCTATCACGGTCCAAAAGGTGAAAAACCTGTGCATCTAACATAGAACAAGACAAACTCATGAGAAACAAACGCTAGACCGTACGAAGAGATACTTCACGAAGTCCTAAGGGTGCAAAACCTGTACGGCGGCAACAAGATGATACGAAGAGACACCTATCATGGTTCAAAAGGTGAAAAACCTGTACATCTAGCATAAAGCAAGACAAAATCATGACAAACCGGCGCTAGACCGTACGAAGAGATACTTCACGAAGTCCTAAAGTTCAAAACCTGTACGGCGGCAACAAGATGATACGAAGAGATACCTATCATGGTTCAAAAGGTGAAAAACCTGTACATCTAACATAAAACAAGACAAAATCATGACAAACCAGCGCTAGATCGTACGAAAAGATACTTCACGAAGTCCTAAGGGTACAAAACCTGTACGACGGCAACAAGATAAAACGAAGAGATACCTTTCACGGTCCAAAAGGTGCGAAACCTGTACATCTAGAATAACATGATATGATAACACCTGTGCATCAACGAATCCCGTACGAAGAGATACCTCACGAGGTCCCAAAGGTGCAAAACCTGTATGGAAAAGCACAAGGTGTTAATAAAAAACAAGCGAGCCACAAGGAAAGTAAACCTTAGTGTCGAGGGCCGCTAGGAAAAAGACAACCGGTTGGGGTGTTAGCGGTGCGAAACCTGCATAACAACCATGAAAGACACAGGAGTAGGAAATGACTGAGCTCAAGCAGTATCAGCAGAGCCTCAGCATGATGGGGTAGGAGTCAAGTATAAACTTGTCCCCAGAAGTGTAACGAAGCGAGTGAACCACCTGTTACACAGAGGAAGGTGATACATATTAAGGGAAGAAGAAGAGAGTATGATGCTATGGTTGGAAGGGCACTCACCGGATGGAGTCATACATGACAAGTTGTTGGATTTCGGAGTACACGTGCGTAAGTTTGAGGACGCGCGGACTACCTGTGGAGGCTGAGCATAGTATACCTAATTTTGGATGAGATTATAACGGGATTTTCAAGTGGAGTTTTCTGGCCAATCACGGGATATTTCATGGTCCACGACATCATGGTCCACGACATCATGTTCCATGACATTATGGTCCACGACATCATGGTCCATGACATCATGGTCCACGACAAGCCTGGATAAGTACGTAGGATATGATCGCATACGATTGGATGGTTTCGGCCAATCACGTGATATTTAATGGTCCACGACATCATGGTCCACGACATGATCGTCCACGACAAGCCTGGATAAGTACGCAGGATATGGTCGCATACGATTGGATGGTTTTGGACAATCACGTAATATTTGGCCGTCCACGACATCATCGTCCACGACGTGATCGTTTACGACACGACCGTTTACGACAGTAAATCCCAGAGTGTGATTGGTCTAAAGGTGTCAGGCTAACTTAATGACACACTAGTCTTAAAGGAGTTAACGCTAGGAGAATCATCGAGGGTTGCAATCGGAACGGCAGAAGATGAATAAAGAAGACATGATACACACATTGTTGAGTCTAAAAGAGTCGGGAGGCCCAACCAGTGGAAGAGAACACAACGGGGAAGAAGTCTGCATCTCAGGGGCTATCCCTCGTAGTATGGCCGGACTACAACCTGTGACTAAACGAAAGTCTGCACATACACACCCTTCTGAATGGACCAACCATGAGAAGGAGGAGTTGCTACGCATACAATGTGGGAGTAAGAATCGGAAGAAGTCAGTCTCCGAGATAAGGAACTTATACAATCAGCGGTGTCAAGAAGAAGGATGGACCAAGAGAACAGAAGCTAGTGTTGAGATTATGCTAAGGCGATTGGGATCTAAACGGAAAAGGGATAATGAGTGTACTGAGGAGGAGATGAAGTGGTTGACAGAGATAATAGAACAAAAAGCCACCACCACTCATATGGCTGAGCTGTATCCGGTGCAGTTCCCACAAGCTAAGAAGATGCACACCAGAACATCTGTACAAAATAAGATACAAGCCTTGCGCCTACGCCAGAAGGATATGGGAAAATCCCGGATACTATTGGATAGGGATGATAATCAACGTGAAGACAGAAAAAGTAGCAGGAGATGGACCCCACAAGAGGATCTTATATTGAAAGAAGCGATCGAACGTGGAGAAATGGGTGTGAACTTAATTGCTAAGAAGTTACGTGACACATTAAGCACGGACAGACTCAAGTACACGCCGAGAACATATGAAGGAATCAAACAAAGACTCCATCGATTGAAACGTAGGGTACAGAGCGTCGAGAATGCCGTTACAAGACCAGGTCCACAGTCGGAACAAGAAATCTCTACGAACGTCGAGGAAGAGCAACGTATCGCGGATTATGAGATACCAGGGAGCCCGAATCCATAATCAGGAGAATAAGGAGAGTCAGAAAGTGCGCAAGATGTTGTGTTGACTCAACTTGAATTACATAGGATGGGTGCTGAAGGTGTCAATACGTGTAAAGATGTGGAGCTTGCAGACGCAATACAAGAAGCAGAAGAGACCAACTCCAGTGAAAACGCCGAACAGCAAGAAATGGTGGACGAAAACACATTGGAATCATCATTGAGTGAGAGACAAATTGACAGAACCTTAAACGATGATGGAGAATCAAAGCGAGACAAATCCACGAACATAGATCTTATAGAGTCGACGGAAGGTCCAAATGCAAGTCTTAGTGGAGACGATGCGGAAGAGACCGAGACCAAAGAGGATGAGCTTCCGTATAGACGAGATTTCGGTGTGCCAGAGGAGAAGAATAAGTGCGCCTCGGAAGGCATAGACTTTCCTACAAACACTGTGCACACCTATGAGGAGATGTGTAGAGAAAATCCGCACAATCTTATTCCGACGTCATCAGAAGTGTAAGGGGAATCAGACATGGTGGAATAGTTGGTGTTGAATCAACGTGAACGACAAAGAATGTCAGCTGAGGATATTAATGTATGCGGAACTGTGGAGATCGGAGAAGGTACATTGCAAGCAATAGAAAAGACAAACTCCGGTGAAACCTGCAAAGGTCAGAGGTAGGGGGATGATAAAATAGTGGTACCAGTGCGAAACGAAGAACGACGTGACAACACTCTAACCAATGATGGATAGTCAAAACGAATCATCCCCACAGCCATAGATTTAACAGAGTCGGCGGAAGACTCAAATTCAAGTCTTTGTGAAGGTAATGAAGAAAAACTAGTAACTACCGGAGATGAGTTACCAAATAGACAGGACCTCAGTGGACCAGAAGAGGCGAGTAATTGCGTTTTCGAAGAGATAACTCCCACTGCAAGCACAGTACAGGACTATGATGAGGTGTGTGGAGAGGTGATGAATAACTTACTCCGATGACTGACACAAACACAGAAGCGTTCAAGACGGTTATGAAGAGGAAAGAAAATATAGAAGTTATACGTTTAAGGAAGGGCCACTCACAGCAGATTGTCGAGAGTTGGCGTGGCATAGTATATGTAAGCAAGGATCAACGGCAAGGCAAGTAATAACGCATATGTCGGACATGGAAAGGAATTGGTGCCAGGAAGTCGAAAAAAGCACTGTCAGCCCGGGAACTATCATAAGTGAGAGACGATCACTGGAGTTACACAAAGAAATTGGTATGAGACGACAAATCAAATCCATCTCCCCGGAGGATGTAAGAAACGTATTGTTTGCTGTCACGTTATTACTACGAGATTTAGCGTCTCTAGTGGTTTTTCTACGCGAATGTTGGGGTGGTGGTTATGGACCTTGCAGGGATGACTTGTGTAGTCTAACATATGATGTGACAATACCACAATTTCAATACCAAGGAAGTTGCAGACATTGGTTATATGCAAAATATCGGAAGGTGTATCTGGACGATTTCACATCAGTAAGTGATTACCTCCTCATTATGTGTCTAGTGACACATCTAGATGCATATTGGGCCACTAACCCTGAGCAATACGACTGGATAGCGGATGATGTTGATGCAACCTTCAAGCTTCAGGTGTTATCATACGGCATTGGGCAATGTTTAGCCAAACGATGGAATACTTACACCAATGATAATGGCACAACTCATTTCATGCCATTAATGAGAGGAGTAATGTACCTGCACATAGCCGGAAATGATATACATGAACATATAAATACGAGTACAGAAGATTTACAACGATGGGATTATGGACAGATATGCGTTCCACAAGGAAGAAACCTGGAATTTTTAGGTTGGGGGATAATATGTTCTGTAGGATTCAGACATATTATTCTAACCACAGCCCCAGGAGGACGTATTCACAAGAACATAAAAAAATTACGATGGATACCCAAGGTCAATAATATGAACTACGTCGGAAGATTCGGAGCGATAGATAAGCTGACCAGAGGTTCACCACCAGAAATTTTGGAACTAATAGTTCGACGGGAAACTGTTCAATCTCTGAGGAGTTCATCAGTAATGGATGATGCAGAACAAACACCAGTATAGAAGACATTTCAGCGCAGCCTGGACAGGTATCAAATGGAAGTGATCCGTGCATCAATAGAGACGAAAGGGATAGTGTTGGCTCGTGGCCCTTATGGATGTGGGAAGACATCCACAATTACTGCTGTTGTGCTGTCTTTATTGGCAATTTTCCCTTCATATCGGATTGCTATCGTGTCCGAAACCAATGCAGCTATTGATGAAGATCTGAAAAGGTTGATGGATTCAAAGCAGTTGGACGATCGAGATATAGTTCGGCTGGGAGAAATAAAGGGCACTATGTTAGCGCCAGATGCTGAGAAATATCGACGAAGGTTCATTTCTGAGATACTACGACGAGAGCGCCAATCATTCGAAGGGTATGTGAATCGGAAAGAGATAGCTCCCAGACTGAAAATAAAAGAAAAAGATGCATTGGATGGAGCACGTGTGATTGTTGCTACTTTGGCTCAATTGGGGCGACCAGATCTCTCGAACTTGCTCTATGGAGTGATTATCAATGATGAAGGTGCACAAACAGCAGAAGTGGTATTATTGCAAGCTATTAGACCGTGGATAAAAGTGATTATCTCTGTGGGAGACCCGTACCAGCTGTTTGCATACTCTCCTATGGATGAAAGAATAAAGCATCGATTCCTTGATGGCTTACGTCGTCATAAGATTACGTGGGGGTTGATACATTCCATGGAACATTATCGAGCGATGAGGAAGATATCACCTGCATTCCCTGGAGTTACTATGACAGCAGAATTTAGGAGCCATCCTATGATCACGAGATTGTTGCAAACATTTTACCCATACACTATTCGAGATCGAGCCTATAACTCACAAGATTATCTGGACCCAATGCATCTGAAGCATATGGAAACACTTAATTGGGCAAAGCCGGATGACCGCTACCCTTCTCGAGTGAAGAAAATGTTGGGGAGACATCGTGTCGTGTGGGTTAGCTCTCAAGAATGGGTTGAAGAACGCGAGTGCACCATGTATAAGCATAGAAACGTTATTGAATTGGCAATAGTGGTGCATGTATTGGACGAAGTATGGTCGGTTTTACGGGCTGAAGCACGAAGATTGGGTATCGTTATAAAAAAGTCAGTTTTGATAATATCCCCATATCAAGACCAAGTCTCAGCTATGAGGAGATAGTTGCAGTATTTAAATGTAGTGTATGCAGACCATCTAGATATCGAAGTAGCTACTACCGACTCTAGTCAAGGTCGAGAAGCAGAGATTACTATTGTTACCATGGTGCGTTCACATACTATCGGGTTTATGAAAGGAAACCCCTCGAGATCGTTGGTATCACTCAGCAGATCACGTGATTACCTATTCATTGTGGCTGCACGATATGTATTCAAGCAAGATGTCGATTGGGATCGGATGATGGAAGTGTGTGAAAGATATGATGTTCCTTGTTTTGTGTCCACTATGACGGACATTGAAGCACGTCAATATTTGAAGTGGAGGTAATGAAATGGCGGTACAGACAAGCGATATAAATGGGTTGCTTGCTTTTGCTCGCTGGCGCTGAAGCTGCGCAAGGGGCGGTTGTGGTGAAGTGACTGGAATTTACGGTTGAATGTATACGACAAGTATGCATCGGTCGCATACGAGTGGATGGTTTTGGCCAATCACGTGATATTAAATGGTCCACGACATCATGGTCCACGACAAGCCTGGATAAGTACGCAGATCTGGATAATATCGAAGCCAGTGCAGAAGTAACCAAGAAGTAACAAGGTGAACAGATACTGGAGGTAGATATAGGATTTCTTAATACTTTTAATATAATCAAACTTCCCCCTTTACGAGCAGTCGCCACACCAACCAAAAGAAACCTTTTCCAATCCTATACAAAAACTAAGTACATCCCGAGGACACCTTTAAGTGAACGCGTGTTACAGCGTAATAAAGATCCTCTGTGGTTATCTAAGTTGAGGGGAAGCCTGAGTGTTACCAGGAAAGTGTCCATTTTCAGTGACTTTGTATTAATGTTCGGACGTAAGTACTAAGAACCTGGGAAGTTTAAGCAAGAGAAGTGTATTGTATCGCTTCCTTGTGTTGTTTTTGAGTGGAAACCTCGAAAATTTAAGTTCCTTCACGACATGCAGGTGATCAGCGGTCACATTCGCTGTGGCGAATGCCGTTTCGACCTCTCGCAGCCACACATAAAGGTTGTCACCCTTCTCCCCGGTGAACTCCTTTATCTTAAATGATAATGGGGGACGCATCCCCGTGGAACGACTTGCACCTAAACTCGCCTCATGGGCGATGAGGGCATTGACCCTTGCCTTTACGTCCTCAAGGCCCTGCTTCACTAGGAGCTGCATACTCTCGTCACCCAGTGAGGATAACAGCCTGTTAAAGGCTTCCTGCTGGACGAGGGTTAACCTATCCCAATCGTCCTGATTCATCCCTTGCAGAGGATGCCTTAGCCTACCAACGCAGGTGTTGGATTGACTACAAGTGCTACCAGATATAGCCGGGTGCGTACACGCACGGCGCGGCTAGCGCATAGAGGAAAACTTTCCTTTAAGCGGCGTTCGCCGCTACTTAGCCGATACGCCCTTATAAAAGGGCTTAGTAAGAGATAACTCTCTTACTCGGGGCCAAGATTCCCACTTTGGTTTACTATTAGCTTTCGCTAATGCCTGAACAAAAGGCTCCCTTACTAAGGGGAGAACTCCCCTTACTCTACTCCACTCACTACACGCGCGACCGGTCGAGGTCGAGAGCTGGTAGTCGGTTAAGTGAAATGTAAACTGAATGTATATTTAATATATAATTAGCCTAAATTAATTTAAACTAATGTAAACTATATGTAATACTAATTAGAACTTACTAAATTCGTACCTAGCTAAAATGTAGTGTACAACACCTGTGTACCAACACGTGGCCGGCTGCCACGCCATCACCAAGGGATCCTGGCTGATTGGTTAAAATAAACAATGGTCCAAAACCTTTCGGACCGGTCAATACTGACCCCAACCGTAGTGTAATCACGTACACCACCTACTAAATGTGACCCGAATGTAACCCTGCTACAGAGGAGATGTTGGCGGATTTACTGACCAAGGACTTGGGAGCGCAGCGTATTCAAGTGTTGCGTGCAGCTCTAGGCCTGCAGTGATGGTGTCACAGCCTCCGGTCTTCCAGGAGGAGAGTTGGAAGAGTGTGTATCCATTTTGGACTTTGCACTCTTCCGTATAGTGGAATCCCATTGGCTGTTCAGGTAAGCCATACATTTATTGCATATAACAGCAGTTACGAGATTAAGTTGCATTAGGACTGGATAGTGACTTAAGTAACTATACATAATATATCTTACGTTCCGTTTTGCATGTAAATTAAGAGTACACGCACTGAACTCTCTGTGGCCACTACGCGACGCACGCCTCTACGCACCTTCCGCTGATCCTCCCGCACTGAAACTTCGTCAGTAGGTGAGTCTTGATCGCGTGAAGTGCACGAAACTATTTTTGGTTGATTTTAACAAGGATGTCGTCACTGTCGTTGGGACAAGCATCTATCAAGAAGGAAAGCGACTGCCAACGTTCGCGTGTGAAAGGCATCAAACGTATTTTTTTGTTTCTATTCTAATGCGTGAAGCCACTTCTGAAGGGTCGCCCTACCGGCAGTTTCTAGAATTTATATTGGTCAAAAGTACGTGGGTGTGCCCGTAGGGCGGAGGGGTGGTGCCGGTAGGGCGACCCTTTAAATAGGGACTGGCTATTTCCAGCCCCCCTCGACTATTTCCCCCCCCCCAATTTTTGTCGGACGAAAAACCGAATTACTATTATATTAATCACCAAGGTCAAAACTAAGCGGCTGCAAATGTGAGCTAATGGACAGCAGTTGCAGTGATAGAAAAGAAAAATAGTTTAGTCGTGCACTAGAGTCGTCTATGCCCAGTTTCTCGCGAGTGATACAGCTCAGAGTTGTCCTTGACAACAATTCAATGTGCACTTACATTACCGAAGATGTCGCCAATATTTTGAATCGTTATTTGTCCCTCGGTTATCATGTCTCTCATTGGAAACCCTTCAAGTAAGCAAGGAGTCATTTAAGTCCTGTACTTTGGCAGGAGAACCAAGCTCAGATCATTCTGCGCATCAAGAGTTAAATTTGCAAGTATGATTGTCGAATGCGAGTATTGCGGAGAAGCTACAGAACGTGACGTAAGGCAAAAGAGACTGGGGGTGATGAACCTGCAACTGTCTCTCCCTGTGAATGTCAAAGCCGACGCAAAGTGGATGTCTCTTCAATCGTAACTTGGGCAGAAGACTTAAGAATAGTGAGTAACAAGGAAAAGCTAGGACTCAGGAGAGAGCATTCCAAGTTGTCAAGTTCTAGCATGAGGTCTACACTGCTGTTTACTCGACCATTGACAATCACAAGTCCAGCATTGGAGGTACCTAGAGTAGGGTACGAAATAAGACTTCATGGTTCTATGGCTGGTCACTTGGATGAAAGTACTCCTGGGGCTAAGAGTTCGGTTTACATTGAACAGTGCTTTGTATGTGGCCTTGTGGTCGATGGAATGATGCACACCCATTGTATTCGTCACAGGTCATATGGCTCTGATCACTGTGCAAAGTTAACACTGGAGATGAAAGACACAGCTCCTGGTTCTATGTTTGCATATTCAACTGAGAGAATGATGGACGCTTCAGTATTCGCTGACCTACTCCGGAAGAACAGAGCAACTTTGGCTATCACTAGAGTCAAGGAGACAAGAGAGAAGATGGGACCTTGGATTGTCATATTTCATGAGCATGAGCCAGGCAACTCTTCTAGGGTGGAGACACAATGGAATTTTGACTCTAGACCTTCAAATTATGAGGTACGAACAGGCTTGCAAATGTTCTACGAGGAGTTCTATGGGCCAACGGAAATGACAAGATTCATATCGCGCGAGTACGTAGATCGCATAAGTAGATACAAGAGAAATGTCCACGATCAGAACTCCTTTGTACAAGCTGATTGCGTTTATATGCTGAAGGTAGACGGAGAGAATTCATTGGCAATAGATGGCGGTTACTTCATATTTGTGAGTAGGTTTGACATTAAGATGACAATCACGGGCTATCATGCAAAGAAAACGTTGTCCACGTGGTCAAACAGGCCTGACATTCTTCAGTGCGAGCTCTTGGCTTCTAGTCGTCTCGTTTACATTGACACGAAAGCTAGCTGTGAGCCGTTATGCCAATGCATCGTCCATATGCCACAAATTTATTGTCGATTCCTATTTCGTTCGCTGACCTACAGTTGTTATTCCGCAAAAATCATGGGAAATTACAATTGGCTCTAGATGAGTTGAATAAGCAGGAGATTGAAGCTGATGGTGTCATTGGTATTTGCAAGCGCCTGGGCACAACATTCAGGCTTAAGAAACCGACTGTGGACTTGTTAGATCATGATGGAAAACTTGTGGCTGGTTCGTCATCTAAGCCTGTCAATGTTGGACTCTAAATGATGCCAGGAATGCAAGAGGGGTATGTCTATGAGTGCCAGTTGCAAGTCTCATCATCCGATTCTTACTTTGTCGAGAGATTTTGTTACAGGTCTGATAACCAGTATGCAAGCTCGAAGCACGCCCTTGAATCCATAGTCTTGAATGCTTGCGGTCCAGCTGGCTATGACACTTCTGTTAGCCGTTACGTTACTGAACTTTGATTTCTGCTGAGGTCTTATCAACACGAGTGGTCCAAAAATAGACGAACGCGCGGGAGACTTGTTATTTACGTTGGCACTGGACGTTGTCAATCGCGGACATTCCTTGATGACGACAGTGTAAGCTTTCTACTATGAGATCCCAACATAGCTGGCCTTAGTAGACTGAACAGAGGCAAGATAAGAGACATTACGGCTATCGATAGTGAATAAAGGTTGACAATGCTAAAGCGGTTGAACAAAGATCTCGCTCGTACGGCAGTATTCAAGGGCAAGGTAGATGATTTCTTCTCTGACTCCAAGATAGTTGATTACGTCGTGTACAATTGCGTGCCACTGGTTTTCAGCTTCTCTGTTGGTAACACACTAGAATTTTGCAAAGGAATAGGGCAATGGGAGCTACGATAACTGGATGCGCTTCCTTCTATGACAATGCATACGACAATGAGGAGGTGATCAACTGCTTTGGTGTTACTATGCGAATCAATGACAAGGGTCCCAACGCATACCGCTGACTGAGTACGGTATGAGCAGAGCAAAAAAAAAATATCAGAAACAAAAATTGGTGGTCCCGCTTCGGACTTCATCGATGCCGGCGATACCCATCCGCCCAATCGGCTGCCCACTTAAACAAAAAATGGTCCCGCTTTGGATTTCATCGATGCCGGCGATACCCATCCGTCCAACCGGCTGCCTTCTTTGCGAATCCAAAACGCTGATACCTCCGCTGATGCACAACCAAGCCACAATGGATCTGCCTGTGGATATCCGGCATCACCCAACAACTCAGCTGGCCGGAAATGGATTTCGTTTTCAAAATACAGACAGATTGGCTCGCCTGCCGAGGCAGCCACAAATGGCAGGTATGTGGTGGCTTCACCACCATCTGCCACAACGATAACTGGACGATCGTATGTCGTAGCAGTCAGAATGGCTCAGTCTGGTAACGCAAACCGTTTGTGCCGCGGAGCCCTCGCTTTCTGTCCCGTCTAGGATATCTGCTCCGCCAGTGTGATTTCTCGAAATCCAATTGTTTGAAAAATGGTATCCCAATACTCCTCACGTTCAAGATATGTGTGGAGCAGATCAGAGCAAACTGTTTTTGCCAGCTCCCAATCCTTGCACCTGTTTTTGCGGCAGCAATATGGCGACCAACAGCATAGTACCCGCAATGTCCGTCACCTGGAACGTTCTTGATTTGGCTGTAGATTCCATGCCATGGATCGATCGCAGGCCCACTGGGCGCCGGTTTTATTTCTGTTCTGACATTTGGTTAACCTGGCTTTGTTTCCATCTTGACGTTTGGTTTGCTGTCTGTCTGTTTTGCCTTCGGTGGATTTTTTTTCCTACGCGGTTTCTTTTTATCTACCTCAAATGCCGACGGGTCTCGCTTTACCGACGATTTGGGCTTGCTCTTTGCACCAACGGGTCGGCCTTTCCGTTTCACCACCGCTGGTTTAGAAACGTGAGGTGTCGTCTCAGTAAGAAGCTTGTCAATAATTGCCATTCCAACCGCCTCTTGCGCCAGTGACCACTTGCTGTGCGTAAGTCGAAGTTTTTCAATTGTTAACTCGAAATTTTCGTCTCCCAGAGGCACTGCGGACACGGGTGGCAGCACTTTGCGGACAACATGATGCATATGATATCAAGAGTCTTGAAAGATACCTTTCCTAACAGTAAATGACACCACGTGGCTGAACGGTACCGCGTCGGGATTCGCATACGTTCCGTGTCTTGCTTGGTGGCAAAGACTCGCACGTGCTGATCAATGAAGTGCTAAATTCGCTCACCAACATAGTACAGGTCGCCAGTACTGACTTGCAAATACTTTTTGAGTGCAGCATGCGCCCCCTCGACGAATGATGTCACAGTAAGGCCCCGGTGCGTTTGTGTATTTGTCCATGCGGCCACAAATTTCTCCTTGTGAACAAGCCAGGTGTCATTGATGTAATCGATCAACGCAGTCGATTTTTCACACATATCATACAGCTTATCCTTATTCGTCTCGTAAGCGTCAACTGTTTCTGAAAAACATAGTGCTTTCCAATATTTCAAAATTCGTCTTTCCAGACATCTTCCTGAGACGAATCACATTCGTGGACAAACGTTTTGGCTGCCTTGGCAAGAACGTTGTTATTGATATGCCATATGCAGTAAAGGTGGCAGACTCGTCCTAGAAACGCTTCCTCGATTGCCGATCTCAGTCCGCCATCAGCATCTGTCACAATGACGTGGGGACATCTCGATTCCGCCGTATACCTTGCTTGCAATGTGCTTCAGAGCCCACAAAAAGTCAGCAGCAGACTCGCCGCTAAGAAAGACAAAGGCAACCGTAAATGTTGTATCGAGCCCGGTACGTCCAATTGCATGGAGTAACGGCATTTGAAACCGGTTTGTTTGTAAGTGTTGTCAATCATCAGGACAGAGTTATAGCGAACTGCTAGCTCCACCGTTGCTGTGTAGGCAACTAGCAGGCGTTCGACACAACCATCTGCATTGCACATCAGGGCATGCGTGACTTCCTTCTCCCGAAGGTCTTCCAAAAGAGCATTGATTGGTGTCCGGCCCGCTAGCTGCTTTTGCCGATACTTGCTTTTAGCATTGTAGATAGTTTTTGCATTAGCCAGGCAGATTTCATCCTTTTGTCGCAACGCAACCAAAATCTGGCGGGTCGGTACTCCAGCTGCCGTCAGCGAATAAACCGTTGCCTTCTCACCACTGTTCAATCGGCGTCGGCGTGGGTGGGCACTCATAGACTCCACCAATTCATGGTTGTGGACTCCGCTTCGAAGTTTAAGTGTCCACGTTCCATTTTTGCCATTCGCCGTCACACGCCAAGGACATCCATTTGCACGGGAAGCTGAATTTCGCCGTTTTGCCTCATTCGTATTCTGACCACGGTTGCGATAATTGGTACCCCTGTCACAGCCGATTGTCACACGACATCTTTTGGTGTCGGAACGCAGGATGGTGCTTTGGAAACCGTGCCGATGCGCATACTTTTCTACGTGGGTCTCCAGCGCACTCCGTGATGCAAATGTTTCGCTGTCGTCGAGTTCAATTTCTTCTAACGTTTCGCTTTTCTCTGCGGTTGTTGATGCTTGTGCCAAGCTCAACATAGTCTATGCTGCTCCTACTTCGTTCATCTCGCTTGACACGTCCCTGAAGTCACAAAGAACGTCAGCGTGACTGTGGTGAAGTGGCTGAAATTTATAACAGAGTGTATACGGAAGGTA
>CM047589.1:3758649-3792481 GCA_026184515.1 Peronosclerospora sorghi | reverse complement strand
AGAGGGGTGTATTCTATCGCCTCCTTGTGTTGTTTTTGAGTGGAAGTATCGAAAATTTAAGTTCCTTCACGACATGACGATGTTCAGGTTCCCCACAGTTGGTCTGTGTGTATTAGCAAATCAGACGGCTCCATACCTTCCATACGCTAAGCCCAACGATGAGGAGTCCTCAGGCACAGTCTCTACGTCCGTGTTTTCACCACAGAAGTGGGTAACAACCAGTTCAATAATCGCTTAGTACCGTGGTGTTGGTCTACTAGCCATGACTGCAGAAGTAGCCATTCAGCCCACCTGGAAGGTTTATCAATTCTTGACTGCACTGCTGTTGCAAATTCACGTGTCAACCATTTTTTTTTCTGTAGGTCCTGTTTGATGGATAGGGGAGATCGCAGAACATGCCCGCC
Source organism: Peronosclerospora sorghi (assembly GCA_026184515.1). Lineage (NCBI taxonomy): Eukaryota > Oomycota > Peronosporomycetes > Peronosporales > Peronosporaceae > Peronosclerospora > Peronosclerospora sorghi. The sequence goes on along the minus strand of CM047589.1, from coordinate 3,792,077 downwards.
GCCGTCAACGTCAACGTGGACCGCATGATCGTCAGTCAACATGGGAGCGTGGAAAAAAAGAAGCACTATACTAGAACACGAATCAACCTGACACGGCGCTTCCTGACCTTAAAGACACTGCTTAGCGTTGTTGGTTGAAGTGCTGAAAGTAGGATCGTGCAGCGGGGAAGTTGGTGCAAGCGCGCAGAGGTGGTGAGGGTGCTAGGGGTGGGGTGGAAATAGTCGAGGGGGGTGGAAATAGCCAGTCCCTTTAAATATATAGAAGTAGATGTAAGTAGAATACTTATCTATCCAACTACAGAAGTCCCTCCGAAACTTTATAGCCTCGGTGGAAGGTGGACCCTATAATGTATCGGTGGGTATACACTAGCCGAAAAATCAGTCTATAAGATTTCCACATAGGAACGACAGCGGTGGAAGCCAAAACTTATAAAGTACAGGAATTTATCAAGTAGCAAAGGATAAGATTTTAGAGGGATGACCGTATATAAGATTTTGGTCCTACACTATCTGGAGACATGGGTACCTAGTAACAGGTCCAAAATAATGTCTTTAGCAGAAGTCATCGCTGTCGATGTGGACTCGTCGTCTTCTCTCTCTCTCTTCGTGCACTGCCATCGCAACGCCACTCCTTCGTCTCCACCACTCGATTCTTCATCCTCCGTTCTCCTTGTGCAGCTAGTGGATCCGCCGATGTTGTACGAAGCGAAAGTCGCTTCCTGTCAAAAACCTCGGGCGCTCGATTGCTCGGGCGCTGACTACGTAGCAACGGTAGAATCAGAACTGACTGCGTCCGTATCGGACCAAGCACCCCGCTTCGAGCTGCGGTGGTCGAAACCGCACCAAACGTTGACTTTCATGGAAAAAACGGCCTTCGCCATGAAATTCTGCACGATCCAGTTCACAGAAACGAACAATGTGGAAACGTGGCACAACTTGTTGCAACAGGTAGCAGCGCACGAAAAAAACGCGACGAAAGTGATAGTTGAGAAAGAGCACAAAGTACAGCAGTGTGAGGCCGAATTGAGACAGAAAGAGGCGCTACTCGAGAAAGCGCTGGTGGCGAAACAAGAGGTAGAAGATGAATGGTTTCATGGCTTCTGTGCCGTATTGAATGCTAAAAAAGATGAGATACGGAGCTTGCAGCGTGAAGTGGAAACGATAAAGGACATGCAACGACATTTCGAAGGGAAACCAACGAGGACGAGAAAAGTGGCAGCACCGAGAGGGAGACCGAGAGCAAGAGGAGCGAAACTCGAGAAAAAGGCGGTCGAAGTACAGAATGAAGACGTGAGTGACGAGTCCATGGAGAGCCACACGTCCAAGAATGAATCCGATGCGGGCGACGAAAGTGAGAAACAGCGTGCCAAGGTTGACGCAATCAAGGCGTATAGTGCTCTGCCATCGACGGCGCGGTCCCATTCGGTGCAGATAAGCTCTGCGGATGATCTTCTTCTGAGTATGGATAGTATTATTGAGGAAGAAGAGAAACGGAACGAAGCGACGCAGAGAGACGAGGCTTGGCGTGGCAACGATACGATCAAGTCTGAACCTATGACCACTCAACCGCAAGCACGTGGGAGTCCGTCCGTGCAGTCACGGACAAACAAGCTTGGAGCTGGTGCAAGCAAGCCGAGCGCTCGATCCGAACTGGTACGTTCGGAACCGCACACCGACGAGCCAATGCAGTCGGATGAAGACGATCTGCTTGACATGTTATCGTAACAAAACATCAAATAGGAAGAATGTCGTCTTCATATTGCCGCATCCATTGGATCGTTGTGTAAAGGAGTTTTTTGCTAGTATACCACCGTGCATATTGATCCAATAGTCATGTTATGTGGGTCCTAAACGCCCCGAAATCGTATCAATATGCGCTTCTTTTTCGGGCGACTACGTCTTGTAGTATTGAGAAAGATGGTAACCACACCAAGTGTACACAACATTCTCGACGATAACAAACCGAGGTAGCATGAGTGCGTTGTTTCCGCCGCCAGTGCATTCATACACGACGTTCTCCGACGTGGCGTCGACAGCAGGGCGTGAGTCAACGTCTCCATCCGTTCCGACACCGTCGATCCCGAACTATCCCCTACGCGTGAAGCACCACTTCGTACCGCGACGTCAAGACGATTTTGGCGATGGCGGGGCGTACCCGGAACTTCATGTTGCCCAATTTCCGCTTGGAATGGGTAAAAAAGGTGAAAATGGGTCCGTGGCTATAAATAGCGGGACGCTCGCGCTGCAAGTGCGTGGGGAGAATGGGCACGTACGGTACGACGCCATCGTGACGCAGCACCATCGTGACAAGCACGTGTACACTCAGTTTAGTGACATTGTCGAGAAAGACGCCGATGCCGCCACGTTAGCCCTTCCGACGCACGACGAGGAAATTGAGACCGCTACGCGGACCCGAGAGGCTTTGCAGGCGGTAGTCCAAGGCAAAGTCGCGAGCTCGTTACCGACGCATGTCGGACGCCAGCGGAGCGCGAAAGAAACGGCCCAGTACATTCGCTATACGCCCCATGATCAAGCGACGACAGGCGACGTGCCCAAGCAGCGCATCATTCGCATGGTCGAGGTGGCCAAGGATCCCATGGAACCACCCAAGTTTCGACATACCAAGGCGGTGCGGGGCCCCCCGTCTCCGCCCGTGCCGGTCTTGCACTCGCCGCCGCGGAAATTAACGGTCGCGGACCAACAGTCGTGGAAGATCCCGCCCTGTATCTCGAATTGGAAGAATTCCAAAGGGTTTACGATTGCACTGGACAAACGCCTCGCTGCCGATGGACGCGGCTTGCAACAAGTGACAGTGAATGATAATTTTGCGAGCTTGTCGGAAGCGTTGGCCATTGCCGAACGCAAGGCGCGGGAAGAAGTGAATATGCGTGCCCAGGTGCAAAAGAAGATGGCCATGAAGCAGAAGGAGCAAAAGGAGAACGAACTGCGCGAGCTCGCGTCCCGAGCGCGGATGGAGCGTGCAGGAATTCGCGCCGACAGTGAAGAGAACGATGGACCGCGTCGACGTCGGCGTTCCTCCAGTGCTGAAAGTCCGCATCGACGTCACGAGCAGGACGAGGCACACGATGCAAGTGACACGGAAGGGCGGCAAGAACGGGATCAGATCCGTTGGGAGCGCAAAAAGGAGCGGGAACGGGAGATGCGATTAGAGAAATTGGGCAAGAAAGGCAAATTGGCACGGGATCAGGACCGCGACATTTCCGAGAAGATTGCGCTCGGTCAGCTGCAAGGCGCGGGTCGAGCGAGTGGCAGCGACGGGATGTTTGATTCGCGGCTCTTTAATCAATCCCAGGGCATTAGTTCGGGCTTTGGACACGAAGATGAGTACAATGTCTACTCCAAGCCCATGGTCGATCGCGGCAAAGCGAGCGTATACCGTCCCAAGGCCGAGGACGGTACGTTCGATGCCGAGAAAGAGTATGAAGCGCTCAAGGGAGGACACGCGAAGCGATTCAAGGCCGACAAGCAGTTTCAAGGGACCGACGCCGTGGCGGCGCAAAGTGGCGGTCGGGATGGCCCGGTCCAGTTTGCCTATGCGCAGGACAAGCCACACGAACAAGACGCGACGCAGCACACGACGCGGGAGCAGGATGCGCAGCGTGACGAGACCCGTCGATCGACGTCTGCTTCTCCCTCAAAAACAATCAACAAGTTGCGCTCGCCTTCGTCGTCGCCCCGTCAAGCTCGAGCGCGTCGCCAGAACTCTTCGTCGCCTCGTCGTCGTGGTCAATCCGTCGAGCGACGTGCGTCCGTGCAATCAAGAGGGCGTCGGCGATCAGTTTCTGAATCCCCACGGCGCTCGAGAGGATCCAAACGGTCGGGATCCAGATCACCGATGCGTTCGGAAAGACCGAGACGGTCGGTCTCCGGCTCGCCAATGCGTTCGAACAGACGAAGACGGTCGGTCTCCAGCTCGCCGCCGCGGTCTCGAGGGCGTGGACGCTCCAAGTCCAGCTCGCCCCCGCGCCCGCGTCGACGTGGTCGTGTTCTTCCGTCCCCGTCTCGAAGTCGCGCTCGCTCGGCCTCTCGTGGACGAAAGCGTTTGCCTTCGCGCTCGCGTTCGTGCTCGAGGAAAAGGGGTCGCCCGCGCCCCCGATCGCGTTCCCGCTCGTCTTCGCGCGGGCAAAGGAGGCGTGGACGTTCGCCTCCCGCGCGGCGAGCGCGGTCCCGCACTCGATCTCGTAGCCGAGGGAATGCCCGGAGCAAGCGCCGTCACGCTTCGTCTAGCGACGAGAGTGACGACGATCCGTTTGGACTGGACCAATTCTTAACGGACGCGCGAAAGAGTGGCAACGTGCGCCGCGCATCGTAAGTTGCCGATACATCATGGGTGGGTTTTGTACATGTGACAAGCTAAGAATGGGTTTCGAGCGTTTAACCTAATTTAGTGGTACGTGTACACCACCTTAGGACAAAATGCAATTGCTTGTTGTCAAGCTGCTGGTCGAACATATATATGCTATGGCTTGACGGAAGGGTACGACCAGCTAAAACTTAAATAAAAAGTCTTAAACACTTCTCGCGATCTATACTCACCTTGTGACTAAGTTTCAGCAAGGGAGGATCAGCGAGAGAGGCAAGCAAGCAAGCGCCGTTTGACAGCCGTAAAGAGTTCAGTGTGGGTGTGTTTATATGCAAAAAAGGAAAGTAAGTATAGGGAATTGATATAGGCAATTGATATCCGTATCCCCCCCCAAATTACTACCCGTATCCGCCCTCAATTATAGGCCTATCCCCCTCAATTATAGGCGTATCCCCCCCCCCCGAATTGCAATATTTCCAATTTTCTAGATATTCGATTCGTGAGGGCTTGATATATTTGACGTTCGTATCGACGACCGGGCAGTTTCGGAGCTCAGCTGTCTCTACATTTACTCTCTCGGAGAAAAAAATCAACAGACCCCGAGACAAGTTACCATGCAGAACGAGGCTGGCCATCCGATATCTATATCCCGCGCAAATGGTGCGTAAGAATTGCGATACAAAACGGTAGATACTAGTTTGCTAATTGTTGGGCTTGGTCTTGTCTCTATGGCGTTCTAGCTCATGGACGAACCGCATACTTGCGGCCAAGGATAATGCCGCGGTGCAGATCAACATTGGACGTGTGAATGCGAACGTGCGAGATCTGGCTGTGATGATGAAGACATTACCTTCGATTAAACGGTCGGGACCGGTTCTGAACGTCACGGCCGCAGCGCTGGGATTTAGTCGCAAGAATGACCCCAATATCTTCAAGAGCGTTAAGCGCGGACTTGTGCCACTGCCGAGCAGTTTTTTTTCTTGGTTGGCACTCTTCCGCCGGGCCCGTCCTTCATGCTCAACCTTAGAGTAGATTTGGGCTTTTTAATTGAACGACATCACGATAGGCTGTTGAAACACAGCGTGGAAGCGCTGGAACTTTTGGATTTGATCATGCGTGACCTGTTTGCAACTCAAGGCAGCATGCGTTTCCGCCAAATTGACCTGTCATCGGAAGCACTGGCTGCTTTCGTACTCAAGAATGAAAGAGTTTATCGAACTCGAGGCTGGAACGATTTGCAGCGCAGATCTATTCGACAGCAGCGCTACTTTTTTGGACTTTTCACATGCATATGCAGCATTCTCCATTGGTATTTGTGCAAGTACTTGTGACGGACCACTTATGCAGCAACATTACTCCTATCCTGGAGCAAGAGACGCCGAAAATAAAGAACCTTTCGCACATTATATTCTATTCGGTGTCTACGTCCAACACTGGACTTCGTGGATTGAAGATTGCAAGTCACTTGCAGTCCTTAACAATCCAACGTATGAGCAGTATGTTTCCGCAATCTATTATGGCAGCCACACTATCTCCCGTCCCAGGCTGCGCTCGATGGTTTAAAGCCACACTTGCTTTCGGTGACCAGCAATCTCAGCATCGTTCGGACACTCGAATTGTACTGAAGACAGAGCGAAATAAGGATATGAAACTCCAACGCATTGAACCTCTTCAACGAAGTTTCTTTACGATAGAGCAAGCCCAGCGTATAACCATGAAATATGGTGCGAATCAGCTTGGGCTTCACAAATGGCTCTTGAAGAAACTCATTGACCCTGAGTGGCACAAGGAAGCCGAGTTAGTGAAGGATATTTGCGACATTGTCACAGCCGCTTGCGCGTATGTCCTTTTGAGCGGAAACAGGACAAGATCTTGGATCCCGTGGCAAACTTTCATCTACAAAACGGTGCCCAAGTCGAGCAAATCAATTTTATGGCCGACACCCCCCCGTCAGCGTTGACAACAGCTTTGGGCATGATGATCAATTACCGTCACTGTATGACGTTTATTGACATAACTTCGGTTTCATACAAGCGTAAATCTCTTGCTGCTATATCTCCTGCGGTAGCTCGACTTGTTTGGCCAGAGAGGAGCATTATACTGGACGGTAAGACTAACAGAATGTCGTCCGAAAAAAAAGCTGAGTCTAGGGTGTTGCTAATGCGTTTCTTACATACAATTCAGAGATCGAGCGTATAACGGACAAGGGAAACACACCGTTGTTTGCCAAGGCGTTCCGTGCTGGTGAAGTGATCTGTGCACACGGATCGCTACCCGGCATCTTTACTGGTGAATCGGACACTTTTGCTCTCGCTGGCTATATCCTCCACCACGGCGAGGGTGACATGGCATTGACCGAGCTGTCCCGCCAGGCGGACGCCAAGAACTAAGCAGACCACGGCTTTTTTCTTAAGTTCGTTCCTGCTAGTTCAGACTCTTGCGTTTACTTTTAGCACGATATGCTCAGGATGATGAACTCGTGCGTGCTTGCTGGTACTGTTAGTAGTCGGTTGATATCGGGTCAAGTTTGTAACCGGGTTACATTTGAGTTACATTTAGTGTTGGGATACACGAGTACACTACGGTTGAGGTCAGTATTGACCGGTTTGAAAGGTTTTGAACCATTGGTTATTTTAACCAATCAGGGCAGGGGCCCTTGGTGTGGTGGTGTGACAGCCATCCACGTGTCGGTGCACAGGTGTGTACACTACATTTTTGCTAGGTACGAATTTGGAATATTCTACTTAGTATTACATATAGTTTATATTAGTTTAAATTAATTTAGGCTAATTACATATTAAATATATTCAGTTTACATTAAACTCTAAATGCAGACGCGCGACCTCGACCGGTTGCGCGTGCAGTGAGTGTCGTAGGTAATAGGGAGCCCTCCCTTTACTTACACCGCACCCCGTAAAGGGAACACAGCCGTTAAGGCTAAGTAGTAAGCCAACCCGGGAATCTTGGCCCCGAGTAGGAGAGCTCTCCTACTAAGCCCTTTATAAGGGCGTATCGGCTAAGTAGCGGTAGATACCTCTTTAAGGAAGAGTCTTTCTCTGTGCGCTAGCCGCACCGTGCGTATAAGCACAGGCTACAAAGTTAGCCTTTATTTTGTCAGTTGTAGTCTCGCTATTTAATATGGACAACGATCTCCAAGACGAAGCAATTTACCCGTACACACAAACTTCTTGTCTTGATGTATTATATCTACAACAGTAATACTGCGCAGTAAGCTGAACTTTGTAACACTTTACCTCGCATAGGGCTAACTTCGTGACGTAAGGCATAAAAACTGTTTGGATTAAGATGGAGATTCGCGCCACCTTCTACAGCACTGACTCCGTCAACACTAAGAAATAAGCCCTATTTTAACCTTTCATTAAAGGAAAAACATTGCGTTAGTCAGTCTGCTTAAACGATAGGGACATGTACTCCCCGTACATGAGAACCAAGCTGTGTCATGGCTTCCGAAACCACCTTCATCGTGTCGATGTATCTGTTGATACAAAGCGCCAGACAATTCTGCTGCTTGCCGTCTAGCTTGCCGTTGGGGCGAGTAATGCACTTGTCAAAGCACTTTTCCTGTAGACTCTGCGTCAACTCCTGCATTGCCTGCAGCTGCACTTCCGAGCGAACCTGTTCACGAGATAATTAGAGATCATTAGGGCTCAAACTTCTCCACGCAACTGAAACACTTCGGCAATATACATCAGTCCCTCCAGTCACCTACTCGGTTAAAAAGCTTTGCCTTTTGCTGAGGAATGAGTTCGAACGGACGACATGATTGGACGTAATGGAGATATGCAATGTACGCGATTCCAGTTTTTTGGGGGGATATGCCTATAATTGAGGGGGATAGGCCTATAATTGAGGGGGGATACGGGTAGTAATTGCTAACTAAAAACAAATAGACCTACCTAATTATAATAATTAAGTATACAGACTATTTTTAACAAGAAGAAGTGATCTCTATGTAAGCAGCGTGGGACGCCCAGGGATTTTAGTTCTTAGGTTTAAGATAAAAGTAAAAGGTATGAAATTTAATTAAGGTAATAAATGTAGTAAGTGAAGGAATTATGTCTAAACCTTTTAGAATAGCCATAAAGTATTTTTGGCCACTGTGATCATGTATATCTTAAATTTTGTATACTTTTGTCCAGCGTCTTAAAATATCATCAAAACTTCACAGTGTAAATAATAGACAGTATTGACGATGGAAGAGATTCCACAGCTTCTGGTGCTAGGGATATATTTAGCAACATTTTCTACTACGTATCATTCATTGTATGCCCTCATTTCCGCATTTAACGTGTTTCAATATTTTAAGCTTAAATCATTATTGTATATCCAGGGAATTCGGTGTCAGGTGCAGGCTAGGGTAATTGGCGTTTGATACCGTTTTTTTGATAGACCATATAAGGTCTGTGTGAAACACGAGGTCGTGAGCTTTTTCCGAGTTAGGTGTATTACATTAAGCAAACATACTTAGTTTCTCTGTGCTGTAATATCAAATGCCGTGTTGTGAGCCCAAACCGCGACGGCATCAAGCACTATTATACAGTGTTCGGCGGTTAACGAGATAGGTTCCCCGCCCACAAGGAATTACTTCTCTTATACATGAGAAAGAATTAAAACCTATGGTGCTATCGGATGCGACAAGATTACGACCTTCAAGACTTTTGACTTCCAGAAAAAGGGGATGCCTCCTCTAGTGAATCTGAAAATCAAAGACGGAGGTCCAGGCAAGCACAGTAAAGGACGAGAAAAAGGGAAAAGAAGTCCCGCAGCACCACATTTAATGCCAACGTGGGAATGTGTTCGTAGTAATGACCACATCCGAGAACAGGGTCGCGGTGTGGACTGTTCTTACCATGACAAGGTGGGCGTTTGTGTTGAAGTTACTGCGTCTGTCTCTTGCGAGTGCCAACTCGGTGATGATGCTGACGTCAGTTGGACACACCGTCCATATGGAAGATGGTGTCTGTTACAAATACAAACACAATCGTAGGAAACTGTGTCTTGCATGTTAATGACTTCTCGAATATGCTTCGAGAATCATTAGAACGGCGTTTATATATACTCTACATGTAAATTCGACGATTCATCGATAGTTCTAGAACATTAGATCTAGAATAACTGTACATAGTGTTGTCAGTAAAAGGGTAGGATAGATAACCTAGCTGAATGACTCACTTTCCACTTTACTCGCTAACAGCCAAGCCTCATCTGCTCAACCTCTGCTCTCTCTAGAAATAGGTTATGAGCCCAAGATCAACGATGATGACGACGACCCAGATGAACGACATCCTCACGGAAGGAAACTACTTTTTGTGGGCGTATGGTACGGAGATGACGCTGGCGAAGAAGGGCCTTCGTGGGCACATCGACACGAAGAAGGAGGATGTGGACATGAACACCGATCAGTGGAAGGTCAACGACGAGAAGGCATTAGCGATGGTGTCCATGCGACTGAGTCCACAGTTCCAGATGATGGTTCGGAACGCAACCACGGCGGAGGAAGCCTGGTTGATCCTCGAGCGCTACTTTGTGAAGCTCAACCTCCACAATCGCATCAGTATACGCAAGAATCTACACGAGCTACGTATGGCACAGGCTGATGACATTGGTGAGAACATGCTCAAGTTTGACAACCTGGTGATGTCCGTGGAGGCGATTGGTGATTTTATGGAGGAAGACGAGAAGCTGGTTGTGCTTCTCGGGAGCCTGTCAGTGGAATATGACGGGATCGTCAAGATCATCGAGAACAAGCAAGACGTCGATCTGATCGAGGCGAAGGAGATGCTCCGCAGGGAGTATGAGCAGATGCAAGACCGCGAAGTGACGGAGAGCGCGCTGCGTGCGGCTCGTCCAAGGCAAGGCAAGTTCGGCAAGCAACGCCCGAATGGTGGCCTGGGGAAGGGCAACGACGGTGACTCGCATACGAAGAGGGACGGTCGCCAGTTTAACGGCAAGTGTTTCGGGTGCAACAAGTTTGGGCACAAGAAATTCAACTGCCCACTGAAGAAGAGTGGTGAGAACGTGTTTTCTGCGACGTGTGCACCAATTACTGGGTGGCTCGTGGATAGTGGTTCCACGTCCCACATGACGCATGAAGAAGGAGACTTCGTGACCTACAAGCGATTTACCAAGGGTACACCGGTTGAAATGGCTGATGGTAACCAGCTTTCTGCGATCGGTTCGGGTACTGTGCGGTTCAAGGCGATTAACGGCAGTCGTGTAACGCTGACGCAGGTACTGCACGTACCTGGTCTCGACAAGCGACTTATATCTGTCTCGGCACTAACGGAGAAGGATGCCGAGGTGTACTTCAAGCGTGATTTGTGCACGATCTCGCACAAAGGTGAGATGCTCATCCATATCCCGCTTGTGGCCAAGTCGTACACTGTGCGTGCCGAAGCTGCGAATCGTGTGCACGACCAACACGATCATGGTGTGGGTGGTACTGTGCGCATGACTGGTCATGACAACGGTTATGACGGTCTTAGGGATCTCTTCGACGGTGTGTTTGGTGATGGTACGAGTGAAGACGAGTGGAAGAACAACGGTGATCGTGATGTGCTCGAGGGTGATCCTGTAAAGCGAGGAGGTGACAAAGAGAAGCAGCAAGGCCAAGCCGGAGAAACAATAAAGACTTGGCATGCTCGAATGATGCACGTTGGCGACAGCCGCCTCCGAGATATTGTTCCAGAGTGCGACGGCGTTCCTCCAGGACTAGCCAACTACAAATCTGGCGAACTGTGTTAACTTGTGTGCAAGGCAAGATGTGTGTCGCGAGCTTTCCGCATGGTGATCGCGCGATGGTGAAGACGACTGCGCCGCTGGAAGTCGTACACAGTGACGTCATGGGATCGATGCAAGTTCTTTCCTATGGAAAGGCAAAGTATGCCGTCACGTTCATTCACGACTACTCGCGGTTTACGCAGACCTACTTCATGAAGTCCAAGTCTGAAGTTCTGACGCACTTCAAGACGTACAAAGCTTGTGTCTAGAATCAACTGATCCACCGCATCAAATGCATTCGCACAGACAATGGCGGCGAGTACGTGAACCAGAAGTTCTCTACGTTCTGCCAGCAGCACAGCATCACGCACCGGCTCACTGTACCATACACGCCACAGCAGAATGGTGTTGCTGAGCGGATGAACCGGACGATTGTTGACGCGACGCGCTCAAATATGATCAATCGCAACATGGACAGTCGCTGGTTGGCCGAAACGATGGCTGCTGTTGTCCATGTGCTAAACCGAATTCCAACAACCGTGCGACCTGATCGTTTGACTTTCGAGCTCTGCTTTCGTGTGAGGCCGTCACTGGCTCAATTGCGTGTGGTTGGTTCGACAGGCTACGCTCACATCGACAAGAGCAAGCGTGGCAAGCTCGAGCCGAAGGCGTTCAAGTGCATGATGGTTGGATACTCTGACATAACAAAGGACTACAGAGTGTCGATGCGAACAAGATCGAGATCGCGCGATCAGTGGTGCTACAGGAGGTGGAACGACCACGGTACGTCCAAGTTGTTTCAGGTACGGAGAAAATTGTTCTGCCGCGCGACGACGATGTGGAAGTCACGACCACAAATCAGAAGAACTCGGACACCAGTGAACCGATGGACGTCGATGAAGAAGGTGGGCCGCAAGATACACAACCGCCTGCTGCAGCCCATGATCAATCGCCACCCGTGGAGCATCCAAGTCGTGTGGATGATCCGGAAGATGGTTGGCAACAGCAAGGGCGAATGACTATCGAGCAAGCACCGCATCCTGTGATGGTGTTCCATCCGTCCGCGCGACGACTTGGTTGTCAGACTGTTGAGGCTCTTCCAGCTCCACTGGAAGACCGCTTAGTCGCCCTACCGACTCCACGACCGAGCGAGGATCCGAACCAACTCGTGCTACGGCCAACGAATGCTGTCGTTGTGAGGGGAGACGGCCATGAAACGACAGTGCTCGACGCGAACCCAAGCGAGCGAGACTGATGCCACTCACCGAACACGCAAACGCTGTGAGTGAAGTACCGACTTCGTATCAGGCTGCGATGAACTCCATCGATGCCAGTCACTGGAATCAAGCTGTGCAACGCGAACTCCTATCACTCGGTGAACATGGTGTATGGAAGCTTGCGCGACCACCAGAAGATGCGCACATCGTTGGCTGTAAGTGGGTCTTCGCTCTGAAGCGCAAAGAAAAAGGTGAGATCGTACGATACAAAGCGAGATTGGCGGCACAAGGATTCAGTCAAGCGTTTGGAATGGACTACAATGAGACGTACTCACAAGTGGCGGCACTGAACTCGATTTGGATTCTGCTGGCGCTCTGCTGTCAGCTCGGCTACATCGTCCACCAATGTGACGTCGAGACTGCATTTCTCCACGGTGAACCCAAAGAGAAGATCTTTATGCGTGTACCTGAAGGCGTAGACCACAACGACGGCCAAGTGTGTGAACTCAAGCGGAGCCTTTGCGGACTCAAGCAGGCGTCTGCTGTGTGGTACCGCACAATCACCAAGATCTTCACCCGAATTGGGCTCACAGCGTGTGAGAGTGACCCGTGCATCTTCTACAAGCGAGTGGGGGACGATTACATCTACACCAGCCTGTATGTTGATGACCTGTTGATCGCGGCCAAGGATGAGAAGCACATTGCGAAGGTGAATGACCAATTGAAGCAGCACTTCAAGATGAAGGACCTGGTTCCAGACAAGTACGTGATTGGAATGGAGATCAGCCACGACATGGAGAAGCGAGTGATGACCATCAAGTAGTCGCAGTTCATTCAACGCTTGGTCGAGAAGTACAATTAAACGAACGCGTACCCGGTGGCGAACCCATGTTACAAGGGACAGTTGATGACCAATACTGACACTGAGCCATCACCATCGGAGCAAGAGCGAAGGTCTCGACGTCCATTACGATCTCTAATTGGATCCCTCCAGTATCTCGCAATGGGCACTCGTCCGGATATCGCGTTTGCAGTCAGCTACTTGAGTCGATTCTCTTAACCACGCGAGGTACATTGGAACGCTGCGATTCGCATCGTGCGTTACCTGGAGGGCACGATGGACTTGGGCATTACGTACAAGGGCAACAGTGAAACGGTGACGTTCTCGGCGTGGAGTGACGCGGACAGGCAAGCGACGTCATGACGCGTCGATCAACCAGTGGTGTCATGCTGACGATGAATGGAGGTCCCATTGTATTCAAGTCGAAGCTGCAGCGTACGGTGGCACTCAGTACTGCGTAGGCTGAGTACACCGCGATCTCCGTGTGTAAGAAAGAGGTGCTTTGGGCCAGGACGCTACTGGAAGAGCTTGGACACCCTCAACCAGGACCGACGACGCTCCTCACGGACAACAAGAGTGCTATCGCCATCGCTGATAACGTTGGATACAGCGCTCGAGAAAAGCACGTGGATATACGGTACCAATTTGTCCGCAGCCACCTCGCTGAAAAGGCCATCAAACTCGTGTACGTGAAGTAGCATCGCAGCTAGCAGACTTCCTCACGAAGCCTATAGAAGGCAAGACATTCCAGCGCCTATTGTCGGCGTGTGGTCTCAAGTCCACGAGTTGAGAGGGGAGTGTTGCAGTTACTGCGTCTGTCTCTTGCGAGTGGCAACTCGGTGATGAGGCTGACGTCAGTTGAACACACCTTCCATATGGAAGATGGTGTCTGTTACAAATGCAAACACAATCGTAGGAAACTGTGTCTTGCATGTTAATGACTTCTCGAATATGCTTCGAGAATCATTAGAACGGCGTTTATATATACTCTACATGTAAATTCGACGATTCATCGATAGTTCTAGAACATTAGATCTAGAATAACTGTACATAGTGTTGTCAGTAAAAGGGTAGGATAGATAACCTAGCTGAATGACTCACTTTCCATTTTACTCGCTAACAGCCAAGCCTCATCTGCTCAACCTCTGATCTCTCTAGCAATAGTTTGAAACCTGAACGTAATGTCACAGAGGTGATCGACCAACGAATAAACCACGGACATCGAAATAGAGTCCAGCTATGGCGTGGTCAGGGAATAATTGTCATTTTCTAACAGGGGTGATGTTACAGGTTTACACTATACAATTGCATGAGGAAGCACGAAATACAGATAAAAAGAAATGTAAAGTTGTTCCTAATAGTTAATCGTATCTCCTTCTATAGTATAAGACCGTCTGTATGTCCGTCTGCTGAGGCAAACCACGTGACTCATATGTAAAATACATGAAATATCGTGTGACTCACCTAAAACTGCGTAATTGACGCTTCTGATACACGCTTGGCCCAAAATCCTCTCCCCTTTTAACCAACCGGATCGCTCCAAACTGAGTGGCAGTATACCGGTATAAACTGGAAAAAAAACTCTTTTCTTTTTGTTTCAAAGTAAATGTAAATATGCTATAGTTTCAATGAAATTTTAATGAAACAATTCGTCGGAACGACGGGTACCATCCCCTATTATTAAATAAAAATAACTATATCTATTTCCTAACCTGGTCCTCAAAAAATAATCACGTATGTGCTAGACGCAAGCTTAAATAGTAATATATTATGAAAAGTATAAGTAAGTCTAAAAAAATATACAAACGTGTAGCACCATCCTTCTTGTGATCTCGCTGGATAGCTTGGCTACGACGGGTATAGCCGGTGCGTATACGCACGGTGCGACTAGCGCACAGTTAAGGACTTTCCTTACAGCGGCGTTCGCCGATACTTAGCCGATACGCCCTTATTAAGGGCTTTGTAGGAGAGAGCTCTCCTACTCGGGGCCAAGATTCCCGGGTTAGTTTACTGTAGCCTTTGCTAGTGCTCTAACGGCAAGGATCCCTTACTAAGGGTGTAGCTAAGGGGAGGGCTCCCCTTACTCTACGGCACTCACTACACGCACGACCGGTCGAGGTCGTGCGTCCGTAAGATAGAGTGAAATGTAAACTGAATATATTTAATATGTAATTAGCCTAAATTAATTTAAACTAATATAAACTATATGTAACACTAAGTAGAATATTCCTAATTCGTACCTAGCTAAAATGTAGTGTACACACCTGTGTACTGACACGTGGATGGCTGACACACCACCACACCAAGGGCCCATGCCCTGATTGGTTAAAATAACCAAAGGTTCGAAACCTTTCAACCCGGCCAATACTGACCTCAACCGTGGTGTACTCATGTACACCAACACTCAGTGTTACCCGAATGTAACCCCGTTACATACTCCCCCATCAAGACTATTGCTTACGCAATAATCAAAATTTTGTTGGAGAACTCCAACGCCAGTTCCCCTGGCCATCCACATGTACACCTCCAATGGTGCTATGGCATCTCCTCTAGACGAGGTAGACTACTCCGAAAACTCGGAAGTGGATGCCTTTGGGGATACCTCCCCAATGGTGAGTCGCTCCGACAGCGCCGAACGGCGTTGTCGGCAGCCTAATCCCGTCCCCACACGTGAGGAAAATGCACTAACCAGTGCGGCACCCCTGCCCGTATCGGATGATACATCCTAATCGCCAAAGGCGATCCTCACTAATGAGCTGGACGCAGCTCAAGACTCCCAGCTTGCCGCACAGGCACTAACGGCTGCGTTACGCGCCCCCAAACGCCCGTCCAGGGCGGCTTATAATTTCGATGGTCCTCTTGACCTTCCAAGATGGGCCAGGCGTTTGGTAAGGACTAGTCTCGCGTCCTATACCCCTGGCCCCGCGGCTGAACAGCCGTACCAACGCGAACGCCGTGAAAAACTCCGGCAACAACTGCTTACAAAAAAGCAGTTCACTAGCGTCTCGTACCGAGAGCGCTTAAACAGGCAGACACAAGGTACCCCTGTTGAGAACCTCCGCGAGGTTCCTTTCGTTCTTTCTCCGGGAGAAAGTGCCGATGATGCAGAGAAGAAGTTCCGCGCTTGGGCGGAAGGGGAGAAGTTTCTCCCCAGATTCGATGAGCTGCATGACAGCTATTCCCGTCGAGACATTTGGGTGGAGAGGGTGTTGCGCCTTATATTTTCCAAAGTCAAGACGATGGAGCAACTACGTGCTCCTTATCGCACTCGCTACGCCAGCGCCCCTGTCTCCACCATGGTGTCCGGAGACAGTGTGGTAGCTACATCTGCCTCCGGCAAACTCCCACTTATTGGGAGTGAAGGGGCTTCTCATGCCCCTCTGGTCGTTGACCTACAGCGGGATTCTCCCGCTCAAAAGCGTCAATGACGTCGCGGCAATCCTGCCGTAGGGTAGTCTCGAACTCCCACGAACTCTGTGAGTGTGGATAACCTTTCCACTTCACCAGATACTGGGTTTGGCCCCGATGATGGCGCCGCGCCATCAGCCGCTCCACATGAAAGTGTGGAGTACTCTCCGCATCGAGCATTGGAGGAGGAGGTCGCGCAATTGCGATGTGAGATTCGCGCGCGCTGTGATCGACACAGCCTTCGCATCCATGATCTCCACGAGGGGATCCGCGATGAGCGGGATGCCACTGATCGCTTCGAGAAGCGGCTGCTTCTCTCGAGACGACCGTTGCGGAGCGTGGTCGCATTTTAGCCCTTTCGGGCTTCCTTTGCCCTGCGGTGCCTTACGGCTATCCGCCTTTCCACCCTCCTCCAGGAGTGGCCCCTCCTCAGTGTCCTGGTATGGCTTAAGCATACCGACATAAAAGGTTGGATGCGTACGCATCGCCTTCGGGATGTCTAAGGTGTACGACAAGCCCTTTCGGGCTAACACCTTAAAGGGACCCACAAACCTGGGGCGCAGTTTATTTCGCAACACATTTGAAACTGCATGTGTAGGAAGATTTTTAGCGTTTAATAAAACACTTTCTCCTACTATGTATACCTTTTTGTTACAGCGTCCCTTTCGGTCAGCTTGCTCCTTCTGCTTGTCTTGGCTTTTCGCCATGGCATCGCAGACGTGTCGTAAGACACTAAGGCGCGTCGATAAAAACTTATCGATGTGCTTTCGCACAGATACAGGGCTGACATCGGGGAATCCTCCCCCCTCAAGCCCTGGTCCACACACATGTGGCGTTACTGGAACCCTCGAAATCACCAATCCGTTCACGTAAAACGGGGTAAACCCCGTAGATGCATGTACCGAAGTGTTGATAGCAAATTCAACCACCGGGAGAATCTCACTCCAACTCTTTGGAGAATCCGGACATAAACTCCGGAGAATATCCTCCACAACTCGATTAACGCGTTCCGTCTGACCGTCCGTCTGCGGATGATCCGCTGTGGACATGAGGAGCTTGGTGCCTAGAACCTTAAACAGCGCTCCCCATAATTGTCCCGTAAAACGGGGTTCCCGATCCGACACAACGAAATCGGGTAGACCATGCTGTCGAAAGACACGGTCTAGGAAAACTTTCGCTGTTCCTTTTCCATCAATGGACTCTGGCACCGCCGCCAGGTGAGCCATCTTGCTCAAACGGTCTACAAAGACCAATATGCCGGTGTTCCCGGCCTTATCCTTCGGAAAACCGAAGATAAAATCCATGCTAATGGATTTCCAACACTCTGTTGGAACCGATAAGGTCGCCAAAGGAGCAGCTGAGCTTGCAGAGGGTTTAACCCTTTGAAACGTCTCACAGGTGCGTATATACGCACCGACCCACTTATACATATTGGGCCACCAATACAAAGCGCTTAAAGCGCTGTAGGTCTTATACCGACCTAAATGACCCCCGGTAGGGGCGTCATGTGCGTAAAAGAGGACTCTATACTTCAGTTCCTCATTATGAGGAACTACAACCCGCGGAGTGTCCTCCGCACTCGTGCTATAAAATAGCAGACCGTCACAGTACCTGTAACGGTGTAAACGAGCTCTAGCTCGAGTTGACAGGGTTGGGTCAGACGAGCCAAGACCCTTTTTACCTAACTTGCGGATAAGCGCCGTACATTGTGGGTCTTTCTCATACGTCTGGCGTATAAGATCCACCACAGACGTGGTGACGAATGTCGCGTGAGCGAGCTCTTAATCGGGACGACGCGACAACGCGTCCGCAAGCACGTTCTTCTTGCCAGGTTTATACTTAACCTCAAAGTTGTACTCCGCAAAGAAGGAGAGCCAACGGGCCATCCGTTTCGAGAGATGAGGCGACTTTGTCGCTGTCCGTAAGGACGCGTGCTCAGTATAAACCACGAACGGCTTTGAGCCGAGTAGGTGAACCCTAAATTTGACAAGAGCATACTTCATTGCAAGTATCTCCTTGTCATGAACGGGATAATTCCGTTCTGCAGCTTTAAGCTGCCTCGACCCAAACGCAATTACTCGTTCCCTTCCTGCATCGTCTGCTTGTAACAAAGCACATCCGATCGCGAAATCGGAGGCGTCGCAGACGACACTAAATGGTTTCCCAGAGTCTGGGAAAGCAAGAACGGGAGCTTTTAACAAGCTCCCCTTAACCGCTTCAAAAGGGTTTTGGTGTTTGGTTTCCCAACACCAATCAACATCCTTCTTAAGAAGGTCGGTCAATGGCTTTGCCATTTCAGCGTAGTTCTCGCTGTACTTGTGGAGATAATTGGCTAATACAAGCCACTTCCGTAAATCTCTAAGATTTACAGGCGAAGGCCACTCCACAATGACTTTCACCTTCGCGGGATCCGCCCGCACTCCATCCTTACCGATGAAGCATCCGAGGAAAGCAATTTCCTTAGCACCAAAGATACACTTGGATGCGTTTGCATATAACTTATGCTCTCGCATACATTCGAGCACTGCTCGAAGGTGTATCAGATGCGTCTGAACATCAGACGAGTCGCCTTCCGCACGACTATGGACGAATATATCGTCGAAGTACGTCTGAGCGTACTTCCTATGAGGGCAGAAAAGTTGAGTCACCAAGCGATTGAAATTCGCTGGTGCATTTGAAAGCCCTTGTGGCATAACAAGCCACTTCCACAGCATGTCACTAGGCGTGCTAACCGCTGTCAGCGGAATATCGGACGCTCGCATGAGCACCTGATAATACCCGTCCACCAGATCTAAGGCACTGTACACAGTACATCCCGCCATATTGTTCTGGAGGACATCCTTCCGAGGAATCGGAGTCTGCATGGGTACAGTAGCTGCATTCAGCTTGTCATACGCATGCACAATGCGCCACTTTCCGTTCGGTTTACGAACACAAAAGGTGGGAGATGAGTGGGGAGACTTACTCTCCCGTACAATCCCTGCCTCTTCTTTCCCCTTGAAGAATGCGTCGATGACGTCGCATTGTTCCTTGAGAAGAGGCCACTGCCTAGTGATGCAGCATTTGGTTCCGGGAACCAAATCAATTTCATGTCGGACTCCCCGATCCGGTGGTAACCCCATCGGCGGGTTGTCACTAATGACATCTCCAAATTCCTTTAGTAAGGAATGGTAAGGGTCCTCAGGATCCGCGAGGATCTTGAGGCCGCTTCGGGCATTTAATGCCTGTTTGGTTTTCACCAAAACTGACTCGTCCATCGTGGATGAGGAGTTCAACTCCTCTTCCGGACGCAACACGACGACCTCGTCGATTTCATCTGCTTTCAAAGCGGTCTCAACTCGTTGAAGGACATCTCCTCCAACGACAACAGTTCGCCTACCCCAGGCAACCGTTACAGTCTTACGCCTTCTGTGACAACACTTGTCACACTATTCAGCATCCTGTAGGACTGCTGACTACTGGCCTCGGAACTCATCCGTAGACCCAGATGGGGGGAGTCAATTGCCCCATATATTGGAAGCGCCACGCGCCTATCCACAAAGGTCTCTGCCACCGGTGACTCACCGGTCTCACCTATAACGGCGTAGTCGGAATCATTTCCGACTGCGAAAGAGACGAACTTCGGGTCTCTTCGCTTGGAAGCGCCTCGAGCTTAACCATAGGGGTCTCTACCCCTACCACTGGAGTCGTAACTTGTTCGCCGGACACGGCGTGGTCGGAATCAATTCCGACCTGTAGAAGAGACGAACTTCGGGTCTCTTCTCTAAGCGCCTCGCGCTTACCCTCATAGGATTCAACCTGTATCACTGGCGACTCACCAGTCTCGCCTATATCGGCGCGGGGATTAACCGCCGAATCCCCTTTGTTAAGGAACTCTTCCTTAACGCCTTGGGAATGATCGTTTCAGACATCCCAATCTATGGCATCTCACGCCAGAATCGCTTTTGCGATCGAGCAAAGGTGGGTTCATGACTCACCAATGCTTCACCCGACCGCGGGTGCGTTGAGCCAATGTACTTATACTTCCAGCCTATCCATGACTCGTGGCGTTCCAGCCACTTCATTCCCAGAATGAGGTCATACCTCGAGTCCAAATCCAGGACTAGGAAACGTTCTAAGCTGTCGAAGTCTGCAAACTTCAGCTTAAGGTCAATCGAGACCTTGGGTACAGAAACCTGTACGCCCGTCGCAAGACGGACCGTGACAACGTCACGAGAACGTGCCTCTAGGGCCTCGGCATACAGCCGACTCTTCTCCACCGAAGCCCGTCTGACATAATTTTCAGACGCTCCAGAGTCTATCAAGACTCTCCAAGGCTTATCAAAGCCTTTCACGTCCGCAAGGACTACCAGCAAACCTGGATGGTACACCAACTCGGTGCTAGAAAGCACCGCTTCCCTCGGGGATTTGTGCTGTCGTCCCCTACCCTGGGGCTTAACAGCACTGAGGGGTCCCCCAGTAGTGCGAACCGCACCTACTGGGAGCCGTCGTTTCCCGACGGCTTGGAAAAGCGCTTTTTCCCCACCCTTAGTCCCTTGTAGCGAGTGTCTCGCTGGGGATTTTTCGGACATCGGTTCCTCAGATGATCCATGCTCCCACACAGGAAGCATCTCAGCGGCCCACGCCGCTGCAACATATCCAAGAGCTCTGCCTCGAAGATCTGTGAAAAAGAGTCAGAATGACTCTTAGCGGGAGGTTTCTCCTCCGCTTCGACCTGACTCAGGTCCATGGGTTCGGGACCCACCTTAGAGGAACGGAAGTTCCTCTCGGCGTTGAACGCCATCTTGAATGCCTCTTCCAGGGATTCGGGTCGGCATCGGAACAATTACGAACGTTCTGGTCCTTCTCTCAGTCCTCCCATGAAGACGGGGATGGACACATCGTCCGAATACGCTTTCGCGTACATCCCTGCGAACAGGGTCTTAAGCTCCTGGATATAAACCTCCCTGTCCTTAGTGCCTTGACGGCACCTCAGGAACGCCAGTTGATTCTGGAAAACCAGATCAGGTGTTGCGTACATGTCCATAAGCTTCTGCTTAAGGATCTACCATGTTGGAAATACGTCCTTGACTGATTCCGAGCATGTAAACACCCATGTACGGGCTTTGCCCGTAAGATGGGTCAATGCAAGTCCCACTTGCAGGTGATTAGCGGTCATGTTCGCTGTGGCGAAGGCCGTTTCGACCACTCGCAACCAAACATAAAGGTTGTCACCCTTCTCTCCGGTGAACTCCTTTATCTTAAACGATAATGGAGGGCGCACCCCCCGTGGAATGACCTCCACCGCAACTCGCCTCATGAGCGATGAGGGCATTCACCCTTGCCTTTACGGCCTCAAGGCCCTGCTCCACTAGGAGCTTCATACCTTCTTCCCCCGTTAAGGGTAACAGCCTTTTAAAGGCTTCCTGCTGGACGAGGGTCAAACTATCCCAATCGTCCTGATTCATCCTTTGCAGAGGATGCCTAGTCTACCAACACAGGTGTTGGATTGACTACATGTGCTACCAGATGTAGCCGGTGCGTATACGCACGGTGCGACTAGCGCACAGAGGAAGACTTTCCTCAAAGCGGCGTTCGCCGCTACTTAGCCGATACGCCCTTATTAAGGGCTTAGTAGGAGAGAGCTCTCCTACTCGGGGCCAAGATTCCCGGGTTAGTTTACTCTATCCTGTACTAGTTCCTTAACGGCAAGGCTCCCTTACTAAGGGTGTAGCTAAGGGGAGGGCTCCCCTTACGCTACGGCACTCACTACACGCACGACCGGTCGAGGTCGTGCGTCCGTAAGATAGAGTGAAATGTAAACTGAATATATTTGATATGTAATTAGCCTAAATTAATTTAAACTAATATAAACTATATGTAACACTAAGTAGAATATTCCTAATTCGTACCTAGCTAAAATGTAGTGTACACACCTGTGTACTGACACGTGGATGGCTGACACACCACCACACCAAGGGCCCATGCCCTGATTGGTTAAAATAACCAAAGGTTCGAAACCTTTCAACCCGGCCAATACTGACCTCAACCGTGGTGTACTCATGTACACCAACACTCAGTGTTACCCGAATGTAACCCCGTTACAACGGGCTTGTCCGCACTTTCATCGCTGGATTTTTTCGCAGACAAAAGTTCTTTTTTATACTTGCTGTTGATCAAACTTACGCTGAAGGCGAATTTTGTACCGTGTATCCATTTTTCAAAAATACTGATGTATCTCGAAAAATAACGGAAACTGGGTGTCCGATGTCAAACGGGTATACAGAGAGGATGAACCAGACCATTTACAGTATTGCCCGGTGTATTATTTCGGCTCTGGTACTGCATGGGCGGAGGCGGCTGAGTATACCACTACTATATACGTACTCAACCGCACTCTTACAAGAGCAAACCCGGGGAGAAACCATGGAATTCTGGCAAGTAAGAAGCGGAAGGTACGACCTTGTTTTGTTTGGATCTCCGCGCATGGGCCGAGACGTAAATATCTAGGGAAACATGCTTAAAGTGCATTGATTTTAATGAAGTAATAAGGTCAAAGGTTCGAAAAGCTACTATTGAAAGACTGAATAGTACCAACTCCCGACATGTCATCAAATTGAAACCGTAAATAAAAAGTCAAGCCAGAAGATTGCACGAGAACGGATGAAATAACGCATAAAGCGCTGTGAAGAATGCAGACGTTGTTGAAGAATAACGAAGAAAAAGTGGATCGTAACAAAATAGAACGTGGAATGATTATTCCCAAGCCCACAAAATTAATCCTAAAGGTGAAAACACATCGATATTATCAAAAAATCCTAACCAAAATCAAAACAACAAAGAAGTCTCGTTTGGAATGAGATGGAGTAAAAAAAAACTTCTGAAAATAAAAAAGAATGATTCCTAAATAAGACGCACTGCTTTAGTTGCATTCGCCGTGCTTGATGCTTTGGAATCAACCGAAGAACGCATCTCTGACTTTGATTCGACAAGTTAGACGCAGGAACATAAAAGACTGGACTACAATTTGTGTAGATAAGCTTAGGGAAGCATATTTACACATCCGGGATTAAATTGGTTTTCGGAAGAACAACTTAAACGCCTAGGAGTGAGATCAAGTGAGCAGATTATGTTGCACTTAAATAAACGTATGGATTAAGTATGGTACAAATTGCTGCGAAAAAATCACTGGAATTGAAATTGGCGCAGTGCGTGCATTTTCATCAAGACACAAGACAAACACGTACAATTCTTGGCCTTTATGTGGACGATTTACTCGTCACTGGAAGGTAGCAACAAGTAATTAATCATTTTCTTGACATGATAAAAACACTAGACCTGAATGACCTCGGTAGCGTGAAAAATCTAGAATGAGGATTGAAAGTGATCAGTTGAACAGATACTTTATTTGCCAAGAAGGGATAATTGAGGAAGTGTTGAAGTTCGGAACACGACAATATTCGGTTAAAGTGTCAATTTCATACGTGAGAACTGATGATATTTCCAACAAGTTACTACCAGAAACGGCAGAAAATGCGCCAAAAATTGCGATATTTTATTGAATGTTGGAAGTATGTTATTTTTTCTGTTGGAATGACACGCGCCTCGATAGCACTTGGTGCCAGACGCGTTTGGGTCAGACGCAACATTTCGACAAAACTCAAATTTGGGTAAGTACCAATTTTATGGTTCATACCAAATTTTATAATTACATATTAGTTATATTAGGTATTAAACTTAATCCTAATATAGTCACTTCTGAATTTGATTATTGACTCACGTGTGGTTTTCACGAGTGGAGGACAAGCGCGCTACAGTGCGCGGCTTGTTTGGAGTTTGTTACGTGGATTACTTGGTACCCTGCAGTGGCAGTCGGATTTGTTTTCACGCATTGAATTCTCGTATCACGCGATTGTTGGTTTGAGTTTCTGCCTTTACGTTTTAAGTCGTATAAGGACAGTGGAGAATTAAATTACGTTTGATATTTTATTGTTCTCTGTTACGCTGATTACTAGAGCTATCTGATTGTTTTGGAATATCGCACGTTAGTACGTGGTATCTGGAACCCGTGTGGCGTAGTACGTGCAATTGGATGGACGACGACAATATTCAACAGGTTATGAGTCCAATTGAGGCCAGTGACTCGTCGAATCAGACAGTCAGCCCGGAGGATATGATGCGATTGTTCGCACATATGATGAATCGCTTTGACGATTTGGAATCATCGTTAAACAAGGGGGCGCCGGCACCAATTGCGGAGTTGAAGTCAAAAAGAGACGTCAAGATGAGCTTGGCCTCCCTGGATGGAAGCGATGAAGAAAAAGATGAGGCTAACGTCGGAAGCACGGGAAAAATGTGTTTCAAGAATATTAGCAAGGCGGGCAAGGATGTGTTCACTAGGGGCGGGGGCGCTAACCCCGGTAAGACCTACGTGCAACCGCCGAAGGTATACACGCAGCAACAAGCCGCGAATCAGAACCAGAAGGCATACGTAGCTCCTGGGAACTTCCAGCAGGCGTATGCAGCACCAAGAAATGTCCAGCAGGCGTATGCAGCACCCGGAAACGTTTAACAGGGATATGTAGCGCCTGGAAATTTTCATGCGCAGCCATACCTGATGCCAAGACCACCGACGGCCGAGGAGAAAAAACTCCATATCCGGTCGTTCGATGGAACTGAAGCGTATAAGGGTCTTGGGTCTCGATTTTGGGGCTGGGGAACCAAGTTTTTCAGGCAGATATCGATCGCTGAAGAATGTTGCGGTTTAGATTGACGGAAGACATCAAGGTTGAAATGCTGGGCCATTATCTGGCTGGACCAGCGGAAGTATATTACGACCGGTTTGTGAAAACCTGGTGGAAAGAAGAACCTGCGTTGTGGCACAGCATGAACAAGATGTATGCGCTTTACGTGTGCGTATAACGCACGCGAAGGGGATGAAATTTCTAAGTGCGCGCAAGGCACCAGCAAGGAGTTGGTCGGATCATTTTCTATATCTCACGGCAGTGGCGGATGCAGTTGGATCGAACTGCGACGCAATGGTTTTGGATAATATAATTTACCATGCCGTGCCACAGATGTCGAATGTTCTGATGTCACGTTACAATCATTTGCGGATGAACCATCTGCATCAAGCCATAGAAATCTGTCAGTTTGCGCAGGCTGTTGAGTTTAACAGTCGGCGGCAGATAGGTCATGGCTCCGGATTAGTGAACATGATTGTGGAAAAGCCTAAAAAAGCTGTGGCGATAAAAAATCGCGCTTGATACGCATACGGTGAGGTGGGGCACCTGATTAAGAACTGCCAAAAGAAGAAACAAAAAAGAATATTTCGTGCTCACGGTATCGAGATCAAGTCGCACGGAAGGTCAAGAAAACTGGATTCTCGACAGCGGCTCCAGCATTCATTTAACGCATGATGAATCGTGTTTGAGTGACGTCGACCCGGTGTCGAGTGTATGCTATCAAGAGGAAGGACAAAGACTCGAGATCAAGAAAAAGGGGACGGTTTACATGGATGTGATGTGTGGAAACAGGGAAACGCGGATCAAGACATTGAATATTTTTTACGTGGAGACATTAACACGAAATATTTTGTCATATGGAATTTTCGAAGAGAAGGGATGTGTTTTATCCTATGTCAACGACAGAAGAGTCTTGATACATTAAGGAACCGGAAGGATCATTGCAGACGTCATAGTGACGAACAATGTCCTGGATATTCAGGGTAAAATCGATCAACCAAGGACGGGTTTTGGAAATTCGGCGATGACAGTGGTACATCAGAA
This sequence comes from Peronosclerospora sorghi, assembly GCA_026184515.1. Taxonomy (NCBI): domain Eukaryota; phylum Oomycota; class Peronosporomycetes; order Peronosporales; family Peronosporaceae; genus Peronosclerospora; species Peronosclerospora sorghi. The sequence goes on along the minus strand of CM047589.1, from coordinate 3,765,779 downwards.
CGAGGTTGAATTCCAGGCTGACAAGGATGTTCAGACCAAGGGATACAAGGTGTACCTGAAGCGCGATAACAAGGTAACGATCACGCAGCACGTTAGAAACGTTGAGACGTTAAACGAAGAGCAGAATCGACAGTTTCAAGATCTGATGGCAAGCGACGGTGACGGTATCGCGATGGATACGAGAAATGGAGAGTCAGAAGGATCACCTGCAGAAGGAGAACCCAGTGCGAGGGAAGAAGCAACCAGTCGCGAAGTTGAAGTCGAAAGAGGAAAGGGCTGAACGCAAGCTGCGATGGACGAGAGATCTACATATGACAAGGCGATATGTCGAGCAGAAGGCTGCAGAAAGAAAGCGGATGAAGAAGGCAAGACAGAAGACTTCCAAGAAGTGAACATGATTTTAGAAGGAGATCCGAAGAATTACAGCGTGGCAAGCAAAAACAAGGCGCTACATGGCGACATCCCCAACACCTATGTAAAGGCATTGGAGACAGAACATGAGCTGTTTTTGTTTATACCAAAAGGTATGGAGATAAGTGAACGAACGCTTGGAATTTTGTAGGCAAAAAATACGAGAAATTTGGTGTTACATTTGAAGAAGACGCTTTACGGGTTAAAGCAGGCGGGAAGACTGTAGAACCGCCTGCTGCATGGAAAACTAGTGGATTTTGGATATTTGCAGGGTAACACAGGCGCATGTCTGTATTACAAGAATATAAATCAAGATGTTGTGGTCGTGGGGGTATACGTGGATGACCTGTTGGTGACAGGCACTAACCCCGACCATGTGAATTTTTTTTCGATGAATTAAGTGTTTGGAGATTAAAAATCTCGGAGAAGTGTCTAAGTTTCTCGTTGTACGCATTGGATATAACGACGAGCATGGATATATTTTAGATCAAGAAGTTATGATAAAGGATCTGCTGGTGACGTACGGAATGCTGGATGCGAACATTGTGCGGAATCCTATAGGTGAAGAGTACGAAGATGAGTTTATGAAGAAACATGAATTATTAGGTGATGCAAAGAAGTCTGGATGTGCGACAGTGAAAGATTTTCAATCTTTAACTGGAAGTTTACTGTGCATAGCGAGAACCACGAGACCTGACATTGTCTACGTGGTTCACAAGGCTACGAGGCGCACGCTTGCGCCGACTACACTGGGCTGGAACTTATCGGAGAGGATTTTACGGTTTCTAAAGGGAACAATGGATTACAAGCTGCAAACGGAAATTGAAGCGCAACCGCGAGAGGGCAGTGACATGGGATTTCGTTGGTGGGATTTTCTGACGCAGTTTTCGCTGGATCCAAAACAGATAGAAAGTCGACAAGTGGAGGATTGACGACTATGGATGGTATTTTGGTTCGGTGGTTATGCAATCGACAGACATGCGTATCATTGTCCACGATGGAGCCTGAATTTTACGCTGCATCAATTACTGGATGCGAGTTACTGGGTTTGAAGGGCATGGCGTGTGAGATTGGATTGAAGGTAAAGCTACCCATGGTATTAAAATGCGACAAACAAGAAGCGATAAGGACGTTGAACGGGGACAGCAAGACGTTGAAGACAGAACACATTGACGTGCGTGTTAAGTTTTTGGTGTCGAAGTGGCGTGAAGAACAAGTTGAAGTGAAGTACGAGTCTACTGACACGATGTTAGCTGATATTTTTACGAAGAGTTTGAATGCTACGATACTGAAGACTATGCCGAAAGGTGTGGGATTGCGTGCGATTCAAGTTTGCATGGACGTTTTGCATCAAAGTTGAAAAGGAGTGTTGGTGTCGTGAAGGAACTTAAATTTTCGAGGTTTCCACTCAAAACCAACACAAGGAAGCGATACAATACACTTCTCTTGCTTAAACTTCCCAGGTTCTTGGTACTAACGTCCGAACCTTAATATAAAGTTACTGAAAATGGACACTTCCTGGTAACACTCACGCTGCCCCTTAACTTAGGTAACCGCAGAGGATCGTTATCACGCTTTAACACGCGTTCACTTAAAGGTTTCCTCGGGATGTCTTTAGACTTAGTTTTTGTATGGGTTGAAAAGGGTTGGTTGGTTGAAAGAAAAGACTCTTTGTAAAGGGGGAAAATTTGATTATATTAAAAGTATTAAGAAATCCTATATCTACCTCTAGTAACTGTTTAACTTGTTACTTGTTGGTTACTTCAGCACTGGCTTCGATACCGAAAAACTCACTTCATGATCGGCTAAAAACACCGTATACTCTTTATGCATACTTTTCGTATACATTCAACCGTAAATTCCAATCACTTCACCACAACCGCCCCTTGCGCAGCTTCAGCGTCAGCGAGCAAAAGCAAGCAACCCATTATATTGCCTATCTGTACCACCATTTCATTAACTCCACTTCAAATATTGACGCGCTTCAATGTCCGTCAAAGTGGACGCAAAACAAGGAACATCATATCTTTCACACACTTCCATCATCCGATCCCAATCGACATCTTGCTCGAATACATATCGCGCAGCCACAATGAATAGGTAATCACGTGATCTGCTGAGTGATACCAACGATCTCGAGGGGTTTCCTTTCATAAATCCGATATTATGTGAACGCACCATGGTAACAATAGTAATCTCTGCTTCTCGGCCTTGACTAGAGTCGGTAGTATCTACTTCGATATCTAGATGGTCTTCGTACACTCCATTTAAATATCGCAACTCTCTCCTCACAGCCGAGACTTGGTCTTGATATGGGGAAATTATCAAAACTGACTTTTGTATTACTGTACCCAATCTTCGTGCCTCATCCCGTAAAACCGACCATACTGCATCCAATACATGCACCACTATTGTCAATTCAATAACGTTTCTATGCTTATACATGGTGCGCTCGCGTTCTTCAACCCATTCTTGAGAGCTAACCCACACGACACGATGTCTCCCCAACATTTTCTTCACCCGAGAAGGGTAGCGGTCATCCGGCTTTGCCCAATTAAGTGTTTCCATATGCTTCAGATGCATTGGATCCAGATAAGCTTGTGACTTATAGGCTCGATCTCGAATAGTGTATGGGTAAAATGTTTGCAACAATCTCGTGATCATAGGATGGCTCCTAAATTCTGCTGTCATAGTAACTCCAGGGAATGCAGGGGATATCTTCCTCATCGCTCGATAATGTTCCATGAAATGTATCAACCCCCACGTAATCTTATGACGACGCACGCCATCACGTAATCGATGCTTTATTCTTTCGGACAGTATGCAAACAGCTGGTACGGGTCTCCCACAGAGATAATCACTTTTATCCACGGTCTAATAGCTTGCAATAATGCCACTTCAGCTGTTTCTGCACCTTCATCATTGATAATCACGTCATAGAGCAAGTTCGAGAGATCTGGTCGCCCCAATCGAGCCAAAGTAGCAACAATCACACGTGCTCCATCCAATGTGTCTTTCTCTTTTAACTTCAATCTGGGAGCTATCTCTTTCCGATTCACATATCCTTCCAATGATTGTCGCTCTCGTCGTAATATCTCCGAAAGGAACCTTCGTCGATACTTCTCAGCATCTGGCGCTAACATAGTGCCCTTTATTTCTTCCAGCCGAACTATATCTCGATCGTCCAACTGCTTTGAATCCATCAATCTTTTCAGATCTTCATCAATAGCTGCATTGGTTTCGGACACAATGGAAATCCGATATGAAGGAAATATTGCTAATAGAGACAGTACAACAGCCGTAATTGTAGATGTCTTCCCACATCCATAAGGGCCACGAGCTAACACTATCCCTTTCGTCTCTATTGCTGCACGTATCACTTCCATTTGATCCCTATCCAAGCTGCGCTGAAATGTCTTGTATACTGGTGTTTGTTCTGCATCAGCCATTACTGATGAACTCCTCAGCGATTGAACAGTTTCCCGTCGAACTATTAGTTCCAAAATTTCTGGCGGTGAACCTCTGGTCAGCTTATCTATCACTCCGAATCTTCGGACGTAGTTCATAATATTGACCTTGGGTATCCATCGTAATTTTTGTATGTTCTTGTGAATACGTCCTCCTGGGGCTGTGGTTAGAATAATATGTCTGAATCCTACAGAACATATTATCCCCCAACCTAAAAATTCCAGGTTTCTTCCTTGTGGAACGTATATCTGACCATAATCCCATCGTTGTAAATCTTCTGTACTCGTATTTATATGTTCATGTATATCATTTCCGGCTATGTGCAGGTACATTACCCCTCTCATTAATGGCATGCAAAAAGAGTTGTGCCATTATCATTGGTGTAAGTATTCCATCGTTTGGCTAAACATTGCCCAATGCCGTATGACAACACCTGAAGCTTGAAGGTTGCATCAACATCATCCGCTATCCAGTCGTATTTCTCAGGGTTAGTGGCCCAATATGCATCTAGATGTGTCACTAGACACATAGTGAGGAGGTAATCACTTACTGATGTGAAATCGTCCACATACACCTCCCGATATTTTGCATATAACCAATGTCTGCAACTTCCTTGGTATTGAAATTGTGGTATTGTCACATCATATGTCAGACTACACAAGTCATCCCTGCAAGGTCCATAACCACCACCCCAACATTCACGTAGAAAAACCACTAGAGACGATAAATCTCGTAGTAATAACGTGACAGCAAACAATACGTTTCTTACATCCTCCGGGGAGATGGATTTGATTTGTCGTCTCATACCAATTTCTTTGTGTAACTCCAGTGATCGTCTCTCACTAATGATAGTTCCCGGGCTGACAGTGCTTTTTTTTTACTTCCTGGCACCAATTCCTTTCCATGTCCGGCATATGCGTTATTACTTGCCTTGCCGTTGCTCCTTGCTTGCATATACTATGCCACGCCAACTCTCGACACTCTGCTGTGAGTGGCCCTTCCTTAAACGTATAACTTCTATATTCTTCTTTCCTCTTCATAACCGTCTTGAACGCTTCTGTGTTTGTGTCAGTCATCGGAGTAAGGTTATTCAGCACCTCTCCACACACCTCATCATAGTCCTGTACTGTGCTTGCAGTGGGAGTTATCTCTTCGAAAACGCAATTACTCGCCTCTTCTGGTCCACTGAGGTCCTGTCTATTTGGTAACTCATCTCCGGTAGTTACTAGTTTTTCTTCATTACCTTCACAAAGACTTGAATTTGAGTCTTCCGCCGACTCTGTTAAATCTATGGCTGTGGGGATGATTCGTTTTGACTCTCCATCATCGGTTAGAGTGTTGTCACGTCGTTCTTCGTTTCGCACTGGTACCACTATTTTATCATCCCCCGACCTCTGACCTTTGCAGGTTTCACCGGAGTTTGTCTTTTCTATTGCTTGCAATGTACCTTCTCCGATCTCCACAGTTCCGCATACATTGATATCCTCAGCTGACATTCTTTGTCGTTCACGTTGATTCAACACCAACTATTCCACCATGTCTGATTCCCCTTACACTTCTGATGACGTCGGAATAAGATTGTGCGGATTTACTCTACACATCTCCTCATAGGTGTGCACAGTGTTAGTAGGGAAGTCTATGCCTTCCGAGGAGCACTTATTCTCCTCCTCTGGCACACCAAAATCTCGTCTATACGGAAGCTCATCCTCTTTGGTCTCGGTCTCTTCCGCATCGTCTCCACTAAGACTTGCATTTGGACCTTCCGTCGACTCTATAGGATCTATGCTCGTGGATTTGTCTCGCTTTGATTCTCCATCTTTGTTTAAGGTGCTGTCAATTTGTCTCTCACTCAATGATGATTCCAATGTGTTTTTGTCCACCATTTCTTGATGTTCGGCGATTGCACTGGAGTTGGTCTCTTCTGCTTCTTGTATTGCGTCTGCAAGCTCCACATCTTTACACATATTGACATCTTCAGCACCCATCTCCTGTAATTCAAGTTGAGTCAACACAACATCTTGCGCACTTTCTAACTCTCCTTCTTCTCCTGATGATGGATTCGGGCTCTCCGGGATCTTATGTTCTATAATACCTTGACTTTCCTCGACGTTCGTAGAAACCTCCTGTTCCGACTGTGAACCTGATCTTATAACGGCATGTTCGGCATTCTGTACACTACATTTTAATCGACGGAGTCTCTTCCTGATCCCGTCATACGATCTCAGCGTATACTTAACTCCGCCCGTGTTTAATGTATCATATAGCTTCTTCGTAATTAGTTTCACACCCATTTCTCCACATTCGATCGCTTCTTTCAGTATGAGATCCTCTTGTGGAGTCCACCTCCTACCACCTTTTTTGCATTCACTTCGGTCATTATCCCCACTCGATATTATCTGTGCTTTGCCCACATTCTCCTGGCGCAAGGCTTGTATCTTATTTCTTATAGATACCTTGGTGCGCATCTTCTTAGCTTGCGGGAACTGTACCGGATATAGTTCAGCTATGTGATTGGCCGTGTTCTTCTGTTCCACTAGACTTGTTAACCACTTCACCTCTTCTTCAGTCCACTCATTATCTCGTTTTCGTTTGGCTCCCAATCGCCTTAGCATAATCTCAACACTAGCTTCGGTTCTCTTGGTACATCCGTTTACTTGACATCGCTGATTATATGAGTTAAATTATCTCGGAAACTGACTTCGTCTGATCATTACTCCCACATTGTATACGTAACAACTCTTCCTTCTCACGGTTGGTCCATGCAGGAGGGTTATATATATGTGCAAAGTCTTGCTCAGTCATAGGTTGTAGTGCGGACATACTATGAGAGGCAGCTCTTGAGATGTCGTCCTTTTCCTCGTTGTGTTCTACTCCACTGGCTGAACCTCCTGACGCTTTCATACCCAACAATGTGTGTACCATATCCACGTTATCCATCTTATATCGTTCCAATTGAATCGCTTGATGTCTCTCCAAAAGTTAACTCCTCTGAGACTATTGTGTCACCGAGTTATCCCTGCGATGGTATAATATAAGCTTCTACTATTCGTCTGGTTTACCAAATCCGTGACGTTGACTGTTGTGAATACTCCTGTCATAAGCGAGTCCTCGGCACTTTGTCGAGTCAAACACCGTGATTTATCTGTGGTACTCTCCTTGTAATCCAATCACACTCTGGGATTTATTGTCGTGAACAGTAATGTCGTGGACGAGTCTGTCGTGGACGAGCACATACCACGTGATTGGCCAAA